>JAJEKV010000002.1:33736367-34124697 GCA_021234155.1 Isoetes taiwanensis | reverse complement strand
TTGTTATTACTTCGTTCAGTTACGTATTGCTGTCATTGCACTTGGGACACGGCGAGGCTGCAGCGAGGAGAATCTGAACAAGAGGAAACAGTGGGTTTGGGCCTAATACTCCTCCCGTGTAGCAAGAGTAGAAGTGAAGTAACACTGCGGTGTGAGAACATTCATAAATTAGTGTAATGCATTATGCGAAAATAAATTCTGATTTTTTGCCAGCTGGAATCTAATCCATTTCAGCACACATTGAATTTTCGAAATTTTAGGAGAAGGTCTAGGTCAAAAGAGTTAGCATTAGAGCGGTCAGGGGCAGCGGGTGCGGGAGCAGCAGGGTACGGCACCTCCCAAGTCAAAAGCGAGGCGAGGGACCTTGCGGGGATCCCTCACAAGAGGGGAGAAGTCCAGGACCCCAAGGCGGGATCAAAAAAAAGTTCGAAGGCGGCCCCTTCTGGCGGCGCTCCCGGGAGGCTGCAGCTGTGAGCCCACCCTCCCGGGAGCCCGGTTCCCCTATCAAGCCGTTTGGATCCTGGACCGAGGGCCCCTCTTGAGGGAGAGGCCAAAAGATTCAGACCGATTAGGAGAACATCCAAACCCAGCGGGGAAGCGTCACGAGTGCGACCTTGTAGAGAGGCTGCTTGATGTCTTGTCGTTGAGACACTTAGGGAGGCTCGAGAGATAACCATCGACCACCAAATCGTGTCCAGGAATGGCGAAATTACCCTAGGGAGCAAGTTACAAGGTGGGTTTGCAAAGAAAGCCTCCACGCCCTCCGGCCGGTATCCAGCATCCACATCTGGCCCATTTGACTACGAGTGTGATGGAAGTGAGCTACTGGCTTCTTGGAGGTCCGAGGTGGTCTTCTGGCCGGAACTTAGTCCCAGACAGCGTCAAATAGATTCGAGTCCATTGGCCGAGTCAAATCCCAGCGATTAGGAGGAGAGGGAGGTGGCCCGTCCGGAGTCCCAGGGGCCTTAGGGGAGAGAACCGGGGCAAGCGGCTTAGGAGATTTTAGGGTCGTGCTGCGGCGTCAACACCCACTCCCGCGTCAAGTCCGGTACAAGGTCCGCCCGAATCACGACAAAGAGGGGCCTCAAAGCGTAAACCACAGTGGGTTGCCCGAGGTTAGAAGGGTTTGGGGGCGGGCTGTCTATTACGCAGGACTGGCGAGCTGCAGCCGGGAGAATCTGCAGACAAGGGAACTGGCGGAGGCGGAGTTTGGGCACATCCTCCCCTCCCGATGTGGCAAGTAGAGTCGGTAGCACTGCGGTGGCAAGGCATTCACTAAATTAGCAATTAATGCATTATGCGAAAATAAATTCTGATTTTTTGCAGCTGGAATCCTAATCCATTTCAGTACACAGCTAATTTGAAATTTTTGGAGAAGGTCTAGGTCAAAGGGGTTAGCATTAAGAGCCCGGTCCGAGGCGGCGGGTGCGGGGCAGCAGGCTGGCACCTTCCCAAAGTCAAAAGCCCAGGGCCCGGGACCTTGCGGGGATCCCTCACAAGAGGGAGAGTCCGGGACCCCAAGAGGCCGGGGATCAAAGTTCAGAGGCTGACCCTTCACAGCTCCCGGGGGCTGCAGCTAATGACCACCCCTCCCGAGACCCGGTTTCCCTATCAAGCCCGTTGGATCCCTCGGATTTTGAGGGCCCTCTTGAGGGAGAGGCCCAAAAGATTCAGTTGGTCGGGAGAACTTAATCAAACAGCGATCCTGGTCGGCCTTATAGAAACCTTGATGTCTTGTCGTTCGGGCACGAGGATTTCCGGAATGGCAAATGACCACCCTCCTTATCGGTTTTGCAAAGAAACACCTCCGCCTCCACGCAGGTATATCCACATCCTAGGCCAATTCCTCCCAGGTGATGGAAGGGCCTTCTTGGAGTGGTGGTCTTAAGCCCGCGGAACTTGGTCCCAACAATCCATTTCCAGAGTCGTCCCAGGGCCTTGGGGAGAGAACTGCGAGACAAAATGGCTGGGGGGGATTTTAGGGTCCGTGCTACGGCGTCCAACACCCCCACTCCCGCGTCAAGTCACGGGCCAAAGGTCTTGCGGAATCGACAAGAAAGGGCCGCAAAATGTCAAACCTTGGGTTGCGGGTTCTAGAAGGGTTTTGCGTTTTTGGGGAGGACAGTCTGTTGCACCTGGGACCTGGCAAATCGGCCGGGAATGAGTGTGATGGAAGTGACCAAAATATATTTATTACCAAGATGCATAGCAGATGGCTTGATTGGTCCTACAAAATCGATTCCCCATTTTTCAAAAGGCAAGATAGGCATTATTGGATGTAAAGGCATAACATCTCTCAAGTAGAAGGCTTCCCCACCCTTTGACATACATCACAATGTCTAACATATTCCCTAACATCAAAGATGCAATTTAGGCCACCATAATCCAAATTTTGAAGAATTTTCTTAATAGTAGTATCTATAGAGAAATGCCCACCACTAGGTCCATCATGACATGATTGCAACACAGTTCTAATTTCATGTGGCATTATGCATCGTCTCAACACATCATCATGACCTAATTTATATAATTGACCCGCAACAAGTGTATATGGCTTTGATTGAATTATTAATCGTCTTTTACCAACAACACTCATACCATCTGGAAATTCCCCTCAGATAAATAAGATGCAATAGATTCATACCATTCGGTATGGACTTCTCTGAGAAAAAGTACTTCATCCTAAGCAAACAACTGAATATCTCCTTCTTCTTTTGGTCCTGAAATTCTTGACAAATGATCAGCGCTGAATGTATCTTCCCAGCTCGTACAACAATTCAAAACTTGAATTCCTGCAATAACAACAACCAACGAGCAATCCTTCCCGTGCGGCAAGGCTTGTTGATCAAATACTTCAAAGGTTGGTGGTCAACAACAAATGCAAATTCATTAGCAAGAAGATAATGCCTAAATTTTTGGATCGAAAAAATCATGCCAAGTGCCTCACGTTAGTTCTGCTCAGCTTTAGTTAATTGCCTACTTGCATAGAATATAGGATGATCGATATTCTTTTCATCAGCTTGACACAAAATGCTACCTATAGCATAGTTTGATGCATCAATCAACACATGGAATTCTTTTACACCAACTGAGACTTTAAAATAGGTGATTTAACTAAGGCTAATTTTAGTTCTTCAAATGCTTTTTGGCATGCATCGTTCCAATCATATTCCTTTGATTTTCGCAACAACTTAGTAAGTGGCAAAGCTCGTTGTGCATAATGATCAATAAAGCGCCTATGATATCCTACGTGCCCTAGAAAAGCTTGCAACTCTTTAACACTCGTTGGAGGCTGCAGATCAAGGATTTTAGAAGTTTTGTGTGGGTCAATCGTAAGACCATGTAATGATACAACATAACCTAGCAAAACACCATGTGTAACCACAAAAGTACATTTTTCTGGGTTCAAGGAGATTCCATATTCTCTACAACACTGAAAGCATAACTCCAATTTACTCAAATGATAACTCAAGGATCCAAACACAGCAAAATCATCTAAGAATACCTTCATAAAATCTTGCACAAACTCCTTGAAGGCTTGTGTAATAACCCGCTGAAATGTGGTTGGAGCGTTACATAAACCAAAAGGCATCACTCGATAAGCGTAAGTTCCCCAAATAGTTACAAATGTTGTCTTCTCCCTATCTTCTGGTCTAATCAATACTTGGTTATATCCCGAGAATCCATCCATAAATGAATAAACCTCTTGACCCGCTACAGCATCTAACACTTCGTCTGTGAAGGGAATAGGAAAATGGTCTTTTCGAGTAGCATCATTCAACTTTCGATAATCAACACATACACGTATTTTCAAATTCTTCTTATATACACACACAATAGGTGATACCCATTCACTATAATCTACAGGGTAGATAAAGCCAACCTTAAGCAGCTTATCAATCTCCTCCTTAACTGCTTTGGCAAATTTAGGATTAAGTCTATAAGGTTTTTGCACTACAGGTTTAGCATTATCATGGAGCTCAATCTTATGCATACACAATGACGGGTTAATGCCCTTCAAATCATCATATGACCACGCAAAAATATCGTGATATTTTGAAAATAAGGCGACACAATTGTCATACAAATCCCCAGTGACATTAGCCCCTAACTTTATTGTCTTTACTTCTCCTCCTTTCCCGAGGTTAATTTCTTGCACCTTAGGAGGTTGTGAGAAGGTTTCATATTGACTAATTTCATGCGCATGCTTCTTTTCCACCTTGATCTCTTGAATAGTGCACTTCGTGAAATAATCAGGATATTTATCTTGTTTAATATCTTCTTCTTCTTCTTCTTCTTCCTCACATTCTTTCTCCACTTCAACTTGGTTAACATCTATAACACCCATAAAATTTAGAATGGTATCCTCCAAATCTACAATCGTGTCATCATTAACTCCGTACACACCTTCTTCTTTCAAGGTCATATCCTCTTGTGGCTCATTAGAGGATGCTACATTTGCATATGCACTATCTGGATTATAATCGTCATCACTACTTTCACTATCATCGTCACTGGAATCAGATTCTACTTCAAATTGTGCAACAGCTTTTGGCATTTCACTCACCATAATTTCCACTCTATTATTTCCATCACCAATAACTAAAATCCCTCTATGCCAATCGTGTATTGCTCTGGCCTGCAGCAACCATGGTCGGCCTAATAATAATGGATAAGAACATACCGTGGTGGTAGCTTTTAGAACTACATAATCCACATAGAACACAAGATTTGCAATCATGGTTTTTACACCGGTAATCATGCCTAAAGGTTTTACTCGTCTCTGATCAGCCATCCTTACTCTAAAATAAACAGGAGAAGGTGCAGGTAGGTCTAATCTTCGAAGAGTTTCTTCTGGCATAATGTTAACCCCAGATCCGCCGTCGATCACAGCAGAATCTAGCCCTAAATCCCCTATAACAACATGCACAGATGGCGATTTCATATCAAACAAAGAGAGCCATATGGAATTAACAGATACGTCCTTTTGCAATCGTAGAGCCGCAGCCACTTCCTTTCTACATGGAGGGGATAAAGACAACAGCTGTGCAAAGGTGATAGTGGGTCTAATATTGCCTAAATCAGCCAATATATCATAAGTAGGCATGTCTTTAGAAAGTTTCAGAATTTTCTTGTATTTCCTTCTACTCCTTGGTTTCCTAAGTTGCTCTCTAGACTCTTTCTCGTTTGGAAAAGAGGAGTTTCCTGCATCCATAATGCCTTTAAGTTCTTTAAATGTGGGTGTGTCATGCAAAGTCTCCTTGGGAGTGTCTTGGGTGTCACCTAATCCTAAAAATTCGGGCTTTTCAAATCTCACACGTCTACTCCTTCTCTGATTATTAGGATTTAATTGCATCTGATAGATAGGGCATGAGTTTTCCTCTATTGGTTCACATAAATTAGAGTCAAGGATTTTTTCTTTCCCCTTAGATCCGTTTTCCATAGATCGCGGTGACAATACATGAGGACACCTATCTTGTGACTGTAACCCCTGGGTATTGCAAATGCCACAAACAGGTTCAAATCCCACCTCCTTTCGTGCATTGGGACAATTAGGAGCTATGTGTCCCTCTTCCTGGCATCTGAAACATCTAATAGGTTGTTGGGACCTTGATTGTCTTGGTGCTGGCCTCGAGAACCTATTGGGTGTATTATTTCTCCCTTGTGTAGATGGATTAGCAGCATAAACAGGAACTAATGGCGGCATTTGTCCACCATCTACCATAGCGGGTTGGATATAATAGCTAGGGGTGCTAGACGGTTTTGAGACAACAGGTCTCACTGTCCTCGCTGGATCAGCTCTCCTATCTTGCTGGAAATAACAGTCATTATCATTATGGTTACTCCTACGACAATAATTGCACCATGTCCTAGGCTTGGTCAAAGGACACTCATTGGAAAAATGACCATAACCTTGACATTGAACACACCATACATTTCTACGGGGCTTGGGCTCTAAATTACTAGGTGTTCTAATTGCAGATAATTGCTTACTCAACTCCTTTTTCAAGACCTCATCAATAGTTTGCCTAATAGTTGTCTGAAGATCAGATATAGGAGGCTGATATGGAGCTATTTGTGGGTGCACCAACCCTCTAGAAGTTGCTCCGTAAGGCATTCTACTATAATCAACTAATTGAGGGGATGCATAATGGACATGTATGTCTGGAATATTAGGTGCAAGCAAAGACTTTGCCCCCATTGGCGATAGAAACTAGGGATGCTTGTCATATTAGCATTCATTTGTGGGTTTCTCATATAATTCATCCCTGCCAGTTCTAGTTGGGATGCAATTTTAATTGCTGCTTCTAAGGATGTAGGGGACTGCATTTTTACATAAAAGCTCATGTGGCTAGGAAGTCCTTTAGTAAACCATCTAATCTGATATTCGACATCTGGTGGTTTAGGTTTCTTACCCAAGAGTCTACTTTAAAATCTATTAACATAACTTTGAATAGACTCGCTTGGCAACATGGTAAAGTCTTGTAATTCATCATCCGGCCTATCTATAAAACCCCGCAGTCTAAAAGTTTCTAGAAATGCTTCTTCCAATTCCTTCCAATTAGCATAAGTGGTATTCTTCAATGAGTGGTGATACCACTCAAGCTCCACCCATCAACGGGTCGGGAACCATCTTAATCGCCTGTGGTTTGTATTCTCTTGATTTGCCTCACTCACTCACCGTAAGAAAATGGCTAACATGTGCATCGTGGTCTTCTCTACCCGACCACTAAAAAGTGCCATATAGCGCATGCTGCTTGATTTAACAGATTGATGTGCTCATATTTTGGTGATTTTCAGAATGGCTAGTCCTATGGAATAGTGTTTTTAACTGAAGATCTTCCTCCTCTTGTTGTTGCTGGCGTCTATTATATCTCTCTTGTCTTAATTGAGCTTGCTTCTGTCTTTGCTCTTTAGTGAATGATGGATTCATACATCACAGGTTTTATGGGTGGCATGTCCCATCTATAATGCTGGCACTCTCGCTTTCTTCGCTTAGCATGCATGGCTTCAATTCCCATTTACTATTCCCAGTGAAGTTTTCCCCTCTTTCAATCTTTTAACATAATTTATTCAGCAGCAAGTATGCAAGCAATTATTCAGACAAGCAAATAATAATTATTAATCATTCCCGGTTCTTTCCAGATGCAAGGTTTGTGCATGAGATAATCTCGCTCACTCTAAGCCTGACCCGGGCGAAGCCATCAAACATGTAGACGGTTTTCGTGTGTGTAGGAACAATATAGCCAGCAGATAACTCATTATCAATACACAGGGAATTGAACCCAGATATCCAGATATACAGCGATAAGGATTTAAAGATTCACAGGAGACATTTCATTAACAAGTAATATGATAATGAACCAGAGTTATATTCCATAGTTTCAGATCTGAATACACCAATTATCCATAGCACTTATCTCATAAACAAGCCATAAACACAGGCAGTTTGGCAATAAGAATCACATTCATAGTTTTAGAATTGAATAACAAAATTTGTAACGGACTTATCTCTGAATAGCACAAATGCAAGAACTCCAGGAGATCTTCTGGAAGACTAGCAAGGGTTCTTCACGGTTCTTCAAGATCTTCAGCAAGATATGGCATAAAAGATGATGGCCTGCGGCTCCATTCAAATGTACTCTTCTACTGCTAAGAATACCTAACGACCTACTGCCAGATGCTCTAAACCGATGCAGTGAATGCTCTGGAACGGCTGTCTGCTCTAAATCCGCCCTTGAATCTGGTCGCCTTGCCTCTCTGATCCATTCCTTCCCTTTCAAATCCGCTCCTCCCACTGGTCGACCGCCTCCTGCAACCGTAATTCTTGTTTTGCCTTCGTGCCTTTTCCATTCAAAAGGGCTTTTGCTCCTAGCCCTTGGATCATTCCAATCTCAATCTCTACCCTTGGTTTTATTTTAATAACATCTCTTTCTTCAACCATTAAAATAATATAACCCCTAAGGTTTATAACTTCAAAAAACATCCCAACATGCTAATATGACCCGTTTTGTGAAACTTAACATGATAAAGATCATATGGCATTGCTCCTTTGATCATATTTTCACCCAAAATGCACAGTTTTGAACAAATTATTCCTTCTACAGAGGGACGGATCCATTCGAATTGGTTCGGTGGTTCGGTGGTTAACCAAGAATTTCGGGATCTTGCAATCATTGCATATCTGACACAAAACGACAAACCATAGTATCTTGATGTACATCTAAAATGTACCCCAAAAAAGCACAAATTCGTCCTTCAATTCAGTACGATGTACGTACACCCTTTCATGCTTTTACCCTGTCATCTAGTTACTTAAAGCAGGGTTGGGTGTTTGGTTCAGTCTGGGATGGCAAGTGGCAAAGGTTCGAGCAGCTATTTGAAGACACGAATGTGGATACGAAAAATCATGTTGAGTCTTGAAAGTAACTTATGAACAGTCCAACAAAACATGACGTTGTACTTCATATAGTTAACAACTCATGACCATAAGAATTAAGCCAAAACTTGTAATAATAAGAGAGAAATAATTTCTAAACCGCAAGCAGCATTTTTTTAACAAAAACGGGGTTTGACGGCTTCCACGGACGTTAGATGATAGCAGCCAAAGCTAAAAGCATACACAACAATGTGTCCTATCATAAATAGGTAAGTACTTCCGATTTTAACAAGGTTTAAGTCTGCTTATGGTAAGAAAACCCAAGAATGCAGTTCTGGATTGTTACAAAAAAAAAAAGCCAAATTCTCTAATATTTGGACGATCACCACAACATGTAGTTGAGTTCATTGGTCGTGAGATTCTTCAAGATCATTAGAAATCAAGTAAAGATTGATATGGATGTGATATATTGTGAAATTGAAACTTCTATTCTCATAAATAACGGTTTAAGTGGCAGTGGGTCAACTGGATCAATTCTAGTCCATGGATCAAGAATGGTCCCCGGGACTATTCTACTGTTAAACTCTAGTACTTATGGCTACTTCTTCATTTCTATGTCAGATATTTTAAATATCTTGTCAACAAAGGATCTTTGGGTACTCTAGGAAGGGAGTTGAACACTTGGAACAAGAAGGGTGAGCATAAAATGTATTTTAAGTACAACTTGGATAGGCATGGTGGTTTATTTGATTTTGAATGTAGTAATTGTCCATGGTGGATTGATTTTCCACTGGAGAAATATCCAAAGGAAGAAGAGACAGATTGGACGACTTATAAAGAAGGCAAGTCCAAGCAGCATATGACTAAAATGAATGATGCATCTGCCAAGCATGGGTCTCCGTCTACCAAGTCTATCCCAAAGCAAAAGTATAAGACAGGAAGGAAGAAACGAAAAATTGACGTGCAACTAGTAACAGAAGATGAGCCAGAAGAAATTGATAAGTCCCCTGATCAAATATGTACTAACTTTCATAGTGATATGGAATTTGATGTTGTTGTGGAGGATGTTCACAAGGCCCCCAAAAATGAACTTGTATAAAAAATTAGCATGAAAACTAGTATATATGTGATTTTTTTATACGACAATACAAAATATAAAGAAAAATCATGTGTTGTTCCTAGTTTTGCAAAATCAATAGTGGTTCATATCATATTATTTGTACTAATTCATAAATTTACAATAGTTTCTAGAAATCATCATTAGTTTGTATGATTGTTTTTTAATGTACAATGATTTAGCAAAATCATATCCTGTTTAATTACATGACTTCTACGATTGTACAATAGGTTTTTGAAATCATCAATAGTTTAGAAGAGGTGTTTTAAGCATATATTGATTTTGAAAAACCAATAGTGGCTAATATCATATTTTTTGTACTAATTCAAAATTTTACACTAGTTTCTAGGAATCATTATTAGTTCATAAGGTTGTTTTTAAGTGTAGATTGATTTAGCAAAATCACTAATAGTTTATATCATGTTTAATTACATGAATTTCATAATCATATAATAGTTTTTTGAAATCATCCATAGTTTAGAAGACGTATTTTAAGCATATATTGATTTTGCAAGATCAATAGTGCTTCATATCGTATTTTTTGTACTAATTCAAAGATTTATAGAAATCATAATTAATTTGTGAGATTGTTTTTAAGTGTATAGTTTTTTAGCAAAATCATTGCTAGTTCATATCATGTTTACTTACATGAATTCTACAATCGTACAATTGTTTTTTGAAATCACCAATAGTTTAGAAGATGTGTTTTAAGCACATCTTGATTTTGCAAAACCATTCCTCGTTCGTACTATATTTAACTTATGAATTCTATAGTTTATGATGGTCTTTGAAAATCATCATTAATTTAATGGAATGATTTTTTCTATATACATTTTTAGTATCATAATTTCAGATGCGTTTACATGCTAGTTGTCACAAATTTGTATTCTACCACATTCTTCTTATTAGTTTGAGAACCACGTTAAAATTTGCAAACATGCTAAGGTTTTCTTTATGTGGTTGTTTACTATGCTCGTTAATAGTTTATTCTTGTGTTAATCGTGTTGTTAATATTGTATTTTTCCAAATGCAACTGTTTTGAGCCTTAATAAAGATGCAAAGCTTCTAAATATATAGGAAGCATACGCGTGTAAGGCTTCATAGAATCAAATGAGCCTTATCAATAAACTTTATAAAAGAAAAATAAACAATGTGTCACTAATGACATAGATTAAAATCAATGTGTTGCTTCGCAATAAAAGAAACCTTGTAATGAATTGATGTCTAGCTTGTAGCTTCGTAGCAATAGTAGAAATTTGTGATTAGTGCAACGTCAAAAACGAAAGGTGAATGCTTTGCCTCCGTTACTTAATATTGTAAGAAACGCCCGGACCGCCAAGCACGCTAGTTTTTACATTATAGCACTAGGCTAGAGTGCACCGAGTGAAAGATAGACTAGTTGCTTGTAGCAAATCGAGTTTGGCTTTGTTGGTCATAATCACTGGTCCCTACAGTAAATTAGATGCTCTGGACTCATGCCCAAAGTCAAAATCACATTTTGAGCTAGCAAGAATGGCCGAACTGGAGGGACACATCATTTCCCCCTCTTGTCCTATGTCCGTAAAGGGGAACATTTGGGGGTTGGGACATCCGTGCGGTGGATGTCCATTTTTTCTTTTTGAGAACGTTTCCTATAACATGAACTACTATTTGAACGGTGGGATTAACAAATGGAGCTGATTTATTCCCCCGATACCTAAACCCTAGTAAATATGTAGGGTTTAGGTTTTGGCAGCCTTCCCTGCCTCTGAAGGGGTCAAGAGCTTGCGTGCAGGGTTCCTTCGAGGGTTCGAAGAGAGACCTTAAGAAGGAGAACTAAAAACCCTCCCCAAGTGCCAATTCCAAACTTGCTCCGTTATGGCCGGCGAGCTCAGGACATTGTGCGACCGAAGCATGCTGGTTGGCATGCAATGACATTTCGACTGTGCGATTGCATCCAAAAGGCCAGAGTTACCCTAGGACACATGTCTGAGGAGTAGAGAATCGATGAAACGCCCGGACTGCCAAGTACGTGCTAGCTTTACATTATAGCACTAGGCTAGAGTGCACCGAGTGAAAGATAGACTAGTTGCTTGTAGCAAATCAAGTTTGGCTTTGTTGGTCATAATTGCTTGTCCCTACAGTAAACTAGATGCTCTGGACTCATGCCCAAAGTCAAAATCACATTTTGAGCTAGCAAGAATGGCCGAACTCTGGAGGGGCACATCATTTCCCCCTCGTCCTATGTCTGTAAAGGGGAACATTTGGGGGTTGGGACATCCATGCGGTGGATGTCCATTTTTTCTTTTTGAGAACGTTTCCTATAACATGAACTACTATTTGAACGGTGGGATTAACAAATGGAGCTGATTTATTCCCCCGATACCTAAACCCTAGTAAATCTGTAGGGTTTAGGTTTTGGCAGCCTTCCATGCCTCTGAAGGGGTCAAGAGCTTGCGTGCAGGGTTGCTTCGAGGGTTCGAAGAGAGACCTTAAGAAGGAGAACAAAAAACCCTCCCCAAGTGCCAGTTCCAAACTTGCTCCGTTGTGATGGCCCGCGAGCTCTGGACATTGTGCGATCGGAGCATGCCGGTTGGCATGCAACGACATTTCGACTGTGCGGTTGCATCCAAAAGGCCAGAGTTACCCTCCCCAAGTGCCAGTTCCAAACTTGCTCCGCTTCAACAACTCTCATCTCCGATTTACAGATCTCATCTTCAACAACTCTCATCTTCCAGATACAAGCTCTTCAAGGAGATCTCAGAATGCATCCCTACTCATCGACATTGCAAATTGACAGTCAAAGTACAATCTCACAAATCGACAGTCGAATACAATCTCATGTACCCTCACAAAGATCGGCGACAACTGCGTGCCACTTGGTCACGGTGACTATGCGGCTCTATTTTTCAATTGCAACCGTCAAAATGTCACTTCAATCGGCAACAGATGTCATATACCACCAGGCCACCTCCCCACTTCCAAGGGTTTGCCCCCTTCAGGCAACCCAAAAAGCACTAGTCACACAACTGGGCTTATCTAAAGCTTAACCAGAGGATTTTCTTGTTAACGTGGCCAAGCATAAACCCTAAACCCTATGGCGTTTCCACGTTTGCTGGCGCTTAAGCTTGCCCGCCACCGGACCCGGCTCATAAGTTCTGGGCGCTCTGTTTTCCTAAATGATCTATGCCTCAGTGCACATTTCTGTTCAGATAACTCCTCTACTTCTGCTTCCACGTCTTCTCTGGATCCTTCTACCTTAACTAGAGAACAGAGGAAATTGATGGCTATGCAGAAAGTTAAGGAGGAGCGGAAGATGCGAATGAGAAAAAAGTACATGGAGACGGCAGAGGATAAGCTAATGTGGAGGGATCTAAAGGTATTTGATTGATTTCATTCTGCAAAGACCACTTTTCATAGTAATGCGTAGAAGATTAGGCTTTGAAAATGTCCTTCCTTGGTTGGATGTCTATACCTAAGTAGTAACCGCTTGGTTTATGTATTGTTCCTTGGGTTGATGAACTACAAATCTCAGACAAAGAGAAAAATTGCAGATAATGACCGTGAGGATGAAGAAATATGAGTGCCAACCGACATAGAAGGAGACCACGATCCCGAGATCCTTACACCGGAAAGCAACTCCATGCACTTAAGAAGATTGCTTACAAGAATGTAAACTATGTACCTGAGGGCGGCATGGAATATATGGAGGAACCATTGAGAACATGCATATGCTTTGGAAGAAGCACTAAAACAGTCAAATTTGGATTGCCACACGTTCCCTAAGGAAGTAATTAAGGATATGGCCAAAGAACTTGCAAGGCTCAGTGGGGGCATCGTGATTGATATTCATCAGGCAACAACTATTATTTTGTACAGGGGAAAGAACTATCAACAACCTGAAGGGCTCATACCTAAGAATCTTCTTAACAAAAGAAAGGTGTGTGATGGTATTTTCAGTGTGTCTGAACGGCTTGTCTTGTTATTCTTTTATCAAATATAATAATGTGCAGGATTACTTTATTCCAGGCCACTTGCATCCATCTGTCGAATGTATGTTTGTAAGTCGGGAGCACTCTTCGTAAGAATGGGCAAGAAAAGAGAAGCAAAGGCCTGCTGTCAGAGGTCACACAGTTAATGACATTATTAAAGAATTAAGTGAAGTTGCATTTGTATATGAAGGTATGCATGAGCAAGCAATAGGCTTATTAGAAAATTCAGAGTCCTGTTTTTCAAAACATAGCTTCATTCTTTCTACTCCATGTTTTACTTTCAATTTCTGTAAGCATACTGCTCCAGATTTTTGTGCAATGTCTTAATGGTTGCAAATTTTATCTTTGCAGGATTTGCAGCAATGTCTTATGAATTCTAAAATTCATAAGTTCAGAGAACGTTTTTGGGAGTTGTGAAGGTCATTTTCGGGACCAATAAGCAGCTATCCTAATGACTTCCGTGGATATCTAGCAAAGGTCCATGGATATATGATTCGCATTTCAATTTAGATTGTGCAGTATGTGAGGCTAGGTAATACTGAATGATCAGATTTGATGATATTTTGTTGTTTTAATCTGTTTGTTATGTTACATCTTAACACATGCCGTTCTTTAACTTTATTTAGATGAATGCTGGAGTCTTAACAGGGGCCATGTCTGCGTCGGTAAGTTCTGGAGCAGGAAGTGATGGCTGAATATTTGCAGGAAGGGTAGCGATGCATGTCCAGCATGACCAGATGCAGACTTCAGAGATTCTCAGTAAGACTTATAGGTCACCATATGTGCACACTCTTCATTCTTATCGACAACACCTTTTGACATGCTCCATTCACCTTATCCTAATTGCAAGGGTTTTGCTGGTGGAACATACATCATGATATCACTTAGCTCCAATTTTCAACTTCTTCGAACTTCATGTTCCAAAAGAGTAGTGCTAGAAACTGAAAAGCTTAATGTGCTTTGTCCGCTTACGGTTCTGCGGCAGATACACTCTCAAAAAAAATGGCAGTAACAAATGTTCAATAGATCATATTACAACAAAGAAAACATGTCTCCGATTGTAGAGTAGGCCTGATGTATCGCAGATTCAGTGATGCTCCAAAAATGTTCTTTACTTACTTTGGGTTATTTTGTACTCTGACTCCATCAATCAAGTCGATTTAAACTGTTCCATCAAGAGATGCTACGTCTTGTTGAAGAAAGTATGTTGGAGCCGCCATTTGTATACCCGACATACTTCTCGAGTTTTTGCCTTGTAGACTATACATTTTAACAGTCGAGTGCTGGAAGTTAATTAATTTAGAGATATCCAGAGCCTATTGATTATGAGAATTAATATTTCATGTTCTCCTTCCCATGTACCATTGCCATATTTCAATGTAATAACATCAAGAAAGCGAGGATAATCCTTCAGCCAACTCCAATCACGTTTGGTTAAATAAAAACATTATTGTTTTATGTTTAAACTTACCAAAGAATAATCATTACATATAATATTACTTCCATTGATCACGCACGTTTTAAAGCATTTAGGTTTATTGTGCAAAAAGGTCAAATATTATGCTCCAATTTCATATCACTAAATATCACACGAGAAGCACTATTAAATATCATATAGTCGAAACTAGGTATACCTACATCATTTCCAAATCGTAATGATTAACTATTCCAAATTATAGGGAAAAAAATCATATTCAAACCATGTCAATTTGCCGCTTTATATGTTGTCCATTAATTGCTACAAAATATCCAAATAATTTACCATGTCAATATACCGAGGAAGATAGATACGATCAAATACCATTCCATTAAACTTGAAATACTAATCATTAGTTCGTATCAGACATTTTAAGTTGCTAGAAAAATTAGCTGAAATAATTATGTTTTAGTACCATAGAAAATAGGGTAAAAAAAGTCATATTAGCGTATTTAAACCAAGATTGTTTACCAGGTTGTGTACTGGTGATTAATCACTATAAAATGTCATGATAATTATGCGCTTAACATTACCATGTCAATATACTGAAGAAGATAGATGCGATCAATTACCAGTCTAATAAATGTGACCTATTAAACAGTAGTACATATCATATAGTTTAAGCTGTTACAGAGACCAATTAAAATTGCCATGTTTCAGCATCATGTCATAAAACAATGTTGTCTTATCACCTTCAAAAATTATGTTGATGAACCATATTAGATAACTAGACATGGTTTGTAAACTTTTGAACCCACAAACATGTACTGATTTATGGATTTGGTTTTCACCAACAAACCATTAAAAAAAAAATTATAATGGTTCAATTTTGGGGGCCTTGTGGTTATTAACATGTGTTTATCCATCTCATTAAGAAAGGGAAGTAGTGCTTTCAACAGAATGCGTAATTTTGTGCGAAGTCTTTGCAACTTGAACAAGGGGAAAAAGTTCGCCAGAAATGGCAGAATAAGGGATTGGAGTGCTGATTTGGTTGTCATTGACCTCCCGACAAATGACTTGCCTAGTGAAGGATTAATGCAGGTGCCACATTGGAATGTATGTACGTAAGAGCTCATTAATGCAAGTTTGACCGTGGCAAATTTATGCTTGGATGATTCTAGCTGGCTAGCTGTCATATGTGCCAATGAAGATTCTAATCTTGTTCATGCTTTGGTTACAAAAAATAATCTGGTTAGATAGATAGATAGATAGATAGATAGATAGATAGATAGATAGATAGATAGATAGATAGATAGATAGATAGATAGATAGATAGATAGATAGATAGATAGATAGATAGATAGATAGATAGATAGATAGATAGATAGATAGATAGTATTTTTACGTTATGCGTAGTGAGTCATGTCATAGTAGGTGTGTTGTTATGCTATAGGCATTGGATGCATATAAAATTGTATTGTTGTTCTATCAATCAATCTATATTATTCTATGTATTATTTGTTGTGATCTTGTATCCTAAACATAGGACTTTCTTCTAATTCTGTCCAAATATGGCCTTGACTTGCCTTGTTGCTAGTTTTAAGACTTGATTTCCCTACAAAAACACACTACAAATTGCCACAATTATATGGCAGATCCAAATTGTTAAGAGTTGGTTGTGTCCTCATGATGACTCAGTGTCCTCATGATGACTTGAATCTGAGTATTGCATATGTCATTGTTTTTTTTTTTTTGAAGGATAAAATTAATTAATCAATAAGAATCAAAGTACATGAAGAGCGATATAGGGGTACTTGCCCAAGCAATCATGCTCGGGTGCCCGCACACCGGAAAAACATAGCCTACATTAATTCTCATGGAATGATGAATACGCCGTGACTGTCCACAATGAGGAGCGTTCTTTTTCAAACCGCATCCTTAAACTGTTCTTTCCAAGTGGAAGCCTGATAGGAGAGGTACAGCTTATACCTCAATTGAGGGATGAGTGCACCAGGGTGCGACTTCATTCCTGAAAAACTTCATGCACTGCCTATTCCATATGAGCCATAATAACCATCATGTACTAGGATATATCTCCAGAAGAACCTCCTGACTACGGAGAGAGGTGTGAAATAAGCATTGGATCCAATGCCATATAGGTTGCAGCTCTGTGCACAAAAATATGCAGTGTTCCAAGGACGCAACACGGATGCCACACATTGGGCATAATTCACTGATAAATGGTTTTATTCTGTGTACTCATGTGTTCATCCTAAAGAGCGGTGCACTATCTGCCATAATAATAACATGCGAGTCTTAAAGGAAGAAATTGGATTTCACAACCATCTCCAAATCTTGCCCCAATCGTCTCCTGGAACCTGTAGAGCCCATCCGTCCGAGGGAGACAATTCATCTTGAATTGCCAGAAGCTCATAACAAGACTTGACAAAGTTTGAGGGATCGACGTTCGACTTGCATCACCACACCCGTCCTGTTCCTTATGGAGGGTATAAGAGGAGGTTATTTGCAATTCGAGCCCAGATCGTGATGTCTCGTTTCTTAAGTTGAAACTTGTCACTAAATAATTGCCAGGGAGCCAACTGACCATCAAAGTACCAATCCTCCACTGAACAAGCCCACGTTGTGACATCCGCACTGAACCCGAGGATCAATATATGATGCCAGTACAGAGGGTAATAACGCACTAGGGGCGAGTGGAATCCACCATGGTGATGATGTCAACGAGATGCAACATGAGGCATCGATCTCAAACAATGGACGCACCTACTCCCAGGCTCGTAGAAGGCCCTTCAGAAAGGGAGAGGCGTTGACATAAGGCTTAATATCAGAGAATAGCGCCCACGGTAAGAATGTCAAAAATAAACTTGAAACTAGGACCTTGCTATATAGAGAGAAAGGTCTAAAGTCCCCAGTTCTCCCGCGGCTTTGGGGCGCATACACTTCTACCATGCGACCTTAATCACTGCCCCTTCCTCATTACCTCTTCAGACGAAGTTATAGACAATTGAGGAGATTTCCAGCATCTTGTTCTCTGGAGCTAAGATGACAGATGCCATATAAATATGCTTCGAGCATAATACAGTCTTTGCGACTGTGATTCTGCTGGTCATTGAGAGCTTTCCACCTTTTCACCAATTGAGATATTGACGCAAACCTACCAAAGTATCCTCTCAAATACCTGTGGTAGAAATATCAATGCCAAACGGAATACTCAAAAGCCTGGAGCATCTCCTCTGTGGCTGCATTTGCCACAGGAAGTTAGATAAAATGGCAGGCATTTGCTCAGATGAAGGCCACAATGTAGAGCACTTTGTCCAGTTCATTAGACAGCCTGATGCAATAAAGAATGTGTCCAAAAGCGCTTTCGTGTTTGTCAAATTCACCTCATCGGCTTGTAAAAAAGGAAAGTACTCATGGGCGTACTGACTTCCAATTTATTGCGACCCATCTGCCATCCTCAGACCCTCTATGACACCTGCATCCAAGGCCGAGTTCAGCAATTGAGAAAGTGCCTCTACGATAATGGTGAATAAGTAAGGAGCCAGCAGACACCCTTGACGAATTCCACGGCCAACACGGAAGATCGGCGAAGACTCGCGATGACAAAGTATAGTGGCTCTAGCAGAAGTAAGGAGTTTCATAACCACAACAGTGAAACTCTTCTCACAACCGGCTAGCATCATCCGCCTTAGGAAGTCCAAGCGGACATTGTCACACGCCTTGACAAAATCTAGCTTTAAGTAAACAATCCGTTTACATGCCCAATATACGCCCTCAAAAGCCGCCGCAACATTATTAAGGATATGCCTTCCTGGAATGAAGCCAGATTGCATTGGATTGATAGAATCCATCAGGACAACTTGAAGCTTCCGAGATAAGGCCTTAGCAATTATCTTGTATACAAAAGATAGTAATGTAATCGGACGCCAATCAGAGATAGTAGTAAGCTCTTTCACCTTGGGAATCAGTGAGATGTAGCCAGTGGTCAATTTGTAGTCAACCGACTCGCTCTCAAGAGATCTGGATATGTCTGGAATACTGAGTCTCCTAGCCATTCCCAATATTCCTGAAAATACTCTACAGGAATGCCATCCAGGCCATGGCATTTTTTTTGGGGGGGGCGTTGCACGACAAGCTTCCACAATCTCCTGCTTAATGAGTGGAAGCTGTAGTCCCTACCTCTTTTCCATCAAGACCTTGCATGATATCTTATTGAACACAATTTCCTCCAAGACGTCACTATACTGATAACTCCTTTCTTGGAAGAAGTGAGAGAAATGCTGAAATGCAAAGTGTTTAATATCCGCGGGCAGCTGAAGAATCTGGCCATCAGGCATTTTCAATGACGACACTGATGTTGCATACTTCTTTTGTCGAGTTGCCCTAAAGAACATTCTGGAATTGGTATCACCTTCTCTCAGCCAAGTGATTCCCGCCTTCACGTTTTCCTGAAATGCCCTCTTCGATTCGTCAGCAATAATGAGACGCAATATCTCATTTTCTCGTACTCGATCAGAAGGCCGAAGTCTGAGAGTTTATAGTTCTCGATATAATGCATCTAAGGACTCTCCCTCTTGTTGAGCCTTCTGCCTTCCCCAGGACTTCGCGAATGATTTAACAGTAGCTAGGGCCTTAATGATACCTGACATCCCAAAATTATCACGAAAAGTGCAAAAGCAAATCTGCCGGCATTTCCAAGAGAAATCAACGTCCTTCAAGTACACCGTATTTAATTTAAACATTGTTCTTGTCGGGCTGACTGTGCTGAGACCCTATAAAATTAGTTGCGGAGTATGGTCAAAGACCGCAGTGGACAGAAGATTCTGTCGCTTTGTGCTGAGGTGCAAGATCCATGACTAGAGTATTGACATAGCATCTGTCATGCGGAGCATAAGGCACCATGTTAATGTACTGTCTCAAGGCGAATCTGCCAGATGTAGGGAATCTAGCAGCTTTAACCATTATTCCCGCTCGAAACCTTGTACCACCTTCGATCCTCGGCCACACCTATCCTGAATGGTCTCTACCATATTGAAATCGCCAAGCAACAATCAGGCCACTCCAGCACCCAAAGCACTGACCTTGCATATGTCATTGTTGTCAAGTTGCTATGAGACGGTTTATTTGTTATGTGCCCCATGTTTGTTTAGACTCACAACTATATAACAGTTTGAGCGTGCACAAAGTCTAGTCACTAGCTCGCTTAATATGTATAATCTTTCCTACCCACTGTTTGGGGTCTGGGTTTGGGAACTCCTGCAAGACAGCCCTCTGTGAGGACCCGTGGATCAAACAGGAGAATCCGGTAGCTGTGTCACGCGGGATTTGCAAAAAAACAAAGGAAAAGGAGAAGAGAGAGAACAAAAGAAAACAATAAGATCACAATGATGAGAACAAAACTCTTTGATATCAATGATGATACATGAGCTCTCGCAATCGAGAGAAAGCAGAAGTGAGATAAGACCAAAAACTCATCTAAAAATCGAATGCTAGCTCTACTCATATATATAGTACAATGGCCTTTGGCCCAATATAGACACTCTGACTGATTTCGGTGCCGACTCCTGGAAGGAGGCCTGATTTGCAGGAATGTTGGCGGTGCCTCTTGAAATGCCTGAAATCATGCTGACGCTTGACGGGCCGTCATTTGTCTGTTCTCGACCTCTTCGTGCCCGTGGCCTTCGTGGTCTGCTGCTTGGTCTGCTGCTTGGTCTTTTGCGGGGCTTTTGACGACTGACCTGCACCTGACTGTGGATCCTTGGCCTTGACCTGGTCCGTCGTGTGCATGAATAGTCATGTACCAGGACGTACAGGACTAACACTCCCCCCCACCAAACGACACTCAGGGTGAAGAAAAGGAGGAACGGTTTCTGATGGCGGGAACCCAGCAGTGGGAAATTCATCCTCCTGGGTATGAGGACGGGGGCCATTATGATAGTTGCCAATGAGATCTTGGCGTGCCTGGAGAGCATCAGGAGTGTTGAGACTGATGGCAGGAAGAGCGTCAATGAGAAATCCAGAGCGTACCATGTCTTCAAGGGCACTATGTGCTTCAGCAGGTAGGAATTGGCATTCCATGAGAAGGCAGGTCTGGAGGCCGAAGGCACTGACACTGGCATTCGGGTTGCAATAATAGATAGGACACTGCCAATTTAGAGAGCTTATCAGGAGACACTTTAAAGCAGCACAGAAGCCTGCTTGTCGATGAATGGAGGGATCCAGTGAGGTGGCAGCATTCGCCAAAAAGATATCAAGACCGTGCACTGCATGATTTGGCGTCTGCCAACCATGCTCATTGGGGATGTAGATCCAATTTTCTGTGTGGTCCAAGGTGGCACCATTCTCCCAATTGGAGCATCGAACAAAACGCGGATCCCAGCGGAGGTCCGTGGAAATCTGAGGAGGAGTCCACCCAGCGTGGCCGTCCAGGACCTTGGTCCAAAGGGGAAGATGCCAGTCGGATGTGAGAAACCTTGGGCATGGAGGTACACCTAATGAAGCATATGGAGAGTGAGCCATGCCCGTGGGTGTGGGCTGCTGAGCCTGCTCCCTGAACTCACGAACAAGGGCCGGATCAAGAGCACGGCACCACTGGTCCCAATCTGAAGCAGAGAGCTAAGTATAGACCGGAGGATTAACCCAACCCGTAAGTATGGTTTTGCTTTCCAGAAGGGTACGCAGTTGATTGTAGCCTCCCAAGTGCTGCATATAAATTTGGGCAAACTGAAGATCCTCAGGATGCACTAAATTCTTCCGCACCTGTTCCAGCGTTTCTGCTTGCCACAGAGGTAAGTGATGAGCAAGCTCAGGCACGTACTCCGTTCCAAGAGTGTGAGACCGATCATGATCCTGTAAATACGGGTTGTTGTCCAATAACAACCAGTGAGCATGGGGATTGCCTTGAAAAATTCGACGTGCCTCATCTCTGAATTTGTCTTGTGTATCAGCCAGATAAAAATCATGAAAAATATACGCCATCGGCTGAACAACTCGGAAGATGACCAAATCAGGATCTTCATAGTTGATTTGATCAAATACTAAGAGGGCACAGAGTAAACCTTTCTCTTCGACAGAAAGGTCTGGCCAGATCCTTAGAAAATCTGCACTGCGTAGTGGATGTGCATTAATCTGGCCGTCTGCCGCATACCACTTCAGAAGAAAAAGGTGGCATCGGGCAACCACATAATCCAGATAACTGGAAGGAGCAGAGCAATCCACAGGAATGTGGATAGCAATATCAATATAGCCCTCTTGTTTATTTTGGGCTTCTTCCGCTGATTGAACAGCTTGCTGGAGTTGATGTTCGAGGTCACGGATCTGATTATCCTTTTCGAGCAGGAGACGTGATTGATCACGGAACCGTCGGTGAGAGAGCGTGCCCTGTGAAGCAGATTGCCCAGGAGTATGCAGACGAAGCGTTGTAATCTCTATATCATCAATTAATTTTTGTTTATGTGCTTCTGTAAGCTGAGTCTGAAGAGATGTGACCTGATTTTGCAGCGTGGTCAGTTGGTCTTGGAGAGAGTGGAGCTGCTCGTTGCGCTCCTTGAGCTCTTGAAGTTGAGTGTTGTAATTTTGAGAGAGCTCAGTGTACATGGTGTGAAGATCTGCAAGGGCTTTATCCTTGTCGCCAAGGAGTTTATCCTTGTCTTTGATCTGCTCGAGCAATTCTTGAATGGTGGATTGTAACTGAGCCTGTTGATTAGCAAGCAGGGTGGTCTGGTCCTGTGCAGTCTTGAGAGCTTCACGGGCCTGTAAAAGAGCCTCGTGCTTCTGTTGAAGTTTGTCTTCCAGGGATTGAACGTGCGTGGTGGCATCTTGGAGATCCCTGTGAACTGCTTCCGTGGCCTCCATGTAGGCTTGAACACCATTCATGAAGACTTCTTGTGAGTCCTGTAGCTTGATAACAATAGCTTGGACATCTTGCTGGTATTGATACAGGGCTTGTCGAGAAGGTGGAGGTGCAGGGCCCTGTTGGTGATGGGTCTGTGACGTCTGAGAATTTTGATGAGAAGTTGTGGCCATGGATTCCGTGGAGGAAGAAGAGACAGAAATAGGCTTGGCGTTTTGTTGAACATGACCAGGAGAAAGAGGAGGGCGTGAAGTTTCTGCCTGCTGGTTTTGAGGAAGGGAGTGAAAGGATTGATGAGTGGATGCACGAGAAGTGGAAGGGGACCCAGGAACGGGAAGAGGAAGACAATGACGGATGCGTGCCTGAAGTTGAGCACCCACCGTGGTTTCCAAGCCCGAAGAAGGGGCAGCTCTGATGCGATCAATTTCATGGAGAAGTCTGAGGAACAAAATTTGTGGCCAATCAATAGAATGAGGGGAGTAGATAGCCATAACAACAACGTTGTAAAACGGTTTATTGATGTGGGTATTCTTGATGGAATACCCATAGAATTTGCGCCACAGAAACTTTACAAAAGTATCGTGGGTCTTTTTAATGTTTGTGAGCTGATGGGTGTTGGTCTGATAAGGAGCTTGGCCATACTGAGAGACATCCTGTTCCTGTAAGGCAGCCCAAGATAAAGAAGGTCTATGAAGAGGAATCTAGAATACCTGAGAAAGCAGTCCGGGTGTAAGCAAAATGGTGGTCTGATCGACCTTGGTGGCGTATCCATCTGTGGTGTTGATCATATAAGCGACGAACTGCATGAGTTGCGCCGGATTTGGTGTAGGAAGTTCTTGCTTGGAAAATTCATAAGGCCCATGGCGTTCCGCAACGGCACGACTGGGACCTGCTAGGGCATCGCGAAAGGTGGGTGTTGAGAAAATTACTGACTCAAAAAGAGCCAAATCCCGTGGAGCAGAGGCTTGAAGTTGAGGGAATTTTGGTGCGGCGGCCATGGCGAAGAGTGGCGAGAAGATGCTGGAAGAACGGATGCAAGAGGCCAGAGGGCAGAGAGCAGAAGACGAAAACGAAGATAGACGAAAAGGTTTTAGGGCGCACTAAGTGTGGCGAAAGGGCGTGATGAGAAGGAAACATCAACCGTGGATGGTGCCAGGTGTCGATAGATGCTAAGAAGTCGATTGAGAAGCAAAAATTTGGCTAAGTCCCCAAGCAGTTAAGGGAGCAGCGATGAACGGTGGAGATGAGACGTGAAGGAACAATCGGAGGTGACAGCTGGCGAAGGTACAAACATTAATGTCCGATGAGCTTGAAAGGAAGGAATGTCATTTAATGCGGGCAAATCGAAGTGGGATATCATAAAAAGGAAGTGTCAGAAGGTACCATGGCTAGATATGCGACGGGAGAAAAGATTCTGGATTTAGAAATGGCCTTGCATTGCAACCACATTAGCAATTTGCTGATTGGTCCACGTCGACAGGGTGCCAGTCGGTTTGGCTATATAAGACGAAAGCTGATGGTCGGTTCGGTGACACCGCCCGTGATCATGAGCGAAAACCGCACTATCTTGGAACTAACCGCCGAGAGTGGATTACCCGTAAGATGAATGATCTTGACCTCACGGAAATGCCGCGAACAGCGGTATTCCTATGGACGGTTGGTGCAGTGGGATGGCTGAGCATCCCGACCCTTTAACAAATCCGATGGAGGTGGTAGTGCATCTGCGCTGGGATCCGGAGAAGTGCCTCTACCATGTGCTCCGCATCACTTCTGCTTCAAACGCGGAGTAGGGGTGCTGTAATGTAGGATTTTGTAGATAGGGCTCTGCCTATTTTGTAAATAGGGCTCTGCTCATAGCGGATGTATATGGGCAATGCCCACTTTTGTTTTTCGCCTCTACGATAAATATAAATATGCCGCTTTAGTCACTATCTGTGGAGTCAGAATTTTGTTGTGCATCATGTGTATGACTGTCTGTATCTTCTGTATGAAATTGTTTTAGGCGAAAGCCACTAACCAGTGTAGGTAATGGAGTGCCATCTAATTCTGCCAGCTTGAAAATGCTGGGTTGTACAACTTGAACGATTTGATAAGGACCAAGCCATCTGAACTTTAACTTCCCTGGAAAATTTTTGTAACGAGAATCATAAAGCAAAACCAAATCACCTTCTTGAAAAGTTTTGGCTCTCAGATGTTTGTCATGCAAAGATTTCCTTAATCATTGACCATGAAGGCAGAATATATGCATCTGCGCCTAAGTTCGTCCAAACTGTTCTAGTTGGTAAACTTCGTTCTTGAAGAGTCTTGGCGGTGGGTTATGAGTGGTAGCAAGTTGAAAACGAAGTGTCGGAAAAACATATTCAAAGGGCATCAAGGCTTCTTGTCCATAAACCAATTTAAAAGGAGTGTGACGGTAGCTATCTTGAAAGCGGCGGTTGTAAGCCCAAAGAAACGATGGGTAACTTGTCTTGCCGGGCGCGCGAGAGGCATCATATATTTTCTTGAGAATAGTGATGAGAGTCTTGTTTGTGCACCAAACCATTCCCTTTGAGGATAGTAAGGTGTGCTTTTATGGCGATGGATCGCCAGATAATCCGCCGCCTCTTTGATGGTGTGATTGACATAATGAACACCGCGGATCACCGACCGGGCCCGTGGGATAGCCAAACGCGGCGGATGATGTGCGCGATAGAGGACCTTGGTCTTTAGTTTTCATACCGTTGTCGGAAGGGCACAAGCCTCCCCATTTGGTAGCGTAATCGTGATGACCAGAATGTAGCGGCACGCGGGTGTGCCGCTACGCGAGGATCGACGGCCCTACAAAGTCCATTCCCCATTTGCCGGAAGGGAAGTGGCATGGCGGTCCGGAGTCAAGAGAGGGAGAGCTGCCACGGGCCGTGGTCACCCCACACGCTGACTCCTCGGAAGGAGGCCGATTTGGTGAATGTTACGTGCTCCTCTTGAAATGCACGAAATCACGCCGACGCCGACGCTGGACGCCGCCATTTGTCCATGTTCTCGACCTCTTCGTGCCCGTGGCCTTCGTGGTCTGCTGCTTGGTCTTTTGCGGGGCTTTTGACGACTGACCGCACTGGACCGCAGGTGGATCCTTGGCCTTGACACGTGCATGTCGTGTGCATGAATAGTCTGTGCATCGTGGGGCATATGACTAACACCCACCATCAACATATATGTGTTTTCGTGGTGCATACTTCTTGAAAAAATTCATAATCTATGGTGCATGAAATTCTAAACTGGAGAACACTTGGTGCAACTTAATAGTCTTATAAACTAGTTTGTCAAAAATAAACTTTGAAATCAGGACCTTGCTATGGAGAGAAAGATCTAAGATTCCCCAGTTCGCCCGCGGCTATGGGGCGCACACACTTCCACCATATGACCTTAACCACCGCCCTTTTCTCATTACCTCCCTAGACGAAGTTACGGACAATTGAGGAGATTTCCAGCATCTTGTTCTCTGGAGCTAGGATGACAGACGCCATATAAATGTGCGTCGAGCATAATACAGTCTTTGCGACTGTGATTCTACTGGCCATTGAGAGCTCAGGAAGTCCCAACAGACACAGTCATACACCTTGGCAAAATCTAGCTTTAAGTAAACAATCCGCTGATCTGTCTTGCATGCCCAATGTACGCCCTCAAATGCCGCCCTAAGATTATTAAAGATATGCCTTCCTGGAATGAAGCCAGATTGCATTGGATTGATAGAATCCATCAGGACCACTTGAAGTTTCCGAGATAAAGCCTTAGCAATTATCTTGTATACAGAGGATAGTAATGTAATCGGATGCCAATCAGAGATGGTAGTAGGCTCTTTCATCTTGGGAATCAGTGAAATGTAGCCAGTGTTCAGTCTGTAGTCAAGCGACTCCGCTCTCAAGAGATCTAGATATGTCTGGAAGACTGAGTCTCCTAGCCATTCCCAATATTCCTGAAAAAACTCTACAGTAATGCCATCCGTGCCGTGGCTTTTTTTTGGGGGTAGGGGGGGGAGGGAGGGGTTGCACGACAAGCTTCCTCAAGCTCCTGCTTAGTGAGTGGAAGCTATAGTTCCTACCTCTTTTCCATCGAGACCTTGCATGATATCTTGTTGAACACAATTTCCTCCAAGACGTCACTATACTGATAACTCTTTTCCTGGAAGAAGTGAGAGAAATGCTAACAGCAGCTAGGGCCTTAATCATGCCTGACATCCCAAAATTATCACGAAAAGTGCAAAACCAAATCTGCCAGCATTTCCAAGAGAAATCAACGTCTTTCCAGTACACCGTATTTAATTTAAACATCGTTTCGCTTGGCCCCGATTTGGCCGAGACCCCGTGAAATTAGGGTGCGAGTATGGTCGAGACCCCATGATGCACGTAAGATTCTCGCCGCTTGAGCTGAGGTACAAGATCCATGACTAGGGTATTGACATAGCATCTGCCATGTAAAGCATAGGTTCTCCATCCCATCCTAATCGATTGCACCATGTGAACGTGATTGTCTCCAGCGACTACGCCAGTGTAGGGAATCTAGCGGCTTTAACCATTGTTCCCCTCGAAACCTTGTAACACCCTCCATTTCGCCACACCTATCCTGAATGGTCTCTACCATATTGAAATCGCCAAGCAACAACCAGGCCACTCCAGCACCCAAAGCACTGACCTTGCATATGTCATTGTTGTCAAGTTGCTATGAGACTGTTTATTTGTTGTGTGCCCCATGTTTATTTAGACTCACAACTATATAACAGCTTGAGCGTGCATAAAGTCTAGTCACTAGCTCGCTTAATATGTATAATCTTTCCTACTATCCAATAAGTCATAGCAATAAGTCACCATCAACATATATGTGTCTCCGTGGCCCATACTTCTTGAAACAATTCATAAACTATGGTGCATGAAATTCTAAACTGGAGAACACTTGGTGCAACTTAATAATCTTATAAATCTAGCTTGTAGAGAAAAATGCCAAGATTTAGTGGTAAGGTAAAGTTAAAAATTGAGGATGAAGTAGCTAGGTACTGACTTCTTGCTTGCAAACAAGTGCTTTATTACTTTGTATGTGCCCATTCTAGAAAAACACTAAACACCAAAGAAAGCAGCAAACCACCTTACCTAGACATGATGACCATTATAAGGCCCCATGTAATTTAACACTTATAAACCCTAGCAAGTTTTAATGTTTTTCCAAAACAATGCAGTACAAAGGTTATGTTTTTTCTTAGATTATTTCTAGGGCCCCAGATAATTTTCATTTTTATAGGACCACACTAATCAAACTACTATTGTGCTATGGGAATCTAAATAACCACGCATATAAAAGTGCTTCATTTGGTTTGCTTTTCATTATATTGATATACATTTATTTGAAATTTCTGTTAGCTTTCATAGCTCAGTTGGTTAGAGCACCCGTTTAGTAAGCGGGAGGTCCTGAGTTCAACTCTCAGTGAAAGCACGTCTTCTTTGCCTTTCGAGTTTTTTCTTTTCACCGGATCGCACAGTGTCAAATCCCAGCAAAACTGAGAGGTATGTCTTGTTTTTCTCGTTTTTCCATTTCCACAGTTTAATCGAGCTTCTAGAAATGCCATACAGTTGATTCGAGCTTCTAGAAAATGTCTTACAAAGCGCTATAGTAACTCCTTTGAAATATTTGCGCGGCATGAGTGTCAGCATTTTTGGAAACTCGGTTATTTTGAGCGTGAACATCTCTGGTCAATCTGTTTTGATTTGAGTTTTAGGGAAAAAAAAGGTATTGCATCTTAAGGGGTAAACAAGAAGATATCTCAACTAGAAGTATTACTGCCTGAATTTTGAGCTTGCGAAATGCGTTGTCTTTCCAGCATAAAGCAGCGACAAGCAGTCCAGCATGTTGTCATTCATAGGGAATGTCGGCTCGTAAGTTGTAAACATGTAACTGCAACAAAAATATAGATCTGTGTGGTTTGGGGCATAGGCATAGCATTGCCTGCTTGGTGCAAACTCTTACTACTGTTATGGTCTGTTTCACGTTCTGTGATAGCCGAGAGTTGTTGCAGACTTAACCTGAGTACCTATTCTCAGGGAATGAAGCCAACTTGTATACAAGCTTTGCCCTAGGTGCAAAAATGATAAAACTTGGCTGCTTGTTTTTATCTGGCCGTTTAAGAGGCATGAAGTTGGAGCCTTGCTTCCAAGAATGGAATATAGTGTGTGGTACCAATCTAAAACTGTTTTTCAGGGTAAAAATGGATTTCTGTCCCACTTGTGGAAATCTTCTTCTGCTTCAAAATGCAACTCTCAGTCGGCAGCTCCAGTACTATTGCCCGACTTGTCCTTACATATTTCCAATCGATAAGAAGGTACAGAATATGATTTAAATGTTTACAGTCTTTACAAATCTGTTTACTTATAAGGTGTTAATGCTTATTATACCAACAGGTTACAAAGAAGAGTTCATTACAACAAAAAGAAGTAGATGATGTTCTTGGTGGAGAAGAGGCATGGAAGAATGTGGATCGGACTCAAAGTAAGCTCCATGCACAAAATGCATCTTATTTTCAGTTTAAAATATTCTGCTTAATATGCATTCAACAAATTCAAATAAGAGTAAGAAACTTACTTTTATGGATTTCTTATTGCTTATAGATGATTTTGATGTAAATAGGCAGGTATCAGTTAGAAATGAATCTGTCAGCCTTTTCTGATAGTCCAACTGTAGTATTGAAATTAATAGAACTTCTTTTGACTTTGTTGTGTTTTCTAGTTGTTTGCCCTAGGTGTACACATGACTATGCATACTTTATGCAAGTTCAGATCAGGTCTGCTGATGAGCCAATGACGATATTTTATAAGTGCTGTAATAATGACTGCTCATACCAGTGGAGAGACGGATAAAAACTGTACCTCATTCAGCAATACCATTCCCGCTTGTGGGTGAATCTTTGCAAACTTTGAATCAGTACCAAATTGTTACAACAAATATTACCAAATCCAATAGAAGCTTTTAGTATCCTCTTTCCTATGGTGTTACAACAGGAGTTTGTTGAAAATGCTATTACATGCAATCCATAGTTACCTCCATGTTCTTCAGTGACTTGTTATGTTGACAGATGTACTTTACAATTTCAAGTTGGACGCTAAAATTAAATAAGCGTAGGCATGCCCACAAAATGAAGGTTGTTTTTCCTGGTGAATTTAAGAATGCCCCAGTTCTAGTTCTAGTTGCTACCATGGCATTGGTGAGAAAACGTTTAAGATACTTTAAGGCAAGAAAAAAACGAGCAGATGAAAGCCACTACAGAATGCCTACGAAGCATAAAGATATTGAAGTTGCAAGCGTGGGAGAAAGCCTACCTCAAAAATTAGAAAAGCTAACCTTTTCGTGTGTTTTTCTAAGAATATCATTGACAGTTGAGAGAGTGCTTTCTGCACTGGCTGTTAATCCTGGTGCTGCAGGAACCCTTGAGTAATTTTCCAAAATTAATTTCTGAACATGCCCAAGTGGATGTATCAATCGATCGGCTCTGTGTTTACTTTGAAGAACGAGATACACAGGAGATGGTGTAACAAGACTACTGGTGACGATGCATTGATATAAATGGTGAGACATTTAGTTTTTCCGAAGTCAAGTGAAGCCAATCCTCAACAACCTGAACAATTGTGGCAGATTGTGGTGGTGTTGGGGAAAGGAAATTTTTGAGAAGAAACTAGCAACAAGGCACGATAGGGCCATACTTGAAAAGGTGTTACAGGAAGAATGTTGTATTTCTGGATAGATAAGTCCACATAAGCAATCACTATTTTCGAAGAACCATCACTTTGAGTCCAAGAAGGTGTGTGGTTTCCCTAGTGTTAAAATAATGTCTATCTATCTATCTTGCAAAGTCCTTTTTTATGTTCACTCCCCGATATCTAGACCAAACCACAACAACAGCAAAGCAAAGTTATTTCTCCAAGTTTCATTGCGTGTGCAACAACTAAAGCAGCATTGTCATGAATGGGACTGGAGCACTTTTTGCAGAAAAACCTACCTACAAAATTAATGCATAACACAAATAATATCCAATTCCCTTTGTATCATGCAAATAATTGATTGTAAAGAACACAAATGTATATTAAAACAAATGCGAAGGAGGTACACTATGTTAATTATAGTTTTCTATGTGCCCGATTGCGTTGGACTCCTATGGAAACCTTCCTATTTTCCATGGAAGCACTTTCAATCTCTTCGCTTCTTGAATAGGTCCATTTTAGTACTCAAAATTGACACTGAAATTTCATTATGTGCAGGCGGTGGGGCTGCAATGCTCCTACCCTGTGCGCAGCAGTAGAAACAACTATTGTTTTAAGGTCAATTTTAGCCAATACTAGAATCTGTACCTTCTATTGCAAGTCCTTTTATGCTTCCTCTAGCATACCCAGAAACACCACGTTATGGCTATCAATGTGTTCTCTACGCCTCTGAGCAGATGTAGATGCAATATCTGCTACATGTGAAACCAACATCTATGGCATTTCATAAAACGAAGGGAAATAAATGTTTGGGGCAAAAGTGATAGTATTTGTGAAGACTTGAATGGGGATTGAACCTTCCATTACAATTGAAAATATATGATTTCAACTCAATGGACAAATGCTTGAGAATTCAATACATCCACGTACTTAACATCTAAGGATATACTATTCTCAATATAAACAACGTTCCACTTAACAATTCAACCCAGAATCTTCTAGCTCTAGAACTCAACCACGATACCCATCCACCTTCAGGCTAAGTGTTCTATACTTCAGATTTATCGTGCTAATTAGGTTAGATGTTCTATACTTTAGATTTATCATGTTGTTTTTATCTGGAAACCTGGTTCTTAAGATTGAGTGCTTCCTAATGTACGATATATTTCAAGGAACTCTTGCAGACTACCGAATGAAATTTAAAATTTTTATTTGTTTTAGAATTTAGTAGGAAGTGGTTCTGTTGAAGAAAAGATAGGAAAGATATATTACCAGTACTAGTTATGGTGCCCAGCGTTGCCGGGCTTTTCAACATTTGAAGAGGTGGTTGTTTCATGGATGGCTAGAACAATCAATGTCGCTTGGAGGGGGCAAGGGTAATTCATTGACATAGAATTCAATATATAAATTCTGTGTATGTGGTATTCGAACCTAAACTTGATTATATTATGTTGGACCATGTACAGATACTCACAACATCTTAAACTTGAATGACCATAGAAACCGTTTTGTGTTTTGAGATGCAAGTAGTTGAGATGAATTAGAATTCAAATTTGTGAGCATATGATTTCTTGATTTGTGCTCTGAACACATGCTTGTAATCTATGCATTTTTCTGAGGTATTGCTTGAGATAGTCGATCCTCGAATTTTGTTGTAAGCATAGCATGAAGACTCTTTGAAAGATATTTCCAAAATAGCAATAAGGAGGATGATAAATCAAATTAAACATAATAGATGACATATGTCCGACATTGTTGGGCTTTAGCAAACCACTTGAAGAGCATGTTACATTGGTTAGAGAGGCATATACAAATTTATCAATTTGAAACTTGGTAATGTGAAAGCATAGGAAGCACTTTCATGTTTGTAAGTGATTTGCAATAAGCGGAGAAGGGGTTTTCTAAAAGACTGCAAAACTGTTTTTGTTTTACTTGAAGAGTGTGTTACAACATTGATTAGAAAGACATCTATCAAATTATGAGTTTGGAGCTTGGCAATATGGAAGTATAGGAAGCCGTTTCGTGTTTGTAAATGATTTGCAATAAGTGTTGGGCTTTGGCAATAATAATATCTTATGTTGGGATATTGTGTAGTGCCATTTTTACACAGAGACAAAAGAGTCACAGCATGAAGAGCACAATGATAAGTGGGCTTTAGCAACAATTTAAAGAGCAATGCAATTTACAACATTGGGATAATGTGCGTTAGGCATGAAAAATGCTAGGGATTCTTTAGGATGTTACTCCAACGATGTATAATATTTGCCAAGGTCATATATAAATAACATCAACGTCATCCAGATTGTATTGTAGAGCAAAAGTATAGTTATAAGTGTATCTAGCGGCATTTAAAATTGTGTCCATCCTTTATAGTTGTAGTTGAAGTTGCATCAATCATTCATTGGCTTTAACGTGAAAATTATTCCTTAGTTCCCAAGATTCAAGTGCTACATCTCCATTCATGTTTTCAAGAACATGCTCATATATTATACAGGACTATCCTCTTGCAATGGTTGGTACTGGCAATTTTTTGGGAGGGAAAAAAGTATGCACAATTGGTTATGCCAGTATAATAAAAGAAGAGCCCATCTCGATATCCTTATAAAAATTGTGAAGTTGACCATGCAAGCAACTTAGAAGATCTTGCAAAACTCAAGTGAATTGATATGCAAGATATTGATTGATTGGACCTGTGTATTGGTGGTTCTAGAGCTTGTGCTATGGTATGGAAAAGTAATAGGATATTTGGAATGAAATTATTACCAAACACCGTAAAATTTTATTATTGAACTAACAATCCTGCTTGATGAAATTGCTAATGCCACAGTCTAGCTAATTGAATGCTAGCATAGGAACATTGAAATGGACATCACACTAAAGAAATGAAGTACCCTTGAATTTAGTACATGGTATAAGCACCTCAGATAATGAAAAGGGCATTTCATGCATAATTGTTAGTTTTGTTGAATCTAAAGTGAAACGATATAGATGAGTACTTCTTTCCTTAAGGCATTCTCGTTTCAGTTGCATTCCAAACAAATCGTGATGCAAATGACAACTCAAAGGAATCCACTTGGATAAAACACCATGCAAAATGCCTGCTTCTCATACAGGCGTGTTTTCCATTGACAAATTATCTTGAATTTCTTAGCAACTACTTTCTTCTAAATTCTAGGTTGAAATTGATGGTGCTTGGATGATGCAAACATGGTATTCAATAACAAATATGCTGTAAAATGTGCATTTTTTTCCACAGCAACTTAGAACGTTGAGAGCAGTGCAGAAAACCTCAAATGGAAAAGATCAAATAGATTGACCTGCAAAATAGATGAATAGAGATGTTGTTCAGTCCATTAGCTGTGATGCTTGGACTTCAATGTGCTAGGTGCAAAACAATAACTTGTGCTGAATTATCAGGACAAATTAGTTGCAACAATCATGAATGGACAATGAAATAAATACCTTGTTCATGCTCATTTATGTAGATCAAAGCTGGGCTTGAGTATCTTAGCTGCAAAGAAATTCATGTGTACTTGAGATTTAGGGATTGCAGCAATGCATGAACGGATATAGACTATCTTCACAACCTTAACCACATTGTTTAGATCCTTTATTTTTTTAGAAGATGGGATATAAAGATAGCTGGAATAGCAGACTGTCTGCTTTAATATTCAGAGATCGATTTTGAGCAATGTTAATTAGAGAACTCACACCAGGCAAAGTAACAATATGATTACCTTATGGCCAAACCCCATAAGAGTTTTTGTACCTTCACTGAGGCAAACAACAAAGCTTGCATGATTCTTGTGCAACGCCAGAAACCTGATAGTATTCGGATAGACCACAAATCTCCAATAATAAAATCTCCCTGAAAAATGAGCCAGAAAGATCTAAACTAAGTCTTGACCAGATAAATCTATGCACGAAGTACAAAAAACTACGGCTTGAGTTCTCATTTTTCGACTACTTTAACTCAACTCTCAACAATCATGTTTGCTTCTAGATTGCAATTTCGTTATAGTTAACATGCTAAACATGTTCGAACAGATAATAAATAGTAGGCAATACATTGGCCTTACCTTGATTGGCCTCTTTGCACATGATATAATTATTCGATCCGTTTTAGCAGCCAAATTCAACAAACAAAGTAGGAACCTTGGAGGCCCATCTATATGCAGCTTAAGCTGACAATAATTTAGTTGATGCAAGAAGTTGGATATACTTATAAATACAGTTTAATGGATCAGACATATAAGCGATGGGAGTACGTTATGTCCTGATCTGCACTACACACAATGTCAAACATATAAGCTGGTCTGTACATCAAACAACATTGAACGTACTCTAACTTAGTCACATTTTTTAATCCAGGATTTGGTGTATTTGCAGACATAAAATTTGTCCAGAGGGAATCTTAATAGCTACATAGTTTAACCAAGTCTAACCAAGCTATCATGGTTATCATTGGATTGCTCCTGAATTTTTGCTTGATGCGACTCTGCCATCAACTCCTCAATAGCCCCCTGTTATATTAGGTTGTTTGTTGGTACTCTTTAAACTATACATAAAGGCAGATCCTTTCGAGTATGTTTTAAGTTGTCGTATCATGGTCCAAACTGAATGAGAAGATGGTCAAATACATGCAAGAGATGCATCCATCAAGCCTCCAAAACTTCATGCAAGCCATTCAGATCTACACATGTAGCCAGCTCATGGCTTGATGGAACAGTCAAGGCTAGTCAAAAGCTGAAAAAGCTGATATCTGGTTCCACGAATAATCCAGTAGTTGCTGAGCTAATATCATGCCTTGATGGAACAGTCAAGGCTAGTCAAAAGCTTAAAAAGCTTTCTTGGGGATATGTGGTTCCATGAATAATCCAAGTGAAGGGCAAGGTGACCACAAAGCTCTTACAACTTAATACAGATGAAAGTGTCCATTCATTTGTTCATCTTCCCCCAAGTACATCAGCACATGTGACGCCAATCTTGAGCAAATGGACTAATTTGAGCTAAAAAAGAAGCATCCAATGGACAAAGAACTACTGTGCGCCTTGATCTATTGTTAAACAAAGACATGCATCTACTTTGCCTTGCAGGCTTTCACATGTTAGCATATCCATAGTACTGTTATGAATAAAAGATCATCCCGAGAATTAAATTGATTGAGATAAAGAGAAATAAGTGTAGCTCCTAGTGTCTCTACAAAATAGTAAGCAAGACATTGGATTCCTTTTCCAAAAGGAAACACCTTTCCAAGAGAAAATGCAGGGTTGCACAGCATGGCTTTCTCCTTCAGGAGCCTAAATAATTTGAATATCATAGACCTCGCCACATGTAAGAACTCTCCTTCCAGTCCTAGCCTAGCCATGTCGATGGAAGTAATCCTACCTTAGCTTCTTCACGAGCAATGCAACAGTAAGCAATCTAACAGCTACCATGCGCGGTGACAAAGGTCACAGATAGCAAAGCAAGAGTCTAACGACGAATCAGATATCCCATATGAACAAAAGTTGCAATAAATACCAGGAAAACAAAATGTTAAATCTGAAAGTTTATATTTTGAACTCTCAATAGTGAGCTGCACAATCCTAAAATACTGATCTGCACGTTATGGTTCAAAGCTTTCCCTTGGAGTTTTCTTCAAGAATCTGCATGGTTGTTTGTTGCAATCCTGGCATGCATACCAAGATAGTTGAATCGGGCAAAAATTTGACCTCCATTCCATTTCACGCAATGCCATTCCAATTTTTGAAAACAGGTTTTCCTTTGCCAAAATTAACTAATCATAGCAAAGCCACAAAGCCCATCTTGCCAAAATATTACCTGGTGGAGCGATGAGACTTGAGGTGATAGATGGAATAACCCTAGCATAACTGCAAAAAGATCCAAGACTCGAGATTAGAAAACCATAAAAGCAGCTCTTGCATCAAATCTTCGAGGATAATGAAAATGAAATGTCTAAGTACCTATCGATTCCTTCCTCTTTTTCTTCTGAAACACCAGTATAGCAGCAGTCTGCATCCAAAAAGCATGTGGTATGTACTTCACAGAGACCATAAAAAGAATGGAATCGTGCTCCGTTCAAGTATTATACGGAACTGCAGAACAAACCCTAACTCGCGCATTCGGGCTTTGAATCATCCTAATCCACTTCCACGCCTAGACCACCACCTGTAATCATGCATGGACGAAGTTACCAAAAATAACCTGGGATCCGATAATCCATGCACAGAGCAGGAAATTTTTTCAAATCATACAAAAAAACAGATCCCGATTTTTGGAGAATCGGGAATTTCTTTCGGCAGCCAAAACATTTAAAACCTTAGAAAAACCAACCCAGAAAAAAATCCAAAAAGTTTTCGGAACCTCGGAAAAACCAAATTTAAACAATAGGATACAATGAAATAAAAGGGCATTTTTCGGTTTCATAATTATACATTTGAAAAAAAAACACACACACACAACTAAGGATTTAAACTATGTTATGTTTAGATTAGGTTACGGTTTCGACTAGCAAAAAAAATTCCCTCTATTTTCTCCCACCTTTGGTGATTTTGACGCCCTAGCCTGCTCTTTGCAGCTACCTCAATTTCGGCTACTCTGTTCCATTTTTTGGCCCCTCTGCTCCTTCAATAGTGCCATGATTGCCATCACTTATTCTAAACAATTTCCTCTTTTTTCTACTCTTTAAAATTTGTGGAAGAGGAATGTGCATATTGGAATGATGATATTACATTATTGGGCTTGATTCTTGAAGAGTATCACCATCTGCAAAATTGGGTAGTCAAGGTTAAACATATCAACTTAGAATTAGTGCAAGTTTAGACAAGATCCCGAGTTGCCAGGAGGGTCGACTCGACAGGATCGTCACGGTTGGTATTAGAGCATGTTGGATCTTTTGGTGTTGGATCTATCTATGGATTGCATCTTTAGACCTTTGGGTGTAACGTGGTGGATTAGGATAAAAATTAAAGGTCTAAGATGATGCTAATGATTCCTTTTTTTTTTTTTTCAGATCACTTGGACATGGTATCCTCAGGAGGAGGAGCAATATCTAGAGGTGTTGTGGTTAGCATGCAAGTATGTCAATCAGAGACTCCAAGAAAAGCAACTCTTGATGATGTTAAGGTATAAGTTTTCTTGCATCAAGTCTGGTGATATGGGCCAGATGTAGTTCCATAGTTTTATGAGTTTACATCATGTTGGGGATGAGTTAGATAACATTGATATATGGGGTATGAGATAGAGAAAAGATCGTTTCAGCATCCGCAAGAGAGATCTTAATTGCTCAGGCCAAATCTGATTCATAGTAGTTTGGTTTCTTTCATTCATTGTTAGCATGTGACAAACTTTGATCAAAGCTTGAGGTATATATTATAGTGAATACGTTGGCATTGCATGTTGATTATGACAGTTCTAATTGTTTCGAGGAATGCTTCACCGGATCTATAATTGACCCATGAGGACATGGGTTAAATTTTAGAAGAGGAGATTGTGACAGTCCTGGTAGCTTGGCGATATCTTCTTATATTATAAAACTAGTCACGGTGCCCAACATTGCTGGGCATCATGTAGAGGCTGTGAAACATGTGGTGTGTCATGTGTTGATGCTATATAAGTAGAATATGTTAGGATTTTGTCCATTTAAGCCATTGAATGTGTCTTTGAATTGTATACATTTGAGTTGTCTATGATAATTGAGTGGCCTATGATAATGCTTTTATATGCCCTTTTGCTTTCTTATTGCAATTTGCAATTTTCCACTATGCGTCTTAGTCCTTCCTTCCTTCCTTCCTTTATTTGTTAGACTAAATGAGATGGTATTGATGGCATAAAAAAAAGATTTCATCCACATTTGCCACCTCTTAATGCTGATTTTCAATCATAGTTCTATGTCATTCATATACAATTGTGCAACATGTGACAATTATGGCACTATGAAATGGACTAACTTTTGTAATGAAATTTCCTTCTCCAATTTTCAAAAGTTTGGGCTGGGGGGTCATTCCTCCCAACAATACCATGGAAACCTATAATATGAAGGTGGAATTTAGTGCTTGATATGGCCATTGATTGATTTTGCAACATCTATGCATAAGTGTTTGTTATAATTTTTTTCTTCTCATCTTGGTTCATAGTTCATATTGTTACAGTTATATCATGTGACAAGAATATAAAATTACAATTTCTATATTATATCTCATGTTCCAAGCAATGTAATGCTTAATATATGCATTATCTATTCCAAAACTTAGAAGGGTCTGCCTACATTAAAACTTAACACTGTTATAGCTATCACCTGCAGTCATTTTATAGATCTCAACTTCATAAAAGGATTTTCTTTGCCTTATCCAAAACACGATGCAACAAAAGACATAAACAGAAGCTGCAATAGCCTTCAGGAAAAATCATGATTTCAGAAAAATATATATATCAATACACATAAGCAATGGCAAGTACTATCCCCTTTCAAGGTAATTTCTCACTTGATGTTACCTGGTTATATAACCTCCAATTTCCAATGCCATAAGCAGATCATAATTATGTAATGAGGTAAGCCAGGAATGCGGTACTTGATAATAGGCCTAGAAATCGTAACTTCTACAAATGCCAGGTCATAATTGCAGGCCATCTGAATTCTAATGCAACATTTGATCATTTACTGCCTGTGACTTTGTGGTTCTCCCTAAACCATCGTCTTTGTAATAAGGCCTTCCCACCTTATTTGTCGCCTCCCTCTTCCTTAGGATTGCTAAATATCAAAAGATATTCTATTAACTGTAGCATAAGTACTTGTTATTTATATCTAACATCCTCTATGCAGACATTCAATATTACATAGATGGCAGATCTAACCAGCCTTTCTCATCCAACTTTTCCCTTTTTGATGAGCTCTTAGCCTATAAAAAAAAGGGTACTGAACTTGTTCCTTTCAAATCGTTCATTATAAATCCTGCACTTACCTTGATTGTTCGAGCAGCTGCATCACGCCTAGCCCGACCTGATGCTGAAACTCCCTGCTGGACATTTAGTGCCAAAGTAAGAATTAACATTCAATGTTTGGCTAGAGAAGATGTTTGCAAAAATCTATACATGTTAGATAGTATTGGTTAAAGGAATATGTCAGGGATATGTGGTATCAGGCTTCTGCTTATGCAGTCCTGAAATAGCAAGACCATAATTTTAAGCAATATGTTTTACTTGCAATCCTGCTAAACCTTGCAACTTCAAATATATTTCCAATATCCAATGTTTAAATATTGCTTGTCAATATCTTGAAATGGGCTACTCAAGGATAGTGTTTGGATACACAAAAATGAAGCATGGGATGGATATATGTATTCACATGCTACCTTGCAAGTGCAATCCAACTACTTAAGTACAAAAAGAGACATGAAGGTACCTTGTACATGCCCCTACAATTGCCACCAATGTAAAATATAGAGAGTGGCACCTGACAAAAGTAGCACGAATAAAGCATGAGATCCTCACACGATGTTTGAAGAAATAAGAAAGTCAACTTACAATTTCTCAATCAAGCGCTTCATAGTCGTGTTTATTTCTTCCAAAGAAGATACTTAAATCTGAGTTTATTTTTCAATTGAACAGTTTGATTTTTAAAATAGAACAAAGTACATTAAATCAAAGTACTCTACCTCAGAAACAGATTTATCTCTGTCTACCTTCAGAAATCACTTGAGCAGAGAAGGTATATCCAAAATGATCTGCAAAGCTACTACGTTGGATAAGGCAAAGATGAAGGAACAATTGCAGAATATGAAATAAATCCTTTGCATTAAGTTGCTTAGGCCAGTAGAATATCACATGCATGGTATGCCTCAAATGCATGCTATGCCTGAATACAGATAGACCGAACTTAAAAGCTCTGGGTTCCATGGGTGGCTAGAGGATCATGGCACCACTGGCGCCCACGCATCCGTACCCGACTTACCCATCTAAATCTATAGGTCGGCTCACCGCACCTAGCGAGCCCAGGACGTCCCACCGGATGGTGCCTACGACTAAGGGGGGGGTGTCAGACCCAAGCCGGCCCACAGACGGTGATCGACTATAAGCCTAGCACACTATAGGAGCCCCAGTAGCCAGGATCAGCAAGGTTCCACCTCCATTTCACAATGGTGTTCGTTATCTGGTGCTCAATCACAACATAACTCTCCACACCAAGTTCTTGTGCACGGTCCACAAATGGGATTTAAGGGATTCTAGCTAGGAGCGTCTCTACTTCTATATAGCCTTTAGGTCTCTACCCCCCGTAATCCCACAAGCACAAGAGGTGCAGCAGAAGAACTAAATTCATAAACCATTCATAACTTCAAATAGAACATCAATAAGAGATTAATCATCCGTCTAAACAACCAAGGGTTAATCTCTATCTAGAATCGCAAGCTAACTAAGCCTACTAACCGGTATCTGAGCTAGATCTCCCATCCCTCAGGTCCTCCATGCTCCGCTGGTTGAATAAGCTCCTCCTCCCTCTCCAATTGGCTCCAATTCGATTTTTTTTTTTTTTGGGGGGGGGGGGGGAGGGAGAGAGACCCAAAGTTAGCAGCTCTACCTTGCCCAATCGATTTGGGACAGGTGCCAGTTAATAACTGATTATGAATAATTTAGCATACTTGGCTTTTAATTGATATTTAACTAGCCTTACCTTGTTAATTAATAACATGAACAATTAATACACCATTAAGTAATCATGGTGATGTGTCATGTATTTGTATGCATAGCATATAAATACGTGGGATGTCACAGTTTTATATCTTTGGTTATGTTCTTTGCTTCTGTTGCTTATGTATTGTTATTGTATTTCATTTATCATGTTGTCATTGTCTACCACTTTACTCATATAGGATCTTGTGTCTTTGCTCATGTTCTTGTTATCCAAGATTTCCAAGATACTCCCATGCATGTAGAGGTAATTATAGACCCCACTTAATATATGCAGTGATTGAGCAAGGAGGTAATTGGGCTGAGGGTAGAAGACAAGTTGGAAATCAGGATTAGAATGCTTATGTCTTTGTCATGTGATCTTATCTTGTGAACTAAGAGTTCACATTTATTTGTTCCAAGATATTATCTAGGTTGTAAATGGATGTTCTGCAATGTGGAATGATGATATTACATTATTGGGCTTGATCCTTGAAGAGTATGAACATTCAATTCTTCACCATCTTCAAATTTGGCTAGTCAAGGTTAAACATATCAACCTAAAATTGGTGCAAGTCTAGATAAGATCGCGAGTTGGCAAGAGGGTCAACTCGACAGGCTCATCACAAAGTCCTCGAAAACAATTGTGAAACTCTAGTGCCAGCATACATTTCATATTTGGCATCTAGGAACATTGCAATGGCACACTCATATTTTCATCCATAACCATGCTTATATTTATTTGATGGTTCCTAACATGCACATCAAACATCTAATGAACTTCCAAGGACATTAAATAATTGTGAACCATGTTGTGGCTACATATTTTGCATACAGGATGCACGAATATTATACTTACATCTTATCTACACTATCTTTGGAGCTACCATTAACATGTCTCAAAGGAGCACAAATTCTAAGCTTCCGCATAAGAGTCAGACTCTAATTGGAGCTTATCATTGGGGTTTGCTTCTTGAACCTCCACATAACAATCCTTAAACTCTACTTGGAGCTAATCATTTGGGTTTGTTGTAGAAATTTACATTCCATTCTAGATTTGTTGCATTTTGTAACATACTAATTATAGAACTCAAAATTGCATTTGGTCTAGTGGACGTTAAAAGTAAAAATAGAATCGACTCATTTCAATGGTTCCAATGGTAGCAAGCAAACAAACATCAATGTTTCAATGGTAGCAAGCAAACAAACATCGAAAAAATTGATGATGATGTGAAATGGTGCTGCAACATACATGATACATGAACTCAAGGATAATAACTTGAGCAAATGGTGCAGGCCATGGCGCACCAAGTTCCTACTCTAACTCAAAACCGAATGCCATTCTATAACTACGACGGTTCCCATCCCCTTCTTCGTTTGCCAGCTGCTCCTCGAGCTTGTCATGGCTGCATGTTTATTTGTATTAGAGTTGCTAAGAGACGTGACATGAAATGTAGTCGAGACTCATTTTCTACCAGCGTGTCTGACTTTAGTAGCCAGAAGATTGACAGGATGGGAATCGAAGAGCATCAACCCGAGGATGAGGAGGACGGCATTCAAGCAAAAGAGAATGGAAACCTGACTTTGAGAGAAGTCTGTGCAGATATTGTGCCCTCCCATGTCTTGCAAAGGTTAGGCGGCTACCTAGCATAAGATTGGTCATTCTGTAAATTGTGCACAGGATGTTGAAATTGAGTCAGAAAAATTATAGATAAAGCATGTTAGAGGATTGCCAGAATTAGGTCCGCTCTTCGTAAAACTTATGGCATCCTTAGTCGTATATGCCACGTTCTGAATACTTTAACAAGCCTGTTATATTTTACTTGCAAGTTAACTTTGATCCTAGTTCAGTGTTTGGCTCTGTCTACTTTGCACTCGAACGATAATGCTAACCTCATGTTCTGCTTTATATATATAGGGCAGAAGAACTTGGATTCAAATTTTTGACGCAAGCACAGTGTCAGTCTTTGCCTGTAACGCTTGCTGGAAAAGATTGCATAATACAATCACAGGTTTAAACAAATTGCGAACTTCTTTGCTGTCATGTATAGTATTGCATAGAGAGATGCTGTACTTTTCTAACCCATAATCTTCTGAAACCACTGCATTTGTAAGTACTGCCAAGACAGGGTGAAATTGCCGCCTAGATAACATTTCTGCCGGTTGCTATGTATCTTCCATTCGCCAGCATCTTTGCCCCGTCTTACAAGGTGAGCATTTGCTGGCTGGTAAAGGCATCAGCTTAATTATTGCAGCTCTCGCATGCCTTCTTATCTTCCCACTCATATCATATATATTCTATTTGGTCCTCTGCTTCTTGTCCTAAGGACATGTCGAGGCAGAACATTTATGTTTTTAGCCCGGTTGCATCAACATAATCATCTTGTACACTGATTTGGTGTGTCCGACTTAAAGGGTAATTCAGATGACATCAGCACATTGACATTTTGTTTCATTTTCTGTCTGTGGGTTTCTTAGAGAAGAGCTCTTGGTCTTATAGAACACATTTTACATTTTACAGACTGGTACTGGTAAAACACTTGCATACATGTTGCCTATTTTGTCCAAAGTTTCACCTTCTCGAGCAGCAGTTCAGGCCCTTGTAGTAGTTCCTTCGAGAGAGCTTGCGATACAGGTATGATGCTCAATTATTCACTGATTATTTCTTAAAAATCTTTCGTGTATAATCTAAAAGTTTCTATTCTTTTGTAGGTTGGCAAAGTTGCACGAATGTTGGCAGGGAGCCCAACCTTAGACGAGGCATCTGATGTTCAAGGCAAAGGTCAAATGTCCTCTATTGTTGTAATGACTCTCGTAGGTGGAGCAAATACAATTAGATACAAAAAGTGGCTTAAGGTTTGTTTCTTTCATGAGCTGCAAATGTTCTTACGTCATTGATATAGCAAGAATGTATGTTAGTTTATTTTGGTACCACTTCAGCCTATTTTTCCATGCCTAATAACTTCGAGAAATATATTGGGTGGGCAGCAAGTCATTGGGATGATAGGAACACCAAAGATCCAATGAATTGTAAAATTGCATTTATATAGAAGAAGAATAATTTCATGAGGCCGTCTTGAACCCACGTCCTATTGGGTGCATCATAGCTTCCATTGGTGTGCCTCACTATTGCTTGTTTCTCTTGATTTAGCAAAAGCTTTTCAAAGAATTAGTATTGTTCATTTGGTCATAAAGTGTTAATGCAAAAGTGTGGTAAATTAAATCATGAGTGCATTGAGAAATGGCAGTATTGGGCTAAAATTGCTGAAGTAATATGAGCAATAAATTAGGAGGACCTGTATCAAGGAACACTTTGATAACCTTATCATAGAGCACGAACTAGGAAAGATTGAATTTTTCGTTCCTGTTTGCGACATCACAATCTGTTATTATGGATGTAAAGTCGTCTTGACTTATGGAATTGTATTAACAAACTAACCATTGTTGCAGGCAGCTCCTCCACAAATTGTGGTTGGTACTTTAGACTCCATTTGCCGAATGATTGAGACATCCAACCTCAAAATGCATGCCGTTTCTATACTTGTCATAGATGAGGTGAGTTTTGTATGATGCATATCTCAAATCATGGCAAAAGAAACAATGCTTGCAATGTTTGGCAAGCACCAAAAGATGGATCATGAGAGAGCTTCTAAGAGTATTTCGTAAGAATAAGTTATGTTGGCAATGGACGATATTTAGACAGAAATAGTATGTTATGCCATAGCCAGTGATGTTTTTTCATTGTGGTCATTTTATCAGCTTAGAAACCTATATCACATTGTTGGGATATAGGTGTACTTTCTATGTGTGATCCTGTTCAATGCTCATTCACCATAGATGATAATGTGCCATTGTATGTTTTCTCCACAATGTAGTAAAATATGTAGGCCTGAGAACACTTTTGTTCATGAGTTCTAGGAAAACTGCTGTTATCGTACTGGCAATGCAATATCCACACTGCTTGTGCCCTTGCAAAACTGCTGTCATTGTACTGGCAATGCAATATGCACACTTAGTCAACAGCGAATTCTAGTGCGGCTTTGCAACTGGTACCAAAAGGAGAACCAGACACTATATTGATTTTTGTGGAATGCATTCATCTCCGTAGGCAGCTTTTGGGCATGGAATGCCAGATGAATTGATGCATGTGATTTGTACATTTTCTGACTAAAAACATACAGGAGTAATGGTTGTTGAAAAATGTTTGCATACTCAATTTTTATCCCTATTTTCTGCTATCTGCAGCACAGATAGATCTCTCAGTACATACAACTCATCAAGGGCAACTGAACAAGCTCTTGACTGCTTACTCATCATCGGGCAAACGCCAAACTATTTTTGCAAGCGCAACTATTCCACAGCAGCATCGATTTATTCAGGATTGCATACAGAATAAGTGGACAAAGGTACACATATTTGGAATTCTATCAAGGTCAATCCCCGTTGAATAAGATGCACTAGTTAGAAGAGACCCTCTGAATTTCGTAATACATTGGACATGCAAAGGTGTGGTATTTATTCCTGTTTCTGTAGCCAGGTAGCCAACAAGTCCTAAAAAGGTTTTTGTCCTTATTTCAACATTGGATGGGAATGGGTTGTGCCCTACTGCTTCGTGCAAACCAAGAACTTCCATATTTTAGGAAATACAAATAACGCCTGGCGTTTTCCAAACTTGGTGCTAAACTATGTCTTAGGAACGGACTTATCATAAAGGTGCAATACTTCAAAGATTATTTTCTGAGGATACTGCAAAAGAGAGTAAAAATTACAGTTTAAGGTTTCTATGGCTTCCATTTTGTTCCAAAAAAAAGACATGGGCAAACTTAAAGAAGAATAAATTTCTGAATTTTGCAAATTATTTAGGGCATTGCAATATTGTCTTCTGAACATAGGAGGGGTGCAGAGTAACTAACCTATGCTGTTTCATGCCGTAGGGTGATCTGATCCATGTCTGCATCAAGCCTACTGAGAAGATGCCATTGAATCTTCAGCATCGCTATAAAGTATATATATTCTTTATTCTTCAGTTGTATTTTATGTTTCTTTACTAAGAAAGGTTGTAATGATCAAAGGTATTCTTTGGATTGATAATCAGGTCTGCGAACCAGAAAATAAATTGGAGGTGTTGTTCTCAACTGTTCTTGCTGATTCACCAAAGGCAGCATTTATTTTTGTAAATGAGATGGTGAGGACAGATTAGCACAGCTTATTGCTTTTGTTATCTTGAGTCACTGGTAATGGAGATACTCATTTGCTCATTGAAATGTTACTTTCTTCCAGTCTGCTAAGGCGAAAGCAAGATTTGATTCAACAACTAGTATACTTATGGAATTTTTTGAAACGAATTTGGCTTCTGATGCGGCTCATAGTTGGAAGTTGCTACTCCTGGAGGAAGATCTTAATATTAATTCTCGTTTCTCAACGTATACGGTAAAGCCTCTCTTCTACCATCTAACAATATTGGCATATTTTCCCGTCTAACAATATTGGCATAATGTTTACACCATTGCCAAGAAACACATCCATGGTGTAAGCTGTACCAATAGCTGATTGATCCTGAAACATCTATTTTTGGTATGTCAGTGACTATTTAAGGTGTTAATTAACCTGAGTTGATATTAATCATACAGACGCCATTTTTGGGAAGAATGGAGTTGTGTATCCAACAGGTCTGATGGCAATGGCAAGAGAGGTAATGGCAGTATGCACAGGCTGTAATGATACAGTTTCAACAAAGACGTCAGTAACTAGGGCAGTCATGGTAATAATAATCTATGATATAGAGCAATTCAAGAAGCCAGCAGTGGCAGAAGAAGGCTTCAATGCTTCCATTCAACATGCGCATAAATTAAGCACTCCTTTTGCCTTGGTGGACTTTCACGATTTGGATGAACACATTAAAAGGAGATCACTGACACTTCAAATGGAGATGTTGTCATGGGAGTAAAGCAAGTTTTATCTGGAACAGATGAACTAGTCAAATGGGGTAGTCCTTGTTTTGGCAAATTCACAGGGTTATAATTTAGATCCTAAGAATTATAGAATGCACTTTTGCGAGTTTTTCGTATCTATTAGAGGGTACCTTGTTCTTGAACTAATGACGGTCCTATTGGATAAGTGCACCTAGGATCTCCTTGCCAGCCAACACCTCAGGCCTACCTCCCATTTTATGCTGGTGTGGTTGCACTTCCCTGGGACTATGGACCAACTAAACATGACTTGCAAGCAAGTTTATACCTAGCCAGTCTAAACATCAGCTGCCCACTTGAACTGGTTGGGTTATTGAATCCCTTGACCATTTAACGACTCTTTTATACTAGGAGCATACCGTAATCATTTTTATATATCTATAACAGCTTGGGCTGTCATGAAGCTGACAGGGTTGAAGGCCAAAGACTTGGATGTGTTGTTTGCATTGTGGAAAAAATAAGAATCGTATTAAATCCATTACCATTATTCCAACAGAGAAGAGCTGAGAGAAAATTTTGATTATATAATGAGGTGGCCAATTGCAAACCACATGCTAGTAGATTGTCGTGTGATAGCTCTTGCGAAAATATCAGCTTTAAAAGATTAGCAAAAATAGAAAAGGTGATCTGCTGATATACAAAGAAATGGGATATGAATATAAATAAATTATCCAGGAATAAGAGGAATTGAGTTACATGCTATGCCGAGTTTGAGTGGATGCTGGAAAACATACATAACAGGAGATAATGCAAAGCCTGCAGCATGGACAAAGTTGAAGATAGAGCACGTGTGATACTGCAAAGTCTACGCCATGATTAGTGAAAATCTTTTCATCCGTTATGCTGTGAAAACTTTGTCTGTGAAAACTTTGTGAAAACTTTGTCTGATGGTCTAAAAAAAGTTTGTGGTTTAAAGTCTTCTCTTTCATACTGATGTGATATTTGCAGGAGCTAAAAGGCGGTCGATTTCTTTTATTTGCAACTGACTTGGCTTCCAGAGGACTTGATGTCCCCGAGGTTACGCACATATATAACTTTGACATGCCACCTTCATCAGTCACTTACATCCATAGGGCAGGCAGAACCGCACGGAAGCCACTGGAAGATGATCTGTGCATTGTCACGACGTTTGTCAATAACAGAGAGCTTTTCTTGATCCGTCGATTTGAAAATGAATTGTCATGTAAATTTGAAAACATTTAAGTGCGGGCGCTATTTTTCCGGTGCTTTTATTGGCTCCCATTTGGGGTTGGATTTGATAAATGGTATTAGACTCATGAGATAGGGGTACTAGACTGGTTTCAGCTTTCATGGTTATTTCACAATTCGATACCCAAAACTCAAAAAACTACTTTGCTAGAATGGCTTTCCCTCAACATCAATGTATTTCATAAGTCGACTACCCTAAGGTATTAGACACTTTTAAATCAACTTTGTGTATTCCATAAGTTGAATACCTCAATTTTGATCTCATTGCCAAACTTCCACAAGAGGAGATTAGGGAATCTAGACAAGTAGCCCACTATTTTTCATCAACTGAATTCGCCTATGTAGGATTAAGTCTTGCATGCTACCAGCAAATGACGAGCAAGGTCTTTAGATACATTAACTCCTTGTTGTGAATAGGTCTTTGGATACATTAACTCCTTGTTGGCAATTCATGCGCGCCACATAGTTTAGTGCCTCAATTAGACATCCCAATTGGGATCCGCGCTTGGAAAACCCTGCAGGAATATCAAATATAAGAAATGTAAAGACCAAGGCCATGCAAATTGATTACCTTTGCGATAGCATGCCAGACTAAGGATGAGCATGTTGACTTTTGTGCACGGATCAAGCTTTGCAAAATAGTGTCAATGATTGTTGTTTTACATTCTATTTGCAATTGAAAGTTACAACCCGAATTATGAGCCGAATACCTTTAGATCTGAATGTAGATATTCGGCTTATAGATGAATCAGCGATTATACGGGTTGAATACCCTTCCTATCCAACCTCATCGATTTTTTTTTTTAGCACACCAGATATATAGGGCCTACAACATTTCTTGCAATTCTAACCTATCTACGTAGTCACTTCCACCTCAATAAAATCTGATGTGGCAATTAAATTTGTCATCGGATCCAGAAATTTTAACATCAACGGTTATGGAAATTAGAAATTGGAACAAAAATTGCATACAGAGATGCAATGGGTCGGGTACTTTTGTGCAATCAGTTCTTCTCCTTGTCCTATCGAACCCCATTCTCCGCATTCATCCGGTCGATGGACCTTCTCTCTAGTCAGACTTCTTTGTAAGAAATTTTGCTTTCTGGACATGCAAGGCTCAAGGGCCTTCATATTAGGTTCCACAGAAGTGTAATGTCTTTGCTTTGGGAAAGGCTTGCTTCATTCGATAGCATCGTTTTCCTCCGAATAGGTTGCAGAAGCCATGGATCGTCGTCGTTTTTGAGAAAGTCGAATCAGAGGCTTATGAAAAGCGTAAGACCTCTGAATCTATTGCAACTAATACATGAAGAACAAGCCATATAGTCTATCTATTGGCAACGTCTAACTTGACGTAAAGCTAATTAGTCTGGGTGAAGCGAGTAGAAAAAACTATTTGGAGTTGCTTTCTATCTGATCAGTTGGTAAAATAGTTTTGGGCCTTTGCAAAGGATGCAGTTTGAAGAGAACTTGATCTACCCATATCTTTGAGATTTGCATCTCCAGCCTGTTTGGTCTTGGCTGCTTTCTCTTTTTCATGTGACATTGACAAGTCAGCAAGTGCTTCTGGCTGTCTATCCGGATACTTGGAATAAGTTGCGGAGCCAAGCATTTCATTTAGCATCAGGATGGTTGTTATGGTCCATCTGGAAGCGCAGAAGACTGTCTATCTTTCAGGGTTTGGATATTCCTCCTGCAGTTGTCCTCCAAGACGCACAAGCTAGAATTGTTAAGGCTTACCATTGCTCTTCGCTTGCTCCTGCCAAGCGACAGTTGATATTTGAGTCCTATTTGAGTGTGTTGTCTTATGCATAGGCTGGTGGTTCTACTCAGTGGATCATGATTATCCTCTGAGACTTTATTCCCTCCTCTGCATTTGTATTTTGCTTTTTGGCTTGAAGTTTCAATAAAGTTTGTCATCCTTCAAAAAAAATCTTTGAGATTTGCATCAGGGTATTTATTTGGATAGTGTAAGAGCTTTTCCTGTTGGATGTCGCAATAATCCCTAAATTTTTCGGCAGCTTAAAATTGTTTTTTATGATTGAAGGGGCTGCTTGTGCTTTTGATGCATTTGAAAAGCCTCAATGGTTGCAGCAATAGATGAGGGTTTCGTAGCAAGAAAATGAAGGGAATTGTGATCAATTCTTTTTCTCTACTTTTTTTTATTTTATTTTATTATGGACAATGTCATTTAATGCAGGTGACATGTCAACCAGAGCATTTCCAAGAAGGCATACCATTTTGACCGTCCGCTTTTGACTAAGGATTTGCGAAAAGAAAATGTCGTCTCCTGCAAGTTCATCAGATATAACAAAACTTCTATTCTTGCATACTTTTCATTTGAGTAGTCTTATCAGAGACTGCTGCCATGGTATGGCAGCATAGAAGAGCAAGATTCATATTGATTTACTTATGCTTGCATATTGATTTGAGCACAGATGCACAAACACTATTGAGTTGAGGAGAATATATCCCTAGAGATTATAAAGCGAATACTTGAAGACCAAGGTAAAGACATTCATGAAAGATCACACAAGTATGCTAGAGAAGGTGATTCAAGCAAAGCAAATTTGAAGTTTGGAAGACCCCTTGAGTGTTCTTGGTATGAAATTTCTATTGAGTTCTTGGCATGACTATTTCATATGATCCATGTCCTAAAGCCCTTCATCCTCCTTTCCATGCAAAAGTTCCCACATGACCTCAAATTCCATGCGTAGCCTTCACTTCCTATAGCAAATTGGCCTAGGGAATTTTTTTCTAGTCAAAACATCTCATTCATACATCATTCATACATCACACACCCACAATACCATCACCATCTTGAAGAAAATAAAAATTTTCCACTTAATTTGGCCATCTCCATGGTCTAGGGTCAAATCTCTCACTAGAAGTCAAAATGGAGAGAGAAAGTACAAAATTCCTAAGGGAAGCAACAAAAGCCAAGAAAATTGCTTAGAGCATGCAATTTATATGCACAAGTATCAAATTGACCCATGTCACCACTTAAAAATTGTCAAGTCATCATACACATCATCACTATTGCCATGTCACACTACATACATGTCACCCCCATTAAAAATTCCATTTTCTTCAAGATTCTTCAAAATAAGTTGTTCAGACCATTAAGGGGACATGTTGTCTTGCCACATCATCACCAACACTTCCAAATCACCACCCATGTGTCATACTCATCACCTCCACCTCATCATATGTTTTGACTAGAAAAAATATCCCTTACCAACTTGTTTGACACCTCATCACCTCTCTTTGCCATGTCATCATATTGCAACTCACATTGCCACTATAGGGATTTAAATAAGGCTACTATTAAAGACTGCTACCCTTTGCCTTTCTTGGAAGAAGTGTTACATGCTGTTGCAAGGAAAGAGATCTATTCTTTCTTAGATGGTTTCTCAGGTTTTAATCAAATAAGTATTAAAGAAGAAGATCAGCCAAAGACTTCTTTCATCACACCGTGGGGAACATTTGCAATGAGGAGAATGCCTTTTGGATTGATAAATGCATCAGCAACCTTCCAGAGGGCCATGGACACTATCTTCAAGGATATGCCTCCAACAACTTTTCGTGTTTTCTTGGATAATCTTTAGGTACTTCTTGTAAAGACCACTTTGATTGTCTGACAAAGTTATTTGCTTTATGCAAAAAGGGAGGTGTTAGCTAAATCCAAAGAAGTGTGTCTTTTTATGCTCAAAAGGAGACTTGCTGGGACATGAAGTATCCAATAAAGGTATTCAGGTTGCAGAGAATAAAATAGAGGCTTTGAAGAAACTTACCTAAAACACTTAAACAGCTAAAAAGCTTCTTGGGAATGACTAGCTTTTTAAGAATGTATGTTCCCCACTTTTCACACACCATAAGCCCAATTTCTAACCTCACAAAAGTTGGAAAATTCTCAAAGAATGAGAGCAAGCGTATTTTGGTTGATTGGAATGAGACATGTCAAGAATCGTTTGATGCAATCATTAATGCTATATGTCATCCTATCTTACTGAAGCCTCCAGACTGACAAACCCTTTAAAGCTTACATCAGTGTTACAAAGAAGGCAATTGGTGTGGCATTACTCCAGGAGGACCATGTTAACTCTTTTGCCAGCAAGATGTGATCTGACACTGAGTTGAGATATCCCAGTCTCGAGAAAAGTGCAGCTGCATTATTGTTCCTAATAGATAGACAAGGTCATCTTTGCAAAACAATCACACTCAAGCCTATATGAAGCAAAATCCTTTATCCCTTCTGTTTGCAAAGAAACAACCAAAGGCCAAGTTATGTAGATGGGCTTGCAAGATCCATGCTTACAATATTGCTGTCAAGGTGGTGAATTTAGTTGAAAATCCTAGTTCGTACTTACCTTATGCTTTGTTTGAACATGAGGATCAAGAGGGATTAAATGAGACTAATTATGTTACTAACTTGATTGGCTTTCATGAAAAAGATTTGGATTGGCAGTCTGACATCAGGAGCTACTTGGAGAACAATGAGTTGTTAAAAGACATGGGTAGCAGTCAAGAAAGAAGATTCAAGGAGAAATGCAAGAAATTCAGATTGATTGGAGAAGTATTATGCAAAGTTGACAAAGAAGGAGTGCTGCTGAGATGTGTGGATCCTGGAGAAGCGAAAATGATCATTGAAGCTTGTCATGAAGGCATTTGTGATGGACACTTTGCTGCTGATACAACTGCAAAGAAAATCTTAAGGTCTGGATATTTTTGGCCTACCCTTTTTAAAGATTGCTATAATGTCATTAAGTGTTGTCACAAATGCCAAATTTTTGGTAAAAGAACATTGCAACCAGTTCGTCTGACTATCATAATTTCTCCAGGGCCATTTCAAACATGGGGATTTGATTTTATAGGTCCAATAGATCCCCCCTCATCAGCTCAGCACCAATTTATCCTTGTGGCCACAGATTATTTCACCAAGTGGGCTAAAGCAGTTCCACTGAGAGAGACAAATGCCTTACCACATCAAGATTTCTCCGTGAGAATATTTGTGCTCGATTTGAGATCCCTTTTAAAATTGTCTCTGATAGGGGAAGTCAATTCATGAGCCAAACTATTGCCTTGTTTCTAGCTACTTTTAAAGTCAAGCACACTAAAAGTTCAGCATAGTACCCTCAAGGAAATGGTCAAGCTGAGTCAACTAACAAGGTTTTAAAGTCAATTCTTAAGAAACTTATCAGCATTTCCAAGAGAGATTGGCATTTGAAGATGCATGATGCATTATGGGCATATAAGACCACCATTAAAGCATCTACTAAACATACTCCCTTCAGCCTTGTTTATAACATAGAATCTGTTGTACCAATCGAGCTTGAGCTCCCATCTCATAGATTGGCCTATCAAATAAATTTAGAAATGGAGGATGCACTAAGGGAAAGATGTATAAGGTTGATGCGGTTAGAAGAACACATGTATGAAGCTACTGATCAAGAAAGCCAAAGACGTAGCAGCATTCAAGGCTGCTCATAAGCTCCAAGGCACTCTCAAATCAGGTGAATTAGTTCTAAAATGGAATAAGGCAAGGGTAGATATAGCAGCAAAGTTTGAGAACCTTTGGGAAGGACCTTTTGAAGTAATTGGGAAAGCAGGTAAAGATTCCTATTGGTTGAGGGATGTACTTGATAGCAGAGAGCTGTTGAATCCCATCAACATCTTGCACTTGAAGAGGTACTAGCAGCAACATGTGGCCGTAAGTTTATTTAGTTAGAAGTTTATTTAGAATTTGTAGGTAGGTTAGTCTCGTTTGTTTTTGAACTAGATATAATTGCAAAACATAAAAAACATAAAAGAAGAAAAGGACAAAAAATAATGCAGGATTGTTTAGGAAATAGTTTGTGTTTTTAAATAAAAGAAGTTATTTAGCTGAAACTTTTATGTTCAAGGTCCTTACTGTTGAAACTAATGCAAAGACAGAGAGGTTCATGCAGGTGTCAGCTTGTTCAAAGCTCAAATCAAGTGTTCTTATTGCTTAAGTTCTGATTTCCATGCAGATGCATCTGAATTTGCAGTCACGCATGTCATATTCACACACTTTCCTCCATATCTCTCCATACTCATACATCCCCACCATAATAGCAGCTCATTGTGCTAATAAATATGTTGTCACATGTAGGTGCACTCTCATATATTCATTCCACAATAATCTGCTCAAGAGTTGCCCATGTTCCATTTGAGACACTTCAGATCAATGACCTCCCACTAAAACCACTAGACTGCTGTCATATTCCCATCCAGCAGTTCATTTTCTTTATTAACAATCACGCTTGTCATGCAGGTTCACCTGTTTTCCACATTCACAAACACATACATATCATTTTGATCATCTGCCAACACCCACTTCTTTTAATCCGTTGCAGGTTCATTAAGCTGCCAAACACATGATCAGTTGCAAAAACAAAGAGGCTGGGGGACCAGCCTGTTCTTTTGTTTGGCATGATGCTGCCATGCTATGGCAGCATAGAAGAGCAAGATTCATATTGATTTACTTATGTTTGCATATTGATTTGCGCACAGATGCACAAACACTATTGAGTTGAGGAGAATATATCCCTAGGGATTATAAAGTGGACACTTGAAAACCAAGGTAAAGACATTCATGAAAGATCACACAAGTATGCTAGAGAAGGTGATTCGAGCAAGCAAATTTGAAGTTTGGAAGACCCCTTGAGTGTTCTTGGTATGTGGAATTTCTATTGAGTTCTTGGGATGACTATTTCATATGATCCATATCCTAAAGCCCTTCATCCTCCTTTTCATGCAAAAGTTCCCACATGACCTCAAATTCCATGCTTAGCCTTCACTTCCTATAGCAAATTGGCTTAGGGAATTTTTTTCTAGTCAAAACATCTCATCCATACATCATTCATACCTCACACACCCACCGTACCATCACCATCTTGAAAAATAAAAAAATTCCACTTAATTTGGCCACCTCCATGGTCTAGGGTCAATGGAGAGAGAAAGTACAAAATTCTCAAGGGAAGCAACAAAAGCCAAGAAAATTGCTTAGAGCATGCAATTTATATGCACAAGTATCAAATTGACCCATGTCAGCACTTAAAAATTGTCAAGTCATCATACACATCATCACTATTGCCATGTCACACTACATACATGTCACCCCCATTAAAAATTCCATTTTCTTCAAGGTTCTTCAAAATAAGTTGTTCAGACCATTAAGGGGACATGTTGTCTTGCCACATCATCACCAACACTTCCACATCATCACCCACGTGTCATACTCATCACCTCCACCTCATCATATATTTTGACTAGAAAAAATATCCCTTGCCAACATGTTTGACACCTCATCACCTCTCTTTGCCATGTCATCATATTGCCAACTCACATTGCCTATTCGCCAGCTCACCACTTCCACACCCCTTTTTTGAGCCAAAAGTCAATAAGTTAATTTTGCAATTCTTCCTGGTATAAAGCATAAAAAAAGATTCTTTTTGCAAAAAAGAATTTTCAAAAAAGGGCTCATTTAGACCTTTATTTTGGGTTTCTTGGGAAACGTGCCTAGCTTCATTAACAAATTTTTTTTCATACATGGGCATAGCAGCTCGATTTATTAATAATGCTAACTGGATCTGTCTTTATAAACCCGGGCTAACTTTCTTAAGAATTCCTGTGGGATATATCGAGCCTTTCTGTCAAGAACCCTAATTGCACTTTTTACTGACACAAGTACGTGTTTGCATCAACAGGCCAGGAATTTGCACTTATTAGTGTTTCATTGCATCTTTCACTTGGTAAGCTATATTCTTTTACTTGCAAAGCACACATAGCACTAGGACTTATTCAAAAAAAAAAACAAAAAGGAGCCCTTAACAGATCGATTTACCCAAGCTCAAGCTGTTGTTCATAGTCTGTGACAGTCTGTCAGACCAAAATTCAAATTTCCAAGATATTTTGCATCTATCTATGCAAAGAATGTACTTGACTGTGGTGTGCAAACATATAGAAAGAAGATCCAAGCATCAAAACTCAAAAAAGATCTATCTTTTAGGATTTACAGAAAATCACTCTCTGCCAGGGATATTGACCAACTTTTGACCCAGTCAGGAATGCTTATTTGAATGATCTGTATAGATCATAAGACAGATGACTTTTTACCTAGTATTCTTCGAAATCTTGAGCAGCTTTGGCATCAGAAATCATGATCAAATCTTTGTTTGTTTGCATTTGGCATCATTTTTTGTGAGGCAGACTTTTTTCTGATTTGGGAAAGTGATTGAAAATTATTGTTTGAGCTATTTCCTTGGAATTTTCTCACATAGAGGTGTTGCCTTAAGCAACTTGGAGGTTCTAAATCACTGAGGTTGAAGGTCTTGCCAGGAACACCTTCAACAGAGACCCAAATATGAAATAAGATATATGAATGAATCTTTTGAGAGAAATATATTTTAAATGAAGGGATAACACAATAAATATTTGTCATTGCGGCATGTCTTTATCTACGCCATCATGGGCATGTTCCTTTTTTTTTGTTCTTTTCGTCTTTCTCGTTTTCTGAAGAAAAAAAGAAAACCCAGTCCATACTAGTCTAAGCATTAGCCTCTGGCCACGACATCTATTCCGGTCAATCCCTGCAATAGTCTTATCGGCCCATACTAGGAAATTGATCCATGATGACATTGATGCCTTAAGAACCATAGTACTAAAACTTAACTACATTTTGTCTATATTCTTTAGTTCTCATGACTTAACTATCAAGTCTTAAAGCCATCATGTATATCATTCTTTTGTTATATTTCATAGTTACAAGTATTCATCCAGATCAGCTAGCAAAGCCAGATCTATTCTATTACTTGCCAACCATGTATCTTTATGTATCATTCATCCATGATTTATGCTACTTCCATCTAATAATCCTTAGTCTATGACCATGCATGCATGTAACTATATCCCTTTCTATCTGTCGGGGTATTCAAGCTGCATTTATATCCTTCGGCATAATTAACATAGGTGCATCTTTAAAGCAAAACTTGACTCGGATGAAAGCATGACAGCCGATATATTCCTTAGTGGTATTTCCATCATGTCTTATACTCTTTTGTACTAACAAATAAACAGTTTCATCAAACGCAAAACCACTTAACAACAGCAGAGAATACTATGTTTATATGTTATTTGAAAACATATTTTTAAACTCAAAAGCAGGATATTAAAAACCATGTTCAGTAGACCTTCCCATTTTAGTTCTTCATTTTTCATTGGCACCATAGTGTTCAGATATATCAGATGCTCGTAGATTCACATCCTTCCATTCAATCATAAGCTTGCAAGTTATAACAGAAAGAGGAACCTGTACCTGCAGCCAATCAACGCAACATTAGCATTATAATGGTAACTAGAAACGCGTGCCCGACATTTTCATGGATGTATGGAATGCATTTTTGGCAAAATATGTTTCAGGTGCATAGACACATATAGATCGAGAACAAAGCATTATGGTGTTGTAGCAAGGACAACATTGATGCCTGTGAGTGTTGATGTGATTTGCTTCTTGTATAATTTTTTTTTTTTTTTTTTTGTCAAATTTATTTTAGAGGGGATCAATGGATTAAATGGTTCATTGCTCATACTTGAATGAATAAAAGGGTAGCTAAATCTGAAAACTTCAAAGCTAAAAGGGTAGTTAAAGATAACAACAAAACTTCGTATTCATAGAATCATGATGTTAAATCTTGGGAGTTTGTAGTTCTTGGTAGCAAATGAGGTACAATCCTTGGGCATGTTAATTAGCATATGACATGTAGGAATGTGTGTTTTGGAATAGACAAGTCCTTATGATATATTTTCCAAACCAATAAGCATATGCTGAACATGTAGACCAATTTGATGCTAAATTAGCTAGCAAAATACCACTTTGTCAAAACTCTATTAGAAAAATTTCTATCATAAAGAGTAGATTCGAGATAATGCTTTTTCTTAAAGGCACTCTAAGGTATTCTGAAGGGCGTAGGATAGTCTTACCCTGGATTGGGGGATCCCGGAGGTGTGATCCCAGAGGAGGGGATCCCTGAGGACATGTGATCCCGGAGGACGGAATCCCCCTTACTGCGCAGTAACTGCGCAAATTTTTTGCCCCTTGAAAGGAAAAATGGGGCAGATTTCGTGTGGGATTTTCTCCCTTGATCTGCAACCAAATCGAATGGGGTCAGTTCGAGGATGGTCGGAATGGGCTGGATCAGAGGCGCATGTAGGAGCAAGGGAGGAATCGAAGCGAGCGCCGCTGTAATCAGCAAGCTTCAATCCGGCTGAAAATCAGCCCTAAACTGCGCAGTAACCCATTAACTGCACAGTTGACTGTGTGATCCCGGAGGACGAGATCTTTTCTGATGGTGATCCCGGAGAACGGGATCACCACCTCCGGGATCCCCCAATCCAGGGTAAGACTATCCTAAGCCATTCTGAAGACCCAAAACTCGCCATATTGAGCATATAAGAAATTTTGTGTTCACAACTATGTACGTCGATTTGAACTTTTATTTATCCCATTTATTGTCAAGACCACATAGATGACGCATATATTTCGTTTGTAATTACATGGCATTTCTAAGCACTGGCACAATACTTTATTATATTAGACAACGCATCTAAACAAAGAATTTCAATTTAAGGGCTTCGTTGGCAACGTGTACACATGGCACTAAAATAATAAATGTTAAACTTTGGGTAGGGAATATTAAATAAGTACATAAAGTCACATAATCTGGTGGCAGAGATAGTATGATATGTTGGATGTGAGTTGAACCCTAGTACAACCAAGAGATTTATTCCCCAAAATTTAAAAACAGAATATAGGAAACATATAGACATGCATGGCAAGACACTACATTTTGTTGCCTTGAACGATACATCCCTTTTAGGATTAGGATCCATAGAGCTGGAACATAGTTCAAATTAATGTAATGCCTCACATGACTATGTCCAAATGTCTAGACAATGTATTTGTATACATGTGCTATGGTAGTAGTTGTTTGTGGTAGGTAGGACGTAGTAATGCATAGTTCCAATGAGTTATTCAAAAACCCTTAGTGAGCTTGTCCTCAAAACCGAATATTCAGATCCATCTTCATGCATATTATGTTCTCTTGAAGCTCGCAAAATGCCTAATGGATGCATGGTAAACAATAAACATAAAGTAGAACCAGCATACAGTTCCAGCAAGTAGAAAACAAAATTCTAATATTACTATACCTAGCAGTATTATTAGCATATAAATTAAGAACTTAAAAAGGTTAAGCCACAAAAATTACAATGGGTAGCTTCAAGATAACACATCATCACCCAAAAGAACAACATAATATGCTATGGTGTTAAGCAATTTGAGTGGCATGTGCTGGCGCAAAGTTTATATCAGAGCTAATAACGGAGCTAAACAATAACAGTTGTATTTGATCTAAAACAAATGACCTTAACAATAAAATAGATACCTACTTGCAAATTGTCGTGCTAGTAAGTCACTGGTTTTATTTTGGCATAAGAAACAGAATACATGCATGCTGATGCATCTCCTACATATCTAGAAGGAAATAAGTACAAAACATAGGCAAGACATGCAAGCACTTCTAAGCAGATACAATCACTTGTTCAAATAATATTCATAGTCAGCATAGTTAGCACGTTCAAAGGCGGGTTCCTCCATTTCGACCTGCTAGTTTCAAAACAGATACTTGAAAAATCGATACTTGAGGCTCAGAACGTTATTATGAGCATGTGGAACTTAAGTATAAAATATAAATAAAACCTTTCAAAAGATGATATGCCTGGTAAGCTTGATCGTTAAAAAAATAGCACAAACTGCTCAAAACATCTTCAAACATGGCAGACCATGCTGGAATTGCCATCAAAATGTGATGAGAATAGAGCATAAGGGATTGGCATATGGGCTGAAATGTTTGTTGGGATGTTCCAGTATCATTCCATGTGGTCTATTAGCACCTTAGCACTCCATATGATAAGTGAATAGAATTATACGAAGAGGACTACAGATTGGGCCAGTATACTATCAAATAACATGATTGTGCACTATTAATGGAAGGAAAACAAAAATGTCCTACAATAAATAAGATCAGAGAATGAGGAAAATGTCTTGAGTCATTTATCATATATTACAAATAGAAAGGAATAGAAAAGATGAAGTGAATTTATATATCCGTAGATCCTTGGATGTAAAAGAGAATTTACAGACAACAATATACTGCTGACCTCATGATGTGAGCTAAAACAATAGAACTATGCTGCATTGGAACACCATGTTCCTTACGTCCAATATAACAGTACTTTTCTTGGAACCTGCATATGCAAAGAAAATTGTTGTTAGAGAAAATGCTCTGGTGTAGGAAAGGATGCAATAGGATGCACGCTTCTTCTATATTCAGACAAAAATAACATTTCAATACTCAAGCGAGACCCGTACCCCATACCAATGTCATCAAGCACAACCTCATAGTTACTCATTGTATTCGGTCTCATGACCTTTACTTTAGTTTCTTGAGCCAATTATTTAAATTGCTCCACTTGAACAATCAAAATTACCATAATTATAATAAGAAAAAAGCCAATATAATTAATTATGAGCTAAAGCATACCTCATCCAGCATCATAGAACAAAAGAATGGTTCCAGCATTCAAAAGTGTGTATACACGGGAGCATCTTACATCAATATTGACCTTAAAAGCGATCAACTTTGCCATTTTCTATAGCCTCTTGAAATGTTTGGACCGAAAAGCTTCTAAGTGCCTAAAGTTCTTCATGCAAAGGCTGTGAGAAGTTTAGTCACAGTTGTACTAGCACTATGAAAATGTAGCATACCACAAACCCATCCTAGTTGAACCAGAATTCCAGACCTTGTCATAATTTTGAAAATGACCAACTTGCAATGAAGTTCAATACCTCGGGATGGGCTTCACCATGAACATGAGCATCATAGCGTCAGCGCCTTTGCATGCACTAGGGGAACTTGTTGAGAATCCAAAACTAAGAGAAAAAAAATGTGACACAAGCATAGCGTGGGGACAAAAACATACTACGCGACAAGCCCTGATGGAATTCATTTCATACCAATGTCATCAAGCAGAGCCCCATAGTTCTTCATTGTAGTCATTCTCAAATGACCTTTACTTTAGCTTCTTGAGCCCATTATTCAAAGTGCTCCACCTGAACAATTAATATTACCATAGTTATAATAAGAAAAAGCCAACATAATTAATTATGAGCCAAGCACACCTCATCCAACATCATAGAACAAAGGGCGGGCATTTCAAAAGTGTATACACCAAGAGCATCAGAGACATTTACAATTTTTCAAAAGGTTTATAGTAACCGGGAACTCCCCCGCCACAATCGGGATGACAGGTGTATCTTCCATAAAGGTGCGTAAAGGCTGAAATTGGAATCCACTTCTTCAAACGCATTGAAGCCTATGCACCTCAAGTTTATCTTGTAATTGGACCTGTACAAATGGGTTAAAATTTGTAAGAATATATGGCTTCAGCACCTACATAGAAAATGCAACAACAAAATAGAAGCCATGAAATTATTCTGATAACATTTTCTTTCATGTGAAACATGATAAGACTCTCGAAAAATCTCATTGCAAGCTTGGTATCTAAACTATTGTCCCATGTAAAATATAGCAAACTTGGCATCACCTATCTGACTGCAAACCTCTGACCCGATTATACGCAGCGAAAAATAGATAAGGAAAAAACGAAACTTTTCACATATAACAAAAGTTAGAACTTGATTTACCTCATTGCAGTCCATTTTGATGACTATGGAATTGAAGAGAAAACGCAAGAGCTCATGTAAAAACAAAAGTTCCATGCCAATCCAGCAAATAAAAAGCAAAGAAATAATACTTGATTTCATTCTTCAGACTTGCCCTAACATTTTACATCCTAACCTCTTCCAGCCTTGAAAAGCTCTTGTAACTCGGTCTCATCTTGGCGAAGGGAGCTTTCAATTTGACACTTTTGATGGAAAATCCAAGAGGAATAGAGCTCGGCCGATTCAAGACTCGAAGTCTAATTATTAGGAGCTTCCATTTGATATTTTTCGTGGAAAATCCAAGAGGTAAACCGATTCAAAACTCGCAATCAATGCTACTAACCTGCGTCCCGCAAGGGGAACCGCAAGCAGAGAGGGAACGCCGCATGCGGCATTACATGTGGCATTCCAGGCACGATTACCAACACCCTCGCATTTTAAGAAGGAAGATGAGAGAGGGGCCAAAATGTACATTAGGTTTCTCAGCTCTTCGCTGGTCACCTATTGTCACATTTTTACCCCTAGCTCATCATGTCAGGGAGGAACAAGTATCACAATCAATATCTTTATGCTTTAAACGAACAATGATCTATGATTCTATGATTCTGAGCACTACATCAGTTACCATAGAATGAAACACAAGCCTAAATAATTTGAGCATATGTTAATGCTATTCTTCCAAACCTGGTAGTCCTCGAGTTCATAATTGAGACCTTCATCTTGTGTATCAGAAACACTGTCTTGAAACCAGGGCTCCAGATTAGGGGGGTTCCTCCCCAGAATTTCCGGTTGAAGTTGTTAAAATCCGGTTTCTTTAATAGATGCCGGCAAAATTTCCGGTCAAAATTTAGTAAAATCCTTGTTAAATCCGGTAAATTAGAGGATATTTTCTGAAAAATCCGGTAAGTACCAACAAAGCACGGCATTTTGCCGGTTTAAGCAAAATCTAATCTGGAGGCCTGCTTGAAACTTCATAGAGCCCTGTTTATTGCCAGCATGCTTGTTGTATCCCTCATGCTTCCTGTTATTGTAGCTATGATTCTGCATCCATGGGCGCTTCTGCCCAGCATAACCATTGTAATCCATACCATAGCCGTTTAGGACGTTTGCGCCCGACGGGTTAGTCTCTAGTATAAGCATAGGTTTCTATTGTTCAATATCTAGTCATGGACACAAATATAGGTTGTCTTTTAATTTTAGATCTTGTTCTTTTAGATGTAGAGGAAACATAGTGTTATTCCCGTAAGTTTTTTTTTTTTTTCCATCGCTTGAGTTGTGTGAACTTAGAATTAAGAATTCTTTAGGGACGAGCTCCATGGGCATTGGAGAATACGTCGATTATTAATCACCATCCCTGGGGCTCCTACAAGGTCCCAGGATAGATGGTTTTGTGAGCATGAGGGGTGCACACACACGCTTCCAGAAGACCAGGGTGGCTGGGGTCTAGGCATGGATCTTTGCGAAGAAGCACCCGTGGCCCGGCATGGGAGGTACCATGGGTGCCTCGGCCTTGGTGCACGCAGAGTGCTCGAGGGACGAGGAGGATGAGGCAAGACGAGAGAGAGAGAGGGCGAGGGAGCATTGGGTCGGGGATAGATGTGCGAGAGGCGAGTTTCTAGTGTCCCGCCAGAGGAGACGCACTTTTATGGCCCGAGACTCCGCAGGGCCGGGTTGTGGCGTGAGTGGGAGGCCATTGAGAGGACATTCTCACAGGAGGAGTTAGTTACAAGATACCCACAGGGAGGACCACGTTGGATGGCAGATAGAGTGCAGGCGCTCACTAGGGTGCGTGATGAGGGCCTAGAGGCCCGATTCTAGCAAACACAGATTAGGTAGGGTGGAGGCAGAGGTATTATTGAGGAGGAGAGAGACCGCCCTATTGAGGATCGCGGAGGTAGCTGAGGCGCGTGGATTAGGGGTTACTGCAGACTTGACAGCCCAGTTACAAAGAGCATGTCACTCATGCCATCCACATCTTGCGATGTGGACCTCAGCCTTAGGAGGGTGCTCATCCATGATGCACTAGCATCGACCACTCAGCAGGAGACGCCTCTTTCTCCCACCACCCGTTCTCTTTCCCATACTCCTAGTTCTATCCCCATGTGACCACCCCTTGTCACATCACTCCCATATGTGCCACCATCATTCCCATCTCCGAAGTCTCGTCCATTCTTTCCTTGTTTGTTTTCCAGCCCCCTACTCTTCTAGTGTAGCATCCGTGCCACCACCCCCTTTCACGTTGCCATGTGGACCATCCCCCTTCCTACCATGTGGACCATCCCCCTCCCCACCAGTGCCACCACCATCTGTTAGCGCCTTGCCTGTCACGTGTACCGGCTCACCTCCTTTTTGCACACTTACTCCCCTTTTCCCCCACGTACCTCCACTTCCTCCCACTTCCTTTTCGCATGCCCCGTCACTGCCCGATGCACTACCTTGTTCTGTACCTCGGACGCCGCTTTCCTTGGGCGGCATTGGTCGATTGTTGACGGAAGTGCATACGGACCTAGCGATGCGTGGGCTTCTTTCCATGAGCCGTCATCTTCGACGAGCTCCACTCCAGTGGACCATGCAGCAGATCCTTCTATTGTACAGACCATTGTCGGGGATGTGGATGTACCAGTGCCCTCCAGGCTTGGCACCCTTGAGCCATTTATAGGTCTGGGGGACGCTTTCCACGAGCCTGAGAGCCGAATAGCTTGGGCAGAGACTCGATTGAGCTCCACCGCCTTCTTCGAGAGATGTCTGGGATGGATATGAGGCGGCGATGGCGGACAGGGAGAGGCAGAGGTAGAGGCGGGCCACCGGGTAGAGGCGGGGGTAGAGATAGAGGTAGAGGTAGGCCCACAGGCCCAGGGGGGTAGAGACAAGCTTGGTCGGGATGTAGAAGCCCGGGACGAGGTGACCGGGGGAGGCGATGGTAGTGGACCCCTTAGTATGGAGGGACACATGGAAAGACATAGGCTTGTCCTTATTTGTATGCCCCATCGGCCGCGGGATTGGAGAGATCGGTCATGAGGCATTATGGCGTCCCCTACTTCCTCTACGATTGCACACACCATATCGGAAGCGGAGCATTCCCCGACAGCCCAAGCTGGCGGGGGCCATCCTGACTCCACTCCCGGTGGAATGAGCCAACAAAGGAAGAGTGGATGTGTCATTCACCAGATCTCCCATCGAATTGACCTATCTGGAGCGTGAATAAACATGAGCACATGACATAATATAACAATACAATCACCTCGAAGGGTAAAACATCATATCCTCATCAAACAACATCAACATGAGCGCTGATGGGAAATCCTACCGGGGCTCGGACTTCGAGGGGTATGGCCCGGCGACTTGGGCCTCGAAGTCATTGGGGCGAAATTCATGGCACATGGATTTGGCTGGCATAAAGGCTATGGCTAAGGGTAGTCCATTCCATCCGCCCCTCCCCGTGCACACTTTGCGAGTAGGTTGAAAAGTGTTGGGACTGGCAAGCCAGCCTGCTTGCGGATCAATAGCGAGGGGGGGCAGCGCTCTTGGGTTGCATCTCCCCAGCCCCGATGAGGCAGGAGGAGAGTCACCTCCCCTCCAGAGGCATCCAGGCCCATCACAGTCGGCTAGAGGGCCACTGCCCGTATTTGACTTAACTCCATAAAAGGTGACGCATCACCCCAAGAGTGTCGAGCTCATGCCTTGCCCACACTCAGTGACAAGCCATTGAGCCTAGCCCGTATAGACCCCCGATAGGCCTTACTACCAGAGGGGTCAGTCCGTGATGAGACAAGTTCCTCCTTGTCAACCGGTCTAGCCCCGCCACCTACAACCAGGCGGGCTCTTGTGCATGGGCCGCAATAATTGGGAGCTAGTAGGCTACCTATGATCATCTGCTACACAAGCTTTAGGCCTCTACCCCCCTTCCCAATACATGGAGGTCACAGAATGAAATACCAACATCATCACAGAACTGAAATGAAGAACATCATCTAATCTATCTACCTAAACATCCAGAGTTAGGTTCCTTAGTTAGGGCTTATGATCTCGGGATCTATAAGGCTTCTATGGCTGATCTAACATACTAAACCTGCTTATTGCCTAGCCAAAAGGCGGCTTTGCACAATAGAATGACTCGACACCTGGTCCTTGACCTGCTCCAAAGCCTCGGAATGCATCCATGCCTCTGATCCTGCTGAAGACTGCTGCTACTCGATGATCTGTTGTGCAAAGACGGCTTTGCAGAGCCGAGCAATATGAAATGGGGTCTTGGCTTGGCCGAAATGGCTCAAGAGAACCCTAAATGCGAGAAGGGAAAGGAGCTCTATGAAAACCCTAAAATGCAAAGAGAAGAAAGGGTTTAGGGTTTAAGGGGAAGCCCTTTTATAGAAACCCTTAGGGTTAGTTTAGACATTGGCCAAATGTGGTTTAGCCATTTGGCAATGGGGTCCATGGGGTTATTAATTGTGTATGTTTATTTTAACATGCACAACATTCAAGGTTCCCCCCCTAGGTGCAACTCTTGGCCCCTAGGTGCAACCCTCTTGATTTCATAAGTACATGTCATCCGTGACATATGCGTGTGGCGTCTTGATATAATATCGTATTCGGGCGTATATTATCTTTGGAATGTCACATTCTCCCCACCTTGACTTGATGTTGTCCTCAGCATCACGCGTCTCCCCACCTTGGAAACCTGCATACCCTGCAATACATTTGATGCATATAATTTTATGTACACAATTACCCCAAGGTAATATTTAAGTTTTAATTTTTATAACACATCCTTGTTTAATATCATAGTATGGTAAGGGAGTCTTTCACCCTCTTATTTTTTTTTTTTTTTTTTTGAAGGTAAGAGTGATTTTTTTCCATTAATTAATAAAAGTCATACATAAATGTTACTAATGAGAGAAGTTTTCTCATTAGCTACATTATAACAGCAACAAGAACATAATTAGGTACATAATTAAGTAGCAGTGTAGAAATGTTTGAAAGAGCCAGATAGAAATCTTCCTGAAGTAAGAAGATGTAGCATAAGGAAAGGGAAATAACTCTGCCATGCCCCAAGTGAAGGAGCTGAAATGTGCATCTAAATGCAGCATCATATAGGAACAGTCGATCCCACAAAAACCTGCAAGGACAAAATACTTTCCAGATACTTGAGCAAAATGTTAGACAAGAGAAGATTAATTACTGAACAGTAGGAAGTATGGAATGTGAGGTATGATGAAGGTAAGGGCAATGAAGAGTGGGAGATGATTATGACTAAGGTGAAGGGGAATGCATGACTTGGTCAAATATAGCATTGTAGACCCAATAGAAACCCGAGTCTGTCCCAAACTTGTAGCTATTGAACTCAGATCCATTCTCCATCAGCAGCTGGTGGATGTCTTGCTTACTCATCAGAAGTAGTAGTGTGCCATAGAGATCTGCCAACATCTTGTGTGAGTAGTATAATTCTCTGTATCTACTCAGCTGCCTATCTGTCAGTGAATAATGATACATGAATAGGAAGCTGTACATGCAATACACCTGTATAACCTCCCTGCAGTAGATTCTGGCCCATGACGACTCATTGTTATTGATTCTCATATTGTACAGTTTTATCTCATCAGATGTTGCATCTGGCCCTGATGGTACAAGATTTGATGCCCCTGAACTGTTGCAGTATAGTAAAGCTTCCTGATATGTGAGCATGGTATCAAACTTGTTCTTGCCTTCTCCTTTCAGAAACTCCAAATATTCTAGCAGGGCCTCTTACTTTATCATCTATTATTCACAAAGTTTTATAGCTTATACTATACATAGTTCCAAAATTTCCTACTTAAGGTTCCACATTGTTTCCTTACAACACATCGTGATAAAATTATGTGTTGCAAGTCTTCGCAGTGTGACCTTCCTCCCGGTCAACTCTTCTATTGTCCTGCAGGTTCAACACTACGTCCATATACGTTTAATTATTATAAGGGTTGGTTGTTAGGGAACCACCCATTAATTACAACTACATGAATGCAAGGCATATCTCTCGGCATAGGAAGATTATGTTTCTTCCATCGTGGCCGTGGAGACAGCGCCCTATCATGCCTAGGATGCCAACTCATGCCTACATCTTTAGTTGCCTGAGGCGTGGAGGATAGGGTCCTTCCCGTATTTGGGCGCGAAGGGTGGCGTCCTCCCCGTGGTAGGCATTAACTAGAGGTGCTTTCCTATCAATGCATGCCTGAATGACCTCTTATCTCTCAAGGTCGTCTAGGGACGGAAGTAGACTTTCTAATCTACCTTCCACTCCCTATCGGGTCGGTGTCGACTACTTCGGTGACGAGCCAACCTTTGCATTGCTCCATGAGTTGTAGATGCTTTGCCCAAAGATCTATTTGTAGTGCCCACGTGGCGTCTTTCAGCGGTAAGTGTCCCTTTCACTAGGTATTGGAGAATTGAGATCTTCTTGTCTTCTTATAGGATCGACAAGAAGATCCTGCAAATTTAATCTCAAGGTGATCGTCCATCATTTCGGTAACTTTGGTGTCTCCAATACTTCCCTCTGGATTAGGAGTGTGTTTCTTTAGGGGGCTTACTTGGAAAACACTATGGATCTTCAAGTGTCTTTGGCAAGTCCAACTTATAGGATTGGTCAGCACCTTGGAATAAACTTCTTACAAGTGTCGATGCAAAGCTTCAACAATTGTCCCCTAATGGCGTTGAGGGGCGTATGTTTTCGGTTCTGCCTTTCCATATCACGAAGATTGGGGATGGACAAGCTCTTTGTTGTTGATAAGTTGGCATATGTGGGTGTAGATTGAGGTGCGGTTCTTGTTCATGGTTTGCGACATAGTTAAGCTCTTTATGAGGTATTCTTCGTGGTCGGGGAACTTTCCGAGTTCGTTCTGTACTTCTTTGGATGGGATGTTTTGCATGGGCAGACCGAAGGCTTCAGTGTTGGTGCCGTGTTGGATCAAGATGTTGTTGATGGTGACCAGGGTTTCATTGACGGCGATTGCTTGGTTTCCTGCATACTGTTCTAGGAAGTCGGCCATTCATGGGGCCTTGAAATGTCTTCCATAGCTGAAGTGCTGGTCCAGAATCTAGTATTAGGAGTGCAAATAGGAATCGCAGTTGTGATGGGGTCTGTAGACATGAGATTGCTTCCTGCATTACTGCTATTGCTTCAGTTGCTGGTGTGATTAGTCAAATGGCTTGAGCGGTTTCTTGGTATGTCTTGTACTGTCGTTGGTCGTGGGTCTTGAGTTCTTCCCAACATCGTGCTGCTTTGTGGAGCAAGATCAGTCTTAGGTAGAATGCTTCTCCAACTTTTGGAAGTAGTAGGCGTATCCTACAAATTAGTTGTCCTCTCGTTCTCTCGTGGATGATGTTCTGGATTACGCCTGCGTATTTTTGCTCTAGATGGTCGGTTCATTTGAGGATGGTGTTTGGCTTGTATGTGGTAGAGGTATACTGTTCGTTGTATTCGATGTAGGTCACGTGATCGAATTTGGGATTGAGTGGTCGTAGGAAGTATCTGTCTAGCGGGGAGATTCGATTAATCGACGACGTGCTTCTTAAATGATGTCCGTTTTGTCCCTCTAGATGCAAAGGGGAGGCATTTGTGAAGGGTGTTTTTCAGTCATGTGGTAGGACATAATTCTCCATATTGCTTCCATCGAGGATAGGTAGCCTTGATATATAGTCTTGGATTTCGTTTCTAAGCGTGGCTCTGGTCGTTCTTGCATTTTGTTATAACGGGTTGTGTGGAAGTATGTTTAGCGGAGTCGATGTGGAAGCGGGCCGTGTCGGAAGCCTTTGTATATGTAGCCAGTAAAGGTATGCAAATATGTACCGCGGTCGATGGACATCTACATAAACATGGCAATCATTTTCTCGATAAAAAGGCATATATGGGGCGACATTTCACGTGCGCCTCGGTTCGTCGTCTATATTATGCGTATCCCTTTTTCATCGATACGCGTTGTTGGGTTTATTGGCTTTGGGTACTTGTAGCGGCATCGATTGTTTTCTTTGAGGCAGCGTTTTGTATGTCTATGAATCATGTATTTCTCGACTTGTGCTCTTAGTTCAGGGTCTTCTGGTAGTTCTGCAGAGATTAGACTATCGATCCTGTCTATCAGAATCTCATGCTCTGTCTTTACGACCATGTGTGCGTGGGGTAATCCCCTCTGTTGGAATTCGATGACGTGCATCATGTAGGATATGGGTCCGAGATATTTTCGAATAATGTTCTTTGTATATTGGACTCTTTCGTGGCATGCTCGAACGACAACCGTGGGGTTGTGAGATGCATTTTGGCCGGGATGTAACTTCTGTTTTATTTCAGGCCACATTGGATTCGTTGTCATAGTTATGAAGAAGCTGGGCCTTCCTTTAACTCTTGCGAGTGCGGGGCATACGCTACTTGAGCGGCACACCATCGCACGGAGCCCGAAGCGATCTTTGGTAGGGTTACGTAATGAGCATCAGGATCGTCGTCGTCAATGAAGTCATCTTCATGTTGTGTGAAGTTTCGTCGATAGCCCTCAGTTACGATATAATTGAGACGCTCTTCTTCGACCCTCGAGTACATGTCAACAAGGTACTTGCCGCACAATCTACCTAGATGCGAGAAGCGAGGTTCGTGGAGTAGTCTAGTTCGGTACCAATCTATCTGAGACATGTTTTGGTCATTGTGTGGATGCCACCCTGGTGTTCCATGTGGAAAGAATAGTGGGTATTGAAGTGGCTCGTATGTAGGGTCAAGGATGCTCAAGGATACTGGGTCATGGTCATGCTGCATCCAAACCATTGCCGTTCTAGGTTTTATGGTGACGGAGTTGTTGGCATGTATACTAGCAGCTATTTCGTCTGATGTGGAGGATCCTGCGAGGGTAAGCCTTTTAGATGCGGGACATAAATCTTTTATCATTTTCAACTGTCTGATATATGGATTGATCATATCTAGAGTTGCAGCAACTTGCATAATCCATGTGGATGGTATTTGCATGTTGGCAGCAATGGTATGTCTCATTGAACTGTCATATATGTACCAATGAAGCGTGCTGGTGGGCGTGCCTGCAGATAGGAGTCGATGGTACGTGCGGCCCATGATTGTGACTGATGATGGCATTTTTAAGTCCATGAAATCACCGTCGACACCAAGAGCAGTAAAACAAAATAAGTTGTTCACAATGCGTGAATTGTCAGAAAATTTGGGCATTGAATAAAGCTCTTGTAAGGTTCGGGGCAGAGGTTCAAGAGGTGGAAGTAAACGACGTCCATTGTTGCAACAGAAGGATACATTTTCGGAGTTGAGTAAGTCAACATGACATATGGGACACTTTCTTGTCCAGTTCAACGGTTCATGTCCCACAGGCTTCATGTCTTGTCGCATCATAGCAATTTGCCTTTGCCAGTGTCGACTTGCAGTGTTATAATTTACGGTCTCAAGACTGACAACTGTTGTATTTTGGTCATTTGGTTCCACGGAGGTTATATTCGATATAACCTCCGTGGAACGATCTATTGAGCATGGCGGTATTCGACTTGCATCTAAGTTGGCAATTTCTTTCAGTCTCTTTTGAGCTTTATATTCTCGCTGGTATTCTCGAGAATTGAGGATTTTGTTTACGTCATCCTCAGGAAGGCCTTCTAATTCAGCCGGAGATAGCCTACAAAGGATACGACGATGGCGGTGTTAATAAAGAAGGATAAAGTTCACTATGAAAGGGCAGATCGTTCATATATGATTTGATTCGATGATCTTAATAGATCGTAGAAGTTGAAATTAGATGTGTCTATTAAACGACACAATGCATGGGAAGTGAAAGATTAAATATCATACTACTAATAAATGAACGCAACGAATTTATTCTAAGTACACATAATTCACTACCTTTATAGATATAAATTCGTATAATATTTGTACTCACCTTGGACGGCCTCTCTTTTTTATGCTTGATGATCCTTGATTTCGCTTTTGTTCCATATCAGAATCATAGGATGCTTGAGTTCTACAAATTGTATTCAAACATTTAGTTATGAATGTTTTATATACTAATGGGTTTTATAGCATTGAAATTCATAATTTGTACCTGGAAGGATCATCATCCGTATGCACAGAAATCTGTTGCTCCCTTGTTTCCATAGCAGCCCCCTTCAATTTCTTTCGGGCTTGAGATTCTCGGCAAGACTTTCGATGATTAAGAATTTTGTTAATTTCATTGTCGGGAAGCCCTTGTAGATTAGCCGGGGATAGCCTATTAAAGATATCATGGGAAATTAATAAGAGAAGTATTTCTGGTAGTGCGAGTATAATTAATAAGTTATAGTCTGTAAGTTGTACTCACCTTGGACGACCTCTCTTTTTTGTGCCTGATGATCCTTGATTACGCTTTTGTCCCATATCGGAATCATAAGATGCTTGAGTTCTGCAAATTGTATTCAAACATCTAGTTATGAATGTTTTATATACTAATGGGTTTTAAAGTATTGAAATTCATAATTTGTACTTGGAAGGGCCGTCATCCGTATGCACAGAAATCTGTTGCTCCCTTGTTTCTATAGTAGCGCCCTTCAATTTCTTTCGGGCTTGAGATTCTCGGCAAGATTTTCGATGATTAAGAATTTTGTTTATTTCATTGTTGGGAAGCCCTTGTAAATTAGTCGGGGATAGCCTATTAAAGATATGATGAGAAATTAATAAGAGAAGTATATCTGGTAGTGTGAGTATAATTAATAACCTGTAATCTATAATATGTACCATACTACATATGGACTTTAAATATCATGCATACTAGACATTCATATAACAGATGGCTATCAACCAACCATTAGTAATAAGTATATCTTCTTTGGTCCTCCATAACAAAAATAGCTACGTTGTTGTTTTTTGGCTTAGTTTTAAGATAATGAGTGATATGTAAATAAAACATCAAAAGAACCTTAATTGCGATGGCTACTAAATGGTGCTAACCTTGGGCGACCTTTTTTTTTGTACCAGTTGATTCTGGGCATGTTCGTTTGTTCAAGACATAACATTATAAAGGTAAGTTCATGGTTAAACATAAGAATTAAGTATCAACATTATAAAACCCAAACCATGGCTATATATAATAAAATATACGCTAGGGTAAAAATAAGAATCATCTTTTGGCAAACGATACATAATAAGGCCAGATTCGAAGTTTTCATAAGCAAGGGATAGAAATAGACCAATAACAAATAGAAATATGGGAACGGAGAAATTTATGGCAGAGATGTCAATCTATGCTTCACAAATCTTACTCGATAGCGGTGTCTATGTTCAGTCGAGCCATTGGCATTTTGATAATTTTGGAATTTACCCTTCAATTTATCCGACAACTAAGTCATTTTTTGTCAATGTTTCTCTCCTTTTATTCATATTTGTCAAAAAGGTTGACCTGTATTTTCCCTAACTGCTCCAGAAGTAAATTTCATAGGTGATGCCAAACTATCTTAAGAAACCTTGCCTAAAAATGGAAGGGTTCAGTGTTAGAACAATGAAACTAGCATAAATAGGTACCAACTTTTGGAAATCTAGTTGATATCTCGGTGACCATTGTGTATCAAACCCTCTTTTTGTGTAATTTCAAAGAGAAAGAGGAAACCTATAGTTTCTCTGAAGAGAAACGTCATAATCAACATCTATAAAGCTCGCATAGCCTTTCTTCCTCAAATCTACACGAGGCTGAGCTTTGTTGTTTACTGGGCGATTTGGCAAATTTGCAAACAGGGCTAGAGTTTAGTCACAACAAACTTGTGCGTAGAATACTTTCAGAAATGGGGAGACTAAGCAAGTTTGACGTTCTTAATCTTTCAAACAATAGATTAGAGAGGTTTGTACCATTACAACTGGCAGACATGAGGCATCGTGTTTTGCTGGAAACAGAGATCTATGTGGGGATGTTTCACAAAATATCCGTGGTGGAAACGAATTAAGCTTCATTTCAGTTGAAGAAAAAGAAGCTTAAAAAGGGCTGCCTTTTTGAGCAGCATTGTGTTGGGAGCGCTGCTATTTAATTGTATTTGTGATTGCAGGCTGGTGTCTCTGGATTCAGAAACAGAGGCGAAAAATTGCTAGGGCAATTAACATTCAATCAGGCTATCCAAAACGGCATCAATTTGTTAGTTTATGATCATATGTCCAAGACCTGTTTTCCTTTCTGGCGAAGACCTGTTTATTGTCAAACAACGGAGCTCTTTCTTCTGACGAAGATCTGTTTATTGCCAAACAACAAAGCTCTATGCGTGGCTTATTGAACCCAGGGGCTTTGTTTTGCCCTGTCTACTCTTGAAAGAAGCAAAAGTGAGGCCAAGAAAAAGTTCAGCTATGTTACTGGTCAAGGTAGTGCACTGTGCATCTGTCCTTTGATTTAATACTAATCTGATGAATAGACAAAATTTTGATGGAGACACAACCTGAGAGCAATACGGTGAATTCAAATCTACGACTCATGCTCTGTATTTTTTGAGTGTTCTGGGCCTGAGGAGTTGGAAACACTTACAAATACTCTGTAAATGAAATGAACTCGTGACGTTGCAGGCCAACTCACCACCCAACCACGAGCTCACAGCCAAAAGATAACTGTCCTTGAACTCTCCCCCGAGCATCTATATAGCCTGCACGTCCTTTGGCCTTTAAAAGCCCGTGTCCCTCTTTAGCCAAAAGGCCATCTAAATATGCCATGTGTCCCTCTTTAGCCAAAAGGCCCTCTAAATATGCCATGTCCCTCTTTAGCCAAAAGGCCACGTCCAATGCATATTCCATTCCCCCCCTCTTGACATTGCAGCGGAGTCCTCTCTTTGCAAAAGGGTCTTTAATTTCCTTTAGCCATCTTAGCATAATCTTTCCTTGGCCCTCTCTTTAGGCGGCTAGTAGTAGCTTTGTTCTTGGACATCTTGTTGTCCCTCGGCTTCCTTTGCCTTCCGGTCCTTATATTCTTGTAGAATATGGGATAGTCATCTAAAACATTGCCCGCGTACCCATGAAGCGTCCTCCAAAGGTTTGTCGACAAACTTAACCAAGTATTGTCTTGAACCACTAGTGGATTTTATCGCCAAAATTGTTTAGGCTCTAGAACTTCGGAATCATCAATCAATTCTGGCTCAGTTAACCTCCCAAGTTGAGGTAACTCCTTACCATGATAAGCCTTTAGGAATGAAACATTCACCACATCATGCATTTTCCAACCTTGAGGCAATCTTAATTGATATGCATTCTCATTGACCACTTTAATAACTTGAAATGGTCCATGGAAACGGGGTGCCAACTTAAGATCCTTCTTGCGCGCATCTTTCTTAAAGTGACCTTTATGGATCCTCATCCATACCCAATCTCCTTCCTTAAAAACCACTGGTTGCCGCAACTTAGATGATTTATTTCCAAAAGATGCTTGAGCATCTCGAATACGAGCTTGAAGCAAGTCTATGAGATCCTTATGCTCAATAACCAAATCATCAGCAGCTGGAACATCCTCACACACTCGAAAGAGTGGCTCCCGCACAGGCTGACCATAGACCGCCTGAAAAGGGGTCATCTTTATGGTAGACTGATAGGTATTATTATACACAAATTCAGCAATAGGCAAATACTGTTCCCAATGACCTTGATGTTCATTGACAAACCCCCTTAAGATGGAACAAATAACTTTATTTACCACCTCGGATTGTCCATCGGTTTTACGGGTGAAACGATGAGAGAACCTTTAACTCTGTCCCCAATTGCATAAACAATGCCTTCCGAATTTACTAGTAAACTTTGTATCCGCGATCAGATATAATAATCTTTGGCAACCCATGTAGCCTAAATATCTCCTTGATAAAGAGCGTAGCCGCACTATAAGCCGTCAACTTTTCCGAACAAGGAATAAAATGGCGTGCTTAGTTAAACAATCAACAATTGTCCAAATGGCGGTGTTCTTTGCGAGGCGGGAGGAAGACCAACAATAAAATCCATAGTGATTTGTTCCCACTTTGCCTCGGGGAATAGGCAAGGATAAAGGAACACCATGAGGTTTCTTGTTAAGCTTTCTTTATCCGTTGACAAGTAACACAATGCGAATATGAACCAAAACATCTCTCCATAATCCGGGCCAAATAAAGTATGGTTCAAGCTTTGCCAAAGTTGCCCCCGCCCACGATGACCCGCTTGATAGGTGCATCATGAACTTCTTTAAGAATAAGTGGCCGAAAGTTCCGCACAATGCATAGCTTTGGACCTTTATACAAGAACCCATTAACGATCTTATATCCATATGCATTGCCACTTTGAGCTAACAACCAAATATTCTTATAATCGGGGTCGGTGACATACAATGGTTTCATTCCCTCCAAATGGTTGGATTACGCTATAGAAAGAGAACAAAGCGCATAACGTCTACTTAAAGCATCGGCTACAACATTCTCTTTACCGGGGCGATAATCCAGCGAGAAATCGTATTCTTTGCATAAAAGCAACCCATTTCAACTGCCTTTCCGATAAGGTTTTACGTGAAACAATGTGCGAATGCTTTGGTGGTCGGTCAAAATATGAAGCTGTGGACCCTATAAGATAGTGTCGCCACACTTTCAAAGCATGAATGACGAGCCGAAATTCCTTATCATAAACACTATATCTACTTTCCGTGTCGAGAAAACTTCCGACTTTCATAAGCAATAGGATGACCATCTGCATCAAAACCAGCGCCCAAAGCCACACCACTTGCATCAACACATAACAAGAAAGGTAAACCAAACTTTGGCAAGCCAGAAACGGGAGGGATTAACCATGGCATCCTTTAAAACTTGGAAAGCAAACTGATGAGTATGATTCCATTGGAAAGGAACATCTTTTAAGTAGCAACAAATATAAATCTGAAGCTAAGCGAGCAAAATTGCGTACAAACTTCCTATAATAAGCGCATAAGCCCAAAAAGGAGCATAATGCAAGCGGAAATAGGTCTTGGCCAATCCACAATTGCTTGAACCTTACTAGGATCAACTTTAAGACCCTCGGCGCCAAACAATATGACCCAAATATTCAATTTCCGATTGGAAAAAGATACTTTTCTTAGGATTAAGAGTAAGAGACTCCTCCCTCAACAGGCGGAAAACCTCCCATAAATGCAAGTAATGGTCTTCCTCAGACTTACTAAAAACTAATATGTCATCAAAGAACACGACAACATAAACGCCATGCACATCTTCAAATATTCGCCCCATTAGCCTCGCAAAAGAAGCTGGCGCATTTGTAAGTCCAAAGGGCATGACCAAAAACTCATAATGTCCAAAGGTTGTCCTAAACGCAGTCTTATGAACATCTCGAGCGCAACCTTAAGTTGCCAATACCGACTTAAGATCAAGGCGGCTAAAAACTATGGCACCTTGGAGTTGATCAAACAAATCATCCGCCCTTGGTATAGGAAACCGATTCTTAATGGTTATCTTATTCAAAGCGCGATAATCGATACACATGCGCCAGGAATTATCTTTTTTCTTAACCAACAAGACAGGAGCACCAAAAGGTGAAGAACTATGGCGGATCAATCCAGCTTGAAGCAACTCATCAAGCTGGCGCCTAATCTCAACTTGTTGGCCATGCATTCTCCGATAAGGAGCTTGATTAGGAGGTTCTTTCGGGGAAGAAGATCAATCTGTGGTCCTCCAATTTGGGGGTGGTAAAGTTTGTGGAATATCATTTGAAAAGACATCATCAAAATAATGCAAAAACTTGTTTGACGCTCATTTAATGGGGATACATCTATCTTAGAGCATAAAACCACCAAATACACAAAATGAGTTTTCATTGCCAAGCGTTTAAACTGCATACAATGTAAAGCGTGGGAATAGGGGAAACAATATCATCCTTCACAAACTTGAAGGTCTTTTACCCCTTCCAAGGATAACATAACAATACCCGCTTTCCAATCTATAAGAGGATTAATAGCCTTATGCCATGGCATGCCGAGAATAATATCCATACCTCCAAGGTCAGAGACCATGAAAGAACGTTTACAGATATATCCCTGTAATTGAAATTCAACATCCTTGACCATAAATGAAGAAGGCGGAGGGGCAACATTCAAGAAAGCAGAAGATAATTCTACATCACTTGATAAAGGAATAGAAGTTAATTTTAGTTCTTTCACCAAGCGAGCAGAAATAAAATCAAACTCACTACCCGGATCGAATAAGACATGTACTTTTTGATCTTGAATAGTAGCCCAAAATCGTAAGAGACTACTATTCTCAACAGAATCCATATCCGATTTTTCCCGGACCGTAGCCACCTTTTTCCCTTTTCCATCTTCACGAACAGAAGCTACTTTCTTACTTTTATCCCCTTTCTTAGTCCCAGACTTAAGAGGAGGTGTAGCTTCCTTTCGTTCCCCTTTCTTCTTTTCCAAGTAAGTAGGGCATTCATAAAACTTATGATCAGTTGAATAACAAACAAAACACTTATTTTCCCGCATAAGCCGGTTGCTTCTTGCGCTTTGATACGATTCCTTTGGCTCTTTGGCCCCAGCGGGGTTCGTTATCGCAGCGTCGTGCGCGGCGTTTGAATAGCCGGACCACGGGGCAGAACCTATTGATTTATCCACGAAAACCACTCGCCTCTTTCATAGAAACTTTGAGGCCACGTTGAGCATTAATGGCTTCAGTAAAGAGCCAAACCTTCCTCCTCTACTTTCTCTGCCATCTTCTGAGCTCACCAAAAGAAAGATTGGCAACTTGCGGTCGAGCTTTGCGTACCCAACGATGAACCCCACCCATGAGTTTTTCAGACTTTCTCGGTATCATTTTTACTAAGCTGAAGTCCTTTCTTTAAAACTTCGTCGCGGCAAAGGCTCTAACGGTTTACGTGTTTTGTTGGGTCAACTTATTCCATTCGGTGATAAGGTCTCGATTCCCAATTATGACCCAAAAAGCGATTTTTGATTTGCTTTTCAAATTCATAAAAGTAACAATAGGTTGATCGTTGGCTGGTTCTTACGGATATCCAGCCACCAGTCCTTTGCAACCCCATCCAGATGACTTCGGCTCAGCAAAATATAACTGAGTCTCTTCGTCATCCTTAGTCTTAGCAAAATATGAATTCAAATCCCGGAGCCACGCGAAAAGTTCATCCGCATCATTAGTGGCGTGAATACTTTTGAATTCAATTTTGGCGTTGGCACCCGTTTTGATGCCACTACGTGGGCGCCTGCCGCGACTTGGCGCAAGCTGCGCCCTGGCGGCTCGAGAGAATCCAGTTCTTGCAGCTCCGCAATTCGAACCTCGGCAGCTGCAAGTTTCTCTCTCATGAGCGAATTATCATGCTCTAACTCAAAAAGTTTTTCCTTGAGCTCTTCCTCTTCCAAATTAACATTGGCAGGGGAACCGGCCATCGAAACTTGTTGCTCTGATACCACTGAAATGAACTCGTGACGTTGCAGGCCAACTCACCACCCAACCACGAGCTCACAGCCAAAAGATAACTGTCCTTGAACTCTCCCCCGAGCATCTATATAGCCTGCACGTCCTTTGGCCTTTAAAAGCCCGTGTCCCTCTTTAGCCAAAAGGCCATCTAAATATGCCATGTGTCCCTCTTTAGCCAAAAGGCCCTCTAAATATGCCATGTCCCTCTTTAGCCAAAAGGCCACGTCCAATGCATATTCCAGTAAATCCCGGATTTAGGGCCAATTGAAATAAGGGCGAGCGTAGGTAAGCTGTATCCAAATCACATATTTGGGCTCCGACAGACTGAGAAAGAAAACAGATGCCAGCCGTAATCTGCATATTTTGGCTCCAACAGACTGAGAAAAGAAATACCTGTGCTTGGTTTTCCACTCCCTGCAATTATGTCTTATACGCCAACCTGTGGTCTATTGTTCGATTTTCGTCCGCTGGTATTGCCCTCTTCAAAAACAAACAGAACCTTCATGCCGGGGTTTCGAGACAAATATAGGCCCTTTGAACAACGCGGCTCTACATCGCCTGCAGTTGTTCTCCAGAGTGAATGTTCCAAGGGCAATCATCAAAGAAACCCAGTCACTGCCTGGCACGAAACTGGTGTGGGTTATGGCAGAGCGGTCCCAACAGCCGCATGGTTGCATTTGTCTGTTAATTTTTGGTGTAGGGGAGGGTGGCCATTTAAGACGCCGTTGCCATTGGCGGATGTGGATAATTGCCATTGGCAAAAATGGCCACGTATATTTTTTAGGATTCTATTAGGGCTGCATACAGAATGATGGAGGCTCGTAGCAGCACCATGGTAGGCGGCGCCTGTGAGCGACCACCATAGCCACTATCCAGAAGATAGGTCCCCAGAAGCGAAGGAGGTATAATACAGAGCTTGGGTTATGATTGGCGGTGTGATACTAAGAAGTGTTAATTCTTTCATGAATAAACATTTGCACAGGAATTTCATGGCATCTATGGAGTTCAAAACTTTGCAGTCTATAATCGCAGGAACTGAGGCTGGTTATAGGTAGGCTTTATGCATCCGAGCCTTCATTATTATTCAACTGCTACACTATCAAATTTTCCTTCCCTTTGTGGTGTTTTCTTCCAGGCGGATTGCATGTCACTGGTAAACTCAAACTTGCTTGTATTTTAGTTTTTTCTCTTCATTTTTTGACCAGCATGCTAAGCTTGTGATTCAGGCACAACAAAGGCCGATGCCACTGCTGCTAGTGAACCATGCTACGGCTGGTGATTATGGTTCAGACAAGAAGAGCCAATTCATTGGCGTGAGAGGCAGTGAGAGGCAATGAAGAACTGGCAAATGACTTTTAAATTTAAAGGGAGCATTTCAAGCAGGAATGAATGTAAGGAATTTATGGCTTTGTTGCTAGCTTTTGTAATGCTAGATAGAAGGTAGTTGTTCCATGCATCAACAGATGGGGAAAAGAAAACCAAAATGCTTTTCTTTTGTATCATAATACATACATATGACACATTGAGCATAATCTGGCCAGAACAGTGAGCATATAGAAAGGGGACAATGTAAGAATTATGCATGCTAGAAACTTCTTTTATGTTATGGACTTTGGGATTAATCGAACCATGTACCTGAGAGTCAATACATTTGAGCAGTATTGCAGGTTTATTTATATTATTATGGTTGCATATTTGATGCTAAAAAACTGTTACAAAAGAAAGCATGTTTGGAGCATTAAGGATCACTCTTACTGTTTTGCAGGTGCATAATTCAATTAGTTTTTGCCTTTGTGTTGGGAGGGTACAGGTATGACGGTACTTAGTTGTGTGCTTAGCCTCATATTATAATTTGAGACTATCCTGTGGGCTGCGAATTCATGTTATGCAGGCAAGTTCTTGCATCCACATTCATTTTTAGAGCATGCTCTATTGCATTTTCTAGTTATAGTTTAGAAGTGGTGTAAAAAGAAACTTATTAGATATGCTCATTCATAGACGTAACTGATGTGTTTCTTCTAATTGTAGGCAATGCAGTATATGCTCGATCTTCAACGCAATGGTTTCACTAATATTCCAGATCATCTACTCGAATTTGGAACAAATTTGTCAATGTATTGACTGAATTCAAACTACAAACTACAGTTTTTATTCGTCAAATCTTGTTAGATATAAGTTTGATGGATATTTGAGCTATGACTGCTACTTGAAACATAGATCTAGGCCTTTTTATCACAAAAGGTTGAACGATTTTACACAGCAGCCTTCAATGGCCACCTTCATAGCCTACGTGGCTGCCCTCCCAGCCTTGGTGGTACCAATACCCCTACCACTTCAGGGCATCAGAAGTTGAGGTGGCGTTACCACCTTGGAATGCAACAAAATTTATAACACACGTGATCTTGTTGGGCATGTTGCCATGTGGCTTGCATGGCTTACAAGATGTTTAGGTCGTTGCTGCAACACTTTCTCCCTTAAGTGCACAGCCAATGGACACCCTCCCCTATGGTCCAACAAATGCACCCAAGAAACCCCGGACACAGCAAGAACATAAAGCTCTGGCAATTCATCAAATATTCGCTTGCACTCTGTTGTTTAGGGCAATTCCTTCTATCAAAGGGCTAAAATTAAGGAGGGATCTAGACCTTAAAAAAACTAAGTACTGAAACGAAAATAAGCTCTGACCACCAGAACTTACCAGAGGGGTTTTTTGCAGAGTCTACAGTCTCCGGCTTGGCGCAAGTTGCTACAGGAGCTCTGCAACTACCACAGGAAAACTTTAACAATCTGGCTTGCATAAATCAATTCACGAGCAAGGTGGTCTACCTAGAGAGTGCGATGACGATTCTACTTAGGCGGCCAGATAGATGCTGATTCTTAGGCAAGCGAGTACATGTGAGTAGGCAGATGAACCAGAGCGGGTGTACAGTAAGGCCTTTAGTCGGAAAAGGGTCGACGGCAACGCGCGGGGCACCAAAAACATGTGTACCAAAAACATGTGTAATTCTAATTTGAGGCTATTGTGCTGCCGGAAAGTTGGATATCTATAATTCCAAAAGGCAGCTAGTCTAATTTGAGGCTATTGTGCTGCCGAAAAGTTGGATAAAAGGCAGCTAGTAATCTTATATATAGGAAGATATATATAATTATATTGGGATTTTTAATTCATCCACTTTTCTAATTTATAGAAGAGGATATGCTTAAGTGTTTATACTCCTTTAGGATTTTCCTCCTCCAATCACGTTTGATTCTTCGGTTTTGCTGCATCTTCCTCGTTTTGCTTGACTCAGGGGTTCCTTAAGGTGTTGCAACTGTAGTTGACCTTCGTGTGTGATCTGAGGTCATTATCCCAAGTCGCAGAGAGCGTTCCTCGATGTAAACTCTTGAGTTGAAAATGCCCCTCCTTAATGTGTTTACCTATCATGTGTAGTGTTGTGACTGCTCAATGTCCATACATGGAGTGTGTCGTTATAAGGTTGAAGATGTGTAGTGTCATTGATCGCTTGGGTACAATCACCTGGTTGTTGCAGTCGGGTGTTCTTGCATGTCTTCGAAGCTCTGGGATAGCGATCGTCGGTTAGACAGTGTCATTTCTCGGTCGTTTGAATTTCTGAGTGCGACTCCAGTTGCTTAGATTTTGCTTCATTGTGAGATGCCTCCCCTATGCCGGGAAATGTTATCATCTCCATTGCACATGCCATCGCTCCTTCGAGTTGCCTTTGAGTAGTCTGTGGTTGTTTAGGTCGGCTCCTCCGTCCTTTGGGTCGGGTCCACTCAAGTCTTGAACTACTTGACTGAGGCACTGGAATCATCCTTCCTTGGGTTTGCAGGCATTTCTGGGTCTGGAACTCTTATTCGTACCGACTATCCTCCTCCTTGACCTTGCCCTTGGTGTTGATATATGCCTTCAAGTCGGAGATGTGCCTTCCCTATTATATGTCTCCTCTTTTTCCTTGATCATGATCCCCTATTTTTGAAATCGATGAAGTCATTATTGTCTTCTTACTAGGGCAAGGGGCCTGGGAGCTCGTCATGGTTGGACTTGGGTGTTCTGCAGTTGTCTAGCATTGTTGCGCCTTTCGTTGATGTTGCCCCTATCCTGTTCGGCTGGTGCTGCTGTCGAGGTGTTGGGTAGGAGCGCACTTGTTGTTTTCCCTCTGATTCCCATCCGCTCCTAGATCGCTAAGAACTCCTCCTCTGTGGGTAACTCTTGCTGAGTCGTCATCTGGTGTAGGCTTATATATCTGTTGATGATTGGCCAGTGTACATCCGGGCCTCCCTTATGCTGATGGGGAAGTCCTGTGTCTCCCGGTCGATGAAGTCATCAAGGTCCGGTTGTTGACGTAGGAGATGCAGGAGCTCGTCTATCCTGTAGCCCCTATCCCTGCACTCTGTGAGGTTCTTGATGTCGTGATGGCTCAGGTACGCCTCTCCTTGGATGATTACCGGGGTTAAGCTTGTGATGCCTAGCCCAAGTGGTGGAGTTGTCCCCGTGGTTCTCAGCCCCTCTTCAAAGCTTTGAAGTTCCTTCTCAGCTTGCTGCCTCTCCTATGCTGGGTCGATGTCTATGATGTCCCCTACGTCCGACCCACGTCCTTCATCTTCCTCCTGTTCTGTCTCCTCGTACTTGAGAAGCATCTGCCCTTCTTCATTTGCTGCCATGGCCATAGGCTCGAGCTCTAGGGGTTGGATAGATGGTTCTCCTATCTGGGTTTGGGCTCTATGGGATAAGAAAATGGCTACAGCTATGGTGTATGAGAAGTATCTCCTCCTATTTATAGCTACGGACATATAATTGGGTAAGCGGCTGGCCTTATTTTTTAGGTATTTGTCTATGTTTGGAATGTCCTACAGGGCTGACTTAAGGGCCATGCTGGGGGCAAGGTATCCTATGCAAGGTGGGAACTCTACCAGAGACGGTCCTATCTTGGCATGGAACTTAGACATAATGTCTTGGTAAAAAGGGGTGGCATTGATGGTGGCTTCCACATCAAGCTCCTTCTGGAAGACGGCAAAGATGGAGTTGATGTCGGCCTCGGCCACATGGGCTGTGGCGCTGTACCATCGCCTGAAAGCAGAGGTTGCCATGGTCTTTGGGGATGTCAAACAGATGGGGAAGCGCCTTAGGGGTCTGGAAAATCGGCTTGGAGTGAGGAGGAAGGGTGTAAGGTGCAAATGAGGGTGGTAGACCTATTTATATCTAAAACCCTAATTTTGAGAAATTTTAGGGTTTGGTAAAACCTATGATTCTTGGGTATTGCTATGCAAAAGGCAAGATAATCATGCTAAAGAGTGAATCCTAAGGATCCTATTGCAACAAATTTCATCCAATTTGGAGAAAGTATGGACAAGTTAGGACAATTTTAGTGTGACCACTCACACAGTGCGCCAGGATCAAATCGGATCCTGAACGGATTTGGTTTGGGCGCACTCTGTGAGGGGTGGGGTCTTGTTTGGATCAAAAATGATGTCAAACATGCAAACTAAGGGTAGAATCTTGCTTATCTCATCGAGAAGTTCGGATTGAGCCCTTACTTGCTTCATTTGGACAAGTTTTGACCTAGTTTTGGGGTCGACCACTCACACAGTGCGCCAGGATCAAATCGGATCCTGAACGGATTTGGTCTGGGCGCACTGTGTGAGGGATGGGGCTCCATCTGAGTTTGGGTTGGCCAATTTCTACAATCTAAGGGTCAAATCCTACTAAACAAGGTGAGTTAAGTCGAATGGTGCCCTTACTTTCTGCATTTGGCCAAGTATTGGCAAAGATCAGTGGTCGACCACTCACACAGTGCGCGAGAGGCTAACCCGAGAATGACGGATTTGGTCTTGTCACACTCTGTGAGGGATGGGGCCAGAAACACTGAGTTTTGCTCCAATTTTGGTAATTCCAAATGCAGATATCATTAATACAACCTAATTACTTATAGCTTTACACGTTAACATAATCAAAACATAAATTTGTATTTACAAAAAGTTGTGTATTTACGATCACTAGCAATCTTCTTTCTGCTGTGAGTTCGTGGATGTTGCAACCGAGTGCTTGATAGTCGAGAAGGTTCTTCATGCAGATGATTAACGTATATCTTGCATTCGATGAAGATTGTTGATAGGCCAGTTTTGCCCTGTACTACTCGCTTCGTTGGTAGAGGTGTTTGCCATAGTGCTTCCTCTCTTGGGTCTGCCTTTTCACAGTCCTCCTTATGTTGTCATACGTCGCTTGGGTCTTCAATGTCTTCAAAAAGTCATGCCCTTTGCTCTTCTGTGGCTCTATCCTTGTACCCTAGCTATTGCTTCTATTTCTAAACAAACCCTAGTTTGGAAGGCATAATTTAGGGTTTGAGCAATTTTGGTCATTTTGAGGTGGATTATAGTATTTTTAGCCTAAAGAAACTTTTGAAGTATTTTTAGCCTATAGTATTTGAAGTGGATTCTAGACTCTTTAATGGTCCTAAAGCAACAAATTTCAGGCGATTTGGGGCTGTATAGCTCAAGTTATGAAGGTTCAAAGTTTTGACCACTCACACAGTGTGCCAGGATCAAATCGGATCCTGAACGGATTTGGTCTGGGCGCACTCTGTGAGGAATCACCTCTTTTTGGGTCCAATTTTCAATTTACAAGGGGTTTCTTAGTGTTTTAAATGCAAAACTAGTTAGAATCAAGGGAATAAGCTGAACTGCACTATTAGATTAGCTAAATTATGCATCTAACTAGGTCAACATGGGTCCACCACTCACACAGTGCGCCGATCCTGAACGGATTTGGTCTGGGCGCACTCTATGAGGGGTCACCTCTTTTTGGACAATTTAGGTTGCGTTTTTGCTAAAACTTATTACTAACTTAGCATTAACCTATCTACTGCACTAGAAATTGGAAAAAAATTTCCAATTTTCGAGGTTCCTGCTTGGGTGGCTATTTCCTAAGACTTGAGCCTACTGTTAGTCCTATTGGAAAAATGGTCAGTGCTCGATTTTGGTCTACCAAGATCATGCTCTGATACCACTCTGACGTCCCCTACTTCCTCTACGGTGCAAACACTGTATCAGAAGGCGGAGCATTCTCCCTGACAGCCAAACTGGCAGGGGCCATCCACCTGACTCCATTTCCAGTGGAATGAGCCAGCAAGGGAAGAGTGGATGTGTCATTCACCCGTCTCCCATCGGGTCTATCTATCTGCGGAAGCGTGAATAAACATGAGCACATGACATAATATAACAATACAATCACCTCGAAGGGTGAAACATCATATCCTCATCAATATAACAACACTAATTGGAGCCCAGCGTTGCTGGACATAGCTAGGAACTGTAAATGATACACTCTGGAGCAAATTGCTAAATTAATTTACGCCTTGAAATCAAATAATTAAGAGGAATTGGCTATATTTTCACTTTTTCTTCCTTATTTCTTTTTCCTTTTTCTTTTCCATGCTTTTATATTTTATTTTTTTATTTTTCCTTTTCCCCTTTTCCACCATTTACCTTTTTTTTTTTCCCACTATTCTATTGCTACCATCTTCCTTTTCCTTTTTTGGGTTGCCCCTAGGGGGGAAAACCCTCGTTTATGTGGGTTTGTGGGATATACTGAGTATATGCTGGAATATACTCAGTATATGTTGATGACTGCTAAAAACCCTTTATTCCCTGTAAATGCACGGTCAGTTGCGTTGTGGATCAAGGATGTTCTGGACCAGGTAACTGGCAGCTCCAATCTGATGATTATGCCATCGATTTTGCCTTAAAGCTATAGCTATATGTATTCAAACGGAGACAGTGAGTTGGGAGCCTTCCTTGCCTTTCTGTTTGTAAGCATAATGAAGAATTTCTAACAATTTGGTACATGAATGAGCATATGAAATCTGGTGAGACAACAATGGATCTGCTTCGCAGGCTATGTTCGATGCATGCCATTACACGAGAGAATGGGTAAATCAAGGCACGCTAAGGATTCTGACTTCTTCATCTGCCATGTCTACCGTTTTGGTTTTTTCTCACATTCAGTGGAAAGTCCTTCTAATGTACGAACTCTTACCTTTTTGCGTTCATTTGGAACACCTAACAAAAGCATTTCAAATGCCCAGACCATATGTGAGTATCAGTGTTGTGAAAGAGGTGGAAATGAAAAGAGGTACTTATTTTTTCTTCTGGCAATAAACATAACAATAAGTAAATGCATGGTCTTTTTCACAGGAGATATGGGGCGATTGGTACATTGTCTGAAACTCACCAGCTTGGTGACACCCTTGGTGCTCAAATTATTGTACACCATGAAAAATGTATGACTAGGGATGAAGTATACTGCCTTTTGCAAAGTCATGAGAAACAGAGAGACCTGGAGGGAGCCAGACAATCAAGTTGCAGAACAGTTGCGTCTTGAGATTGAAAGGATATCAAACAAATCCAAAGATTACCTGGCATTTGCCAACCAGCACATTACGAGAAGCATTTTGCCTCTGCTTAGGGAACAGCTTGCTCCTTTAGTAGCTTCCGTGATTTCATATGGACTTCTCTTAATGCCACTCATGTTGGTCCTTTATTTGTTTGAAAATATCGAGCAATGCTTTGTATACGTAAAATTCTTCCTCGATTATCAACCTATATCGATCAGATACTTCGCCATGCTCGTATTGGCATCCCCGCTCATTGGCTTTGTCATCATGGCATTTTTCTATAAGATCTCCCCTTCGGTTGTACATTTCAAAGCAATCTGGCCGCAAGCTTTTGGCTATATTTTCTATCTTGTTATACAATCAATTGATCTTGTGGCGTCATGTTCAAATGAAGCTCTTGCAATGAGATTCCGCCTTGATACTCCGGTGGATCATTGTGCTACTTGTTTGGCCTCCACTATTATGTTCTTTGCATTTCACAAAATCATGGCAAGAAAGATGCCTCGAACAAGTTGGAAGGTGTATGGAATCCACAACTGATTTTGGGTGTTCTTTACTTTCTAACAAGGTTAGAAAGGAGCAAGAAGGAGTATGTTGCTGCAGATGGCGATGAAACCACTTCGACAAGAAAAACTAAGTCTTATTTGATTGTATAGTGGGAGTTAAGCCCATGATGAGCCATGCATGGTCCTTGAGGATATTTACTTTAGTTTTGTTCATGGTATGGCATGCTTTGAGAGACATTACGGCAATAGGCAAAATTGCATCAAAATCGCATTATATTATGTTTATGAATATGTAGAGCTGCCATATCAATGTACTTGGAATTCTTATGGAAAATAATGGGTAACAAGGAAGTTTAACTGTTCGTTTGTTTTGTAGGTACAGCTTGTTATTGCGATTATTCCGCGGGCTAAAAGCTTGGCGCATGTTCAAATGATAGCGACATGATGCATCTCGTGTTTTTGCAAGAAAAGTCTTGGCCCATTCTTTAGGGCAATGTCTGTCGATTGCCTCTAATGCCAAACCAATATGCTGTGCCCTTTGCTCCTGCAATGCATGAAGCAGCTGTAGTAGTAGATTGTCATGAACCGGCTGTAGCATATGCATAGGACATGGCATATATAGTCCTCAAGGAGTGGTTGATTGTTGGGCCAAGCTCGTTGTTGGGTGGTCAGTAAGCATGGAACCCATCGAAAGGAATCACCATTGTGATTGTTCACGTTTTACGATTAGCATCGAAGCTTGAGGTAATTATATCTCCTAGCAAACAATGCGTTTGAATCAATCACTGTCTTAGGTGACTATCTCATTTAGGTTGTTTTGCACATCGGTGTTTGTTTGAAGCAAATAAAAGCTTCAATAAAATTGCAGAACCAAATGCATTTACATGGGCCGCAATTATTTCAGCCAATGCTAACCTTGACCGAGGAGATGAAGCTATTGAATTGTGCCACAAAATGCAATCTTCAGGTATGGAAAGCGATAGGTATATTTATGTTGCAGTCCTCAAAGCATGTTCGATGACATCTAAGCTTCTGCAGGGAAGATTTATCCATCACCAGATTAATGAACGTGGGCTTCAATCAGACATTGTTCTAAGTAACACCTTGATCCATATGTATGCAAAGTGTGGAAATTTAGGTGGAGCACTTAACATGTTTGAAAACTTGTCAAATCCGAATGTGGTATTATGGATTGCAATGATTACAGGATATGCCATTGAAAGGCAGCCAATTCTTGCTCTTGAATGTTTTGAGAAGTGGTTTTCATAAAGATGTGTTCATATGGAGTACCTTAATTGATATGTATGCAAATGTGGAAGTCTGGATGAAGCGGCTCGAGTCTTAGCAGTCTGCCATATCAAAATGTGGTATCATGGGGTGCAATGATATCTGGGTATGTCCAACATGGTGAAATTTTACTTTCTTCAGTTTGTTTCATGGAGATACAACAAGAAGGCATCGAGCCAAATGTGGTGTGTTGGAATGCTATAATAGATGGATATTCTCAAAGATGATGACCTGCCTTGTTGCTCTAGATTGTTTCTTAAAAATGTAATATGAAGGTGTGCGACTAACCGGTATAACGTTTTTAAGCCTTTTGAATGCTGGCGCTTAGCTTAACAACAGTTGAACAAGGACACCTTATTCATGAGCGGTTCATTCACTCCAAAGTTGAATGCGGTATTATGGAATGAGATGGTTTTGGGTACTTGCAGAAAGCAAAGAATAGTCTTGTTGTTGCTCTAGAATGTTTTGACATGATGCAACTTGAAGGCATAAAACCAGATGTGTAGTTACATGGAACACAATGATTGCGGGATATATAAGCCATGGTGAAGGTCTGGCGGCTTTAGATTGCTTTGCAAAGATGCAAAGATGAAAACGTTGAACCCTCCAAGGCCACATTTCTAGTTGCTTTGTCCGGTATGTGCCACTATTGGAGCTATAGACCGGGATAGATGTATCCATGATAAGATTGCCAACATGAGCAAGCAACTTGACATAACATCGGAAATTCCGACCTTGATATGTATGCTAAATGTGGTAGCCCGGCGAGGCTGCATAGTGTTTGAGAATTCCATGTAATGCAAGACAAGGTGTCATGGAATGCAATGATTGGGAGATCAAACATGGAAAATGTTCTCTTCATTGTTACAATGCTTTGAGTGATATAATACCGGATAGGCTATCATTTACTAGCATTTTGATTGTGTGTACCGCGTGTGTCCGGGTGGATGAAGGGCGCCGGTATTTCAAGTCCATGATAGAGGACTATGGCATCATGCCATTGGCTTTGCATTGTACTTGTATCATTGATCTCTTGGGCCATCTTTGCCGAAATCTCAACGAGGAGTAACATCTATCGTAAAGCCACGGATGAAACAAATATTTCGGATGGAATGCCTTGCTTAGCTCTTGCAATATGCATGGTAATGTTCGTAGGATGCCGTGGTGCTTCAACGAGATTGTCCGTTAAAATACCCACTCATTTGTAGGATATGTGCTCATGTCCAATATATTTGCATATGCTAGAAAAAGGTCCTCTTTAACAATGCGTGAAGGGACACCCTACAAAGCAAATTTTAGCCCCTCGTCTAAAGGACTAGGTGCCAAATAAAAAATTTTGCTGTTGGAAGTTCCAAAAAAAAAGTTCAATGCCAATTCTAATAATTGTAATCATGGCAACTTCTTCTTAACCATGAATGTAACGGTGTTTTGGTTTTCGTTGGCCGGTTTTGAAAAGCGACGAGCCTAATACGTTTATACACTCATCGTGGTTGATCCACTTTTTTGTTGGCCTGAAAGTCACCTCCACGGCATGCTTGGCTGTTTTGGCATTACATATGGTAGAAGGTTCGAACGGCCCATATTTCTGCATTCTCTTCATTCCTGCATTGTTATAAGGTAGAGAGGCCCACGCTAACTCGGATTTTTTTAATCTCCACGGATAACCGGTTTTAAGATGTCTGATTCGATTCTTTGCAAATGCCGCAAACATGGCCAAAGTAGGTCCTGCTCCTATCCTTTCATATCTGTGCACAATACTTGATCCTTGTTCCTGTTTCTAGTTGTGTTCTTTCATGAATGACTTCCCTGACACCCATTGGCTATTAGAAAACGAGAATTCGAAGCGCCAATTTCAAAGAAGCAACTATGTACTTCCATTATCAATCCGAATACATATAACAATATAACCGAACAAATAGTAAATGCTGCAATCTCATCTACTCTTAACATGCTATTATAATTACTAGTAACCTAGCAACAATATGTTTTTACACTGAAACCTCAGAGTCCATGTGTCCAGCTAGATCCTAGTCCAAGAGGAGCTCAACATCTAAGGAGGAGTTAATAATGCAAATAGCTACCATCACCTTCGCAAAATGTCAATGTCTTAAAATAGCAACTTTAATTGATTGTAAAAACATGACTTTCAAGTACGATTTAAGCCACTTCACCCTCTGGCCATGGAGGGCAACCCTTCGTGCGCAGCACCTTGTTTTTTTGTTTTCCCCTTCAATGTTTTTATTTTCTAATTTCACATTCTCTTTTCTCTCATTTTTTTATGCCCTTTCCTTTTTCCTCTTCCACCCTTTCTCCACCCCTTTTTCCTTTTTTTCTTCCTTTTCTATTTTTCTATTTCCTGCTTTTCTATTTTTTCTTTTTCTATTTTTCTCTTCCTTTTTGTTCCTCTCCCCTCCCATTCCTATTTTACCCTTATTTTTCTCTTATTCCCTTTATTCTCCTCCCCGTTTTCCTTCTTCCTTTCCTTTTACCTTTTTTCCCTTTTTCTTTTCTCCCCTCCCTTCTCCTCCCCTTCCCTTCCCTTCCCTTTCCCTCCTTCCCCTTCCCCTTTTATTTTTCGATGGCCTTTTTCCCCTTCCCCTCTCCTCCTTTACAGCCCTTTCTGTCTTCCACTTTTTTCCATACCATTTTTCCCTTCCATTTCCCCCTCTTCCTCTCCCATTTCATTTTCCTTTTCCTTCTCTCTTTCCCTTTTCCCATATATCTTTTCCCCACTTTTTTCTTCTCCTTTTCCAGCGCCCTTTTTTTCTTATCCCTTTATTTTTGCATCATTTTTCCTTCCCTTTCCCCCTCCTTTGTTCTTTTCCCTTCCCTTTTTTCTGTACCTTCCCTTTTCTCCTTTCCTCGCACTTTCTCTCTTCCTTTTTTTTTCCTTCTCTTTTCCCCCATTTCCTTTTTCAATTTTCTCTATGCCCCTTTTCCTTCCCTTCCTCACTTTCCCCTCCCTTTTTCTTTTCCCTTTCTCTTTCCCTTTTTTCCTCCCTTTTTCTCTTCCCTTTTTTTCGTGTCCTTTGCCTACCTTTTTTCTCTTCTCTTTTTCCAATGTCCCTTTTCGCTCCATCATCCTCCCCCTTTCTTTTCCCATATCCCTTTTCTTTACCTTTTTTTCTTCTCCTTTTTTGCAATGCTATTTTTCCCTTCCCTTTATTTTTGTGTCTTTTTTCCTTCCCTTTCCCCCTCCGTTATTCTTTTCCCTTTCTTTTTTTCCATACCTTCCATTTTTCCCTTTTCAACTCTTTTCCTCTTCCTTTTTTCTCCATTCTCTATTCCCCGTTACCGCTTCTAGTTTTCTCTATGCCCTTTTTCCTTCCCTTTATCGATTCCCTCTCCCTTTCCTTTCCCTTCTCCCCTCCCTTTTTCTCTTCCCCTTTTTTTGCGTCCTTTTTTCCCTTCCCTTTTTCTCCTTTCCCCACCTTTTTCCTCTTCCCCTTTCCCAATGTCCCTTTTGGCTCCCTCGTCCTCCCCCTTTCTTTTCCTTTTCCCTTTCCCTTTTCCTTTCATTTTCCTTTTTCCTTTTCCCTTCCCTTCTTTCGACCCTTTTCCTCATCCCCTTTTTCCCTTCCCTTGTACTCCTCTCCTCACCTTTTCCCTCTTCTCCTTTTCATAGTGTCATTTTTCCTTTCTTTTCTCCCTTTCTTTTTCTTTCCCTTTTTTCATGCTCTTTTCCCTTTCCTTTTCCCTTTTCTTTCTTTCCCTTTAACCCATGCTTTTTTTACCTTTCGCTTTGCTTTGCCCTTTTCTCCTCCCTTTTTCTTTTGCCTTTTTTTTTCAGAGATTAGAGCATAGCCAATCATGTTGTGAGAAGTCGTGCGATAAATCTCGGCTTTCGGATGCAATTAGATAATCTCAACCGTCCGAATTAAGGTTTGCTTCATGATATACGCTAAAACTTTATAATATAAGATCAACATGAATACTAACAGTAAAGGAAAATCCTACACAGGGCTCAGACTCGAGGAGGTATGACTGATGGCTTGGGCCTCCAGAAGTCATTGCAGACAGAATTCATGGCACATGGATTTGGCTGGCATAAGAACATGGCTAAGGGTAGTCCACTCCATCCGCCCCTCCCGTGCACACTTTGCAGAGTAGGTTGAAAAGTGTTGGGACCTGACCGTAGCCTGCCGGGTGAATAGCCAGAGGGGCTACTGCTACTGGGTTGCATCTCCCCAGCCCCGATGAGGCAGGAGGAGAGTCACCTCCCCTCCAGAGGCATCCATGCCCATCACAGGAGGCTAGAGGGCCACTGCCCGTATTCGACTTAACTCCATGGAAGGTAACGCATCACCCCAAGAGTGTCGAGCTCATGCCTTGCCCACACTCAGTGACAAGCCATTGAGCCTAGCCCGCATAGACCCCCGATAGGCCTTACTACCAGAGGGGTCAGTCCGTGATGAGACAAGTTCCTCCTTGTCAACCGGTCTAGCCCCGCCACCCACAACCAGGCGGGCTCCTGTGCACGGCCACAATAATTGGGAGCTAGTAGGCTACCTATGATTATCTGCTACACAAGCTTTAGGCCTCTACCCCCCTTCCCAATACACGGTGGTCACAGAATGAAATACCAACATCATCACAGAACTGAAATAAAGAACATCATCTAATCTATCTACCTAAACATCCAGAGTTAGGTTCCTTAGTTAGGGCTTATGATCTCGGGATCTATAAGGCTTCTATGGCTGATCTAACTTACTAAACCTGCTTATTGCCTAGCCAAAAGGCGGTTTTGCACAACAGAATGACTCGATGCCTGGTCCTTGACCTGCTCCAAAGCCTCGGAATGCATCCATACCTCTGATCCTGCTGAAGACTGCTGCTACTCGATGATCTGTTGTGCAAAGACGGCTTTGCAGAGCCGAACAATGCGAAATGGGTCTTGGCTTGGCTGAAATGGCTCAAGAGAACTCTAAATGTGAGAAGGAAAAGGAGCTCTATGAAAGAGCTCCTAAAATGCAAAGAGAAGAAAGGGTTTAGGGTTTAAGGGGAAGCCCTTTTATAGAAACCCTTAGGGTTAGGTTAGACATTGGCCAAATGGGGTTTAGCCATTTGGCAATGGGGTCCATGGGGTTATTAATTGTGTATGTTTATTTAACAAGCACAACATTCGAGGTTGCCCCCTAGGTGCAACTCTTGGCCCCTACGTGCAACCCTCTTCGGCTCGCAAGTACATGTCATCCGTGACATGTACGTGTGACGTAACAGTATAATCCTATATTATAATGTTATACTGTAAGTGTTGGACCCAGCCCTAATTTGGACGGTCCAGATTTGATGAAATCAATGGAGGAGATGATGCCACGTCAGATTCTTTAAGATACTTTAAGATAACATGGTTTTTTTTGCTAGGGTTCGCGAGGGCTGGCTATGGCACCTTCGACCTGCTGGCAGTGAAGATGGAACAGCGGACTCTTTAGATGTATGTACAGGATCTGGAGCTCCCTTTGATGTTCACGTCAATCTTCGACGCGGATAAGGACGTGTCGGAGCTCGAATACATCCCCAGGTTCGTGGCTCACCTTCACAGCTTGGCCACTATAGCCCAGAAGCGTAACGTTCAGATTTTGGACAAGCTGGGTGCCGGAAGCTCAATCTTGCAGCCATAGGAGCTATGGCATGGCTTCTGGATTTTGCAGTATCTACATGGATTCTAGCCCTGAAAATTTTCAGGGTTGCAGGGGGGCCCGAGAAAGGACGCCACAGACAGGTTATGTTGTCCCTCTTTTCAAAGATGTCATGATTTTAACAAATTTGTGATCCTTTTGCAGAGTATCTAGGAGATGCATGTGGGAAAGGATTTTGCCAGATCTGAAGTTCGGGCGAGCATCTGAAGCTTTTGACGTTTGGAATCAGATTTGTGTTGATGTTTGGAGTCAGATTTCTGCCATATGGCAAAATTAGTAATGCATATCAATAGCTTTTAAAATTTCATGAATTGTGTTTTAATGAAAAAGGCAGTAGACTTAAAATTACTAAAAATGGGGGATTCTTAAAAAGTCGAGTCCAACTGGTAGATTCGAAGCAAGTTTAGGTTATTTGGGGTCGGATTTGTTATAGTTTGCAAGATTCAAGTAGTTATTGAGAAGATTTGGCCTGGATCTTGAGAGGGAGCGCTAACATCTGTTTCTTGTGAGCAGGAGAGTCGGATTTGTTCTTTGGGCAGAGACTTTTGTTTTTTTGAGGTGTTTTAGCATTCAGGAGGGAATTTAGGTAGGGACACTGGTTCAGAGGAAACTGGTTTTTTGGAATGTGCTATCATGGTTAGCTTTTCTTCCCAGTATGCAGAGCACCTTAATCAGATTTTGCAAGTTTCTGACCAACCATGCATAATTATGAAGAATGGAGATTTCATATGACTTGGTCATTCGTTTCCCAAGTTTTGTGGCATGTTGTGAGAGGGAAGAATATTTAGCTATTCTTGGATGAAAAAGACAAAGTTGACAAATCTATAATGTTCACTATTGATAAGATAATGTTTTTCTATTCAAGGGTTTTGCAACACTCATTTTCTACTTCCAAGGATGTGTGGCAGTATTTGAGATCTCAATGTGGGCAGGAACATGATGTATTGTTCGATGATATGACTATTTTGGGACATACCTTTGGCAGAATGGTATGCATTTGAGTGACATCGACTCAAGATCCACAAAGCTTTGATTTACCGGATGACGTTGCCTTGGATCTTATTTGATCTAACATTGATGACAAAATATATCTATGGGTTTTAGGTATTTTTACTTCGCACAAATTATAGTGCTGTTTACAGCTCCGATTTCATTTGAGCAGGCTCTTGGTTGCTTTAAGAAAACTTGATTTGGGTCAAAGTATCCCTCAACATTTTTCTGTTCTGTTGAAAATGAATCATGATTATCTGTTTGAATTTGTGTCAGATGATCTATGGCAGTCAAGTGAAATGCAGGAATAATGGTCAGCGGAAGATATGAAATTTCTTCTGTTTGATGTGGAATGTGCATTAAGATCAGCTGCTGCCAGGTTCAGATTACTTGATGAGGTTGTTCTGAAGCCCACGGGCCTTTCATTTTCTTCTGCAACAAAGGTGAAGAAGAAGATGATGAGCTCTATCTGATCCCGACTCTAGGCTTGCACACAAGAATATGGCAAGCCTGTTGTGCTCCCTCTAATCTCAGTTAAGTAAAATTCTTTGATTCTTCTGCTCTAAATTAATGGTTTATGGCTCTACTTCTATTGCAAGTTCCTAATTATTCTTAGTGAAGGAAAACCTGTAATCATTTCACATTTCCAGTATAATCAAATCATTTCCAGTATAATCAAATCATTTCCATTGAATTTATTGATTACTGACATAATCAAGACTGCAAATTAGTGTGGCGTATGCTTTACAACTTATGTCATCTCTGCAGGGTATAATCATTTCTAATGTTGCATGGTTTAATCATTTATAGGGTTGCTTATGAAGGTTTTACTGGGAGCTACTACACCTAAAAGTTCGCATTGTGTAAGCCTCCATTCACACTTTATCCATTAAATACATTGTTGACTTGAAGCATATTCCATCTAAAAGAATTGACTATGTCTATAAGGTGTATCTGCTCCAGCGATTGAATACCTAAGATGATCAAAAGTTTATAAAAAACTTAGAAGGGAATTGTGTCTCTATGTATAGGTTTGAGGTTGCATAACCATATATTGTTTTCTAACTATATTAGCTTATGCCCTTGCAATATCGAAAGGAGCATTTGAAGATTCAAAGGCTGTCATAAAATTCCATACTGGATAGCGAATTTAGAAGCTTGCGACTCAGTCTTTTACAATCCTAAACATGACAATGTTTTTTTTTTTTTTTTTGTGAAACCTTTAGTAGGATTTTATTACAATACACCTTAGTTGCTAATTAATTGTGTCTTTGGATGTGTATCAGATGATAAGGTATATAATTTTTGATCTGGTATATAATTGTTGATGTCTATAACACGACCCATCAACATCACTATGAAAAGCATTATAGATATATCAATTTCAAACTAAGATAGTACATTTATTTCAAGTTGACACCATGAGAAATGGGTTCGCATTGAATACAAGTGTGGCTGAAGTAAGGAAGCATTATGAAGCTATTTTATGCACTTCTTTATGAGTAGTTTTTAGCTTGATGACAGTTTTGGTAACGACTATTGAATGAGGCTTACATGTTTCACTTTTTCAATAAGTGGTTTTTTGTTACAGGCATGTTGGTATACGCAACTCTCTAACCTATTTGAAAATTATTACTCGGAGAAAGTTTGAGAATTTAAAAACCTTCCAAACCTATAATGTTGTCGCCTTTGACAATGGAATCATGGATAGCATTTGGCCCTTTAGATGGCCTTTGCGAAGCAGACAAAGAGGTGAAGCTCTTGGTCTCCAAGATGAAATGGTATTTGTCAAACATAATTACACCTTTGCAACTATGACAATCAACATTAAGAAGAATGTATTGTAAGTGGCACCCAATGTTTTTACTAAATGGCTTTTATACAAACATCCATCATAGGAAACCCCCAAGACACACAAACCACTAAATAAAATATAGAGCTCGGAAGAGACAAAAATGCTTCAACAGACCTACTAATCCCCTATAAACACAAATCTTCTATAATGCTTGGACGCATATAAAACTTATGAATTTTCTTATACAAAACCATGTAGAACTTATGACATTTCCTTACACAAATCCAATACATTTTTTGAACACGACCAACCAATTATAGATTATTGGAACAAAACCAACCATATTGTTATGGGCACTTTGCTACATAGAAGCAAACTCTAAAGTCTTGGATGGAATAATGGCACAACATCCCTGACACCAACACAAAGGAAAACACGGAGGTTTTGCAATAGCTGGAGCAACACCTCAATATCATTGCTGCCTTAGCATTTATAGGTTTTCAACATATGCCCAGCAACGCTGGGCACCATTACTAGTATATGTATTTGGAGCGTATATTATGCTGGAACGTCACAGGCATGGACATTTGATAGGACTGCAGGCGGTCATGGCATTATGTACCAGAACGTGCGCGGGACTTTCTATCTAGCATAGGTCTTTGTCCTTTTTTGAGGATGGGCTTCGGAGCGAGGGCGAGAAGCTCGGGCCCCCATCTGGTTGAGGCTAGACATTGGCTTTAGGCCTCGGCCTTGGTTCTGGCAGATTGCGAGAGAGATTGCCACAGCATACGAGTGGCAGGCACATGGTCTTTTGTACCACTTTGTGCAGAGAGGCATGCAGGAGGAGACAGGTGTTCAGATCATGTCGAGCCTTTGTCCATAGGGTTCTATTGAGCTGACGACTGAGTTCCTAGATGCAGCATAAGATGGTTGGTGAGGAGATTGGCACATGAGGTTCTACATCATTGTGCAGCGGCATGTCTTTGTGTTGTATGCAATGCCTGTTTTTTCTCTGGCACATGCTTTGCATACATGCAGGACTATTAGACACTTGTTATCTGACGAGGATTGTGGGCGTGTGTTGTTTGTGGACCCCACATTCTACACGCGGGCATACCCCTTTCATGGAGGATCTGCCACCCATGACGAGAGTGTACCATCCTTGGATCCTTTATTTCGTGATACATATGGTCCAGCAGTGGATTGGAGTAGGCTACGAGTAGTGTTTTGGCCCGTCGTGCATGGGTGAGTGTTAGTGGAATGTTATACCTTATTGTATGCATGTTTATATGTTTATATAACATCTCTTTGTATTATGATAGTTCCCATTGGTGGTTGTACGTCCTCACTCGAGACCTTGGCGATTACTCCGTCTTTGGGGACATCGAGGATGTGCAAACATCCTGGTGTGTTTTGATTCCCAGGGCGTGGAGAAATGTGGTGAGCGTTGTACCATTATCCAGTTGAACAGGTATATAAATTGCTTGTAGAATGAGTGGAATGGATATTTGCTAATGCTAGATCCATATACAGGATGTTTAGGATTTACCTGATGGATGTGCCTAGGACCCACTTTTGAAGAGTCACTTGCTTCTTCTTTACAAGCATGAGGGCGACTTCTTTCACCGTCTCCATTGTGCCCTTTGGGGCTTCAATTCCATGGTGAAGTCCAACAACCTCGTCTACACTAACAGCCGGATGGAGGATCTTATACAAGTTAGGATGATGCTTGGCAAAGTAGAACTCTGCAGCCAACAGGTGTTTGCACCTAGAGAATATGCTTAGGCAACTACAGTATGTGGCATACATTGACATGAAGCACAAGGATTCTTGATCCTTCAAGACAATTGCACCTCCTTCCTCTTCTTGCAACTTGCATAAGCGCTCAACTGCTTGCTACCGCCGCGCCTTCCAAATCGCCCATTGGCATCTATAGGGCAGTTGGAGAATATACTAGTAAGTTGAATTGAAGCGAGCTTAAAAAAAATAGTGCATACCAAGTTCTTGGCGCTGCTTTGACAACTCCAACATGGAGCCTCCGATGGGAACCCCTCCCTCTGGATAACCAATCAAGGTGGATAACATGTGGTACATGCGAACATTCACGCTATGCTGCGTAACCTCGTATCTTCAAAATTCGCCATTGCACCTCTGTCAAGTTTGTGGTGTCGCAATGCGAGTGAGAGAACATCCTAGCATGCTTCTGCCATTTGCCATCCCAATGTCCTCCAAGGACCCAGTTGTGGCGCAGATAACTACATGCAATCACTTTTTCATGAGTTGTATTTTCAGTAACTGTGGTCAACCATACATGTAATACCTCATAACACTCTCATTAACTTTGTAATTCTCCACAAGCTCGTGTAGATGGCCGAGATATTCCCACTTGCTAGTGCAAGTCATCATGAGAGAAAGGCGAGAATAGATGTCTTGCTTTCTTGCTTGATCTGGTACCTGCAAGGGGATAATGATTAACGACTTCGAGGTGATGCCATATGTACACGTAAAAGAGGAATTACCTTCGGTAGTAGATACTTTAGCCATGCCCGTTTCGTATGGAACCAACGCGCAAGAACATGACATGCGATCTGCAGACAATACATTACGCGATATAATATGCATTACATAATAACTTCCATAGAGGGTTCACCTGTGTCTCCCCTAGCCAGCAATGCGGGTCCTCGAGAATGACATCATCTAATGCTGCTCGTTCTGCAGATCGAGGTCTATCGTAATAACCCTAGGTTGAACGCTGCCCATGTGGGCAAAGACTGCACGCATGGGGCACTCCCAATGCCAATCTCTCATGGTGCTCCCCAGGGACAATGGTGCACAGCATGTAGAAAACAGGCATACCGATACCATTGAGATTAGGGACATGTGCATCATATAGTGGACAACCATACATGTTATCCATGGTCCAACCACCATTTGGACCGTACTTTATAGCTTGTTCCAGCATCCATTTGTCCTGGATGACAACAATCCAAGGCCGCCTAGCCAGGTCATCATGGTCGGGTGCATAGGGTTGGTGGTATATGACCTTTCTTGATCTAACCCAAGCATCCATCCCACTCTCTACGGCATCCCAATTTGGCCCAAGAAATGCTCCTGCAATACAATTGGCGTGGTAACCCAAAAAACAAAAAAAAACTTATTTCATTCCTTCCATGTTGGATAAGCGTACATACCTTTTATACGTAAGTGGTAACCAATGTGCCATATGTCCTCGTGGGCCACCTTGAAGCAATAAGTGGCTCTCTCAACTGGTGTGGTGGTGCGACACAACTCCTTTCCTCTCTCTAACATATTACTCCACACAGCTTGAAAATCTCTCGTGTCTAGCAGCATGTTAGCAGTCACCCCTGCAACAGAGGGATGCAAGGGTCGGGACCATTCATCATCTTCAGACCATGGGTTGTGTCCATCATGCCCAACACGAATGTGTATTGTGGTAGAACTATCTGTAGTCGGATTGCTCGGTATCACTGTGCAAAGACGAAACCCGCATCTTATCTTGAAACTCCTTCTTGTCTGTCTTCCCTGACACAGACCATGCCTCCATGCACATCCCCCTCGATGACAGATATAATCAACACATATCATATCATTCATCCAATCCCTAGTATGGCGTCAAAGCAACCTCCACTCGACTTTCCAAGGAGTGGTATGGCACTATCTCCTCATAATTGAATAACTCTTGTCTCCTCATAGGCTTCGTCGGACGGGAACTGCATCCACATACTTCTATGCATTGCCTCATATAATCTTCTGGAATGCCATGAAACTTGGCTCCAATCTGCCATACCTTCTTGATGTTATCTAGGGTAGGACATATAGGCAAGTGGCGTACTCTCAGAATGATTTGCTTCCACATCCACGATGGTGGGATGTAGAGCCATTTGCCAAAGGTCAAGCGCATGAGAAGACGAGATTCTATATGGACTTGCAACTTCTCCTAGAAGCTCGACCACCTCGTTATGATTTGTGTATCTCGTGGCTTTTGTGTTTGGCGAACATACCCCGCAGGAAAATTAGGATCTGCTCGAAGGACATCTTGAACAGAGGGATGGACGGAATTTTGGACACAATGCACCACCAAATAATATGAAGCTTCGTTAAAAATGTAGCCCTCAGCTGAGGCGATAACAGGAATAGGAGAAAATAGTTGAATGTAATGTTCCTCTTCCAAGGGATCATACTCCACATTTGGTCTTGCATTGTCGTCGTCTTGTAAATCCTCAAAACTTGCAACATTGTCAATATTTTCAAAAGCAAAATCACTTAGTTTCGTCTGAATCATATAGTGATGAATTGGTAGAAGCATCCTCCTCGCATTGTTCAAATGCGTCAAGCTCCAAATCCATACGGAGATGCAATGGCGGAGAGCAAAGCGCAAGAAGAGCATACGCCCTTAGAAATTTTTTGATCGGACGTGGAAACCCTTCCTATTTTCCCCCATTTGTGGAAACCCTTCCTATTTTCCCATGGCTTTGGAAAATAGGAAGGGTTTCTATTTGAATTAAAATTTGAATTCTCGCATGGCGTGCATATTTATGAGCGTGCACCATTAATGGGCGGCGTGCATCTTGAAAGGCGTGGTCCATAAATGTATGTGTCAATATTAAAAATATAAAAAAAAAAAAAATGGAAACCCTTTCCATTTTCCGTGGAAACCCTTCCGATTTTCAAATGGGAAACCCTTCCTATTTTCCATGGAAACCCTTCCTATTTTCCAAACATGGAAATTCGGAAGGGTTTCCATGCAAATTAGGAAGGGTTTCCATGGAAACCCTTCCTGGTTTTAATGAGTTTCCATGGAAACCCTTCCTGGTTTTAATGAAAGCCGGAAGGGTTTCCATGGAAAATAGGAAGGGTTTCCCTTTTCAAACTTTGGTTCTTATATCATGTGTATATTCTATTTCAATTTATCTAGTTTTCCAAAAGAAGCAAAATTTGTTAAAATAATTTTAGTAAATAGATCCTCAAAATAGAGATTGTGTCTTCAAATATGTTCATCTTTGCCCCCAAAAAAAAAAAAAAAAAAAAAAAAAGAAGGCACCACACTCCTAGAAAATGGGGCATTTTTTAAAGCTTGAGGCCAAAGCAAGTATAATTTTAAAGATTATTCTTTTATTAGTGCAATTGCAGGTCATTACTGCATTTGCTAGGTCACCTTGTTTGGAATAAGACTAAGAACAAGCCCTTTGAATGGAGGAAGTTGGTTGACTGGGAGGAGAGTGATAATGTGAGTTTCTTATCATTGACGATCAACATTTGTGGAGGCGCAGAAAGCCTTGATAAATCAGACAACACTGATGAGACAGACAATGTTCTACAACCACTACATTTATAGGAGGTGGAAAATTCTGAAACATGACACTCCAATAGCTGATCTTGTTGAAATTTCAGCGACGCTTAAGAGATGAGACAAATCTTTCTTTACAAAAGATAATCCTATTTTTCTCTACTATATTCACGCTTGGCGAGATTTGCTGACTTTGAAAGCATGCCAAGCGCGATTTGTTAACCTCGATAGCATGCCAGGCATGATTTGCTAACCTCGAGTTCATGCCAAGTGTAATTTCGAGGTTCACAATTCACGCTAGACGTGAATTAAAAGTTAGCAGACTCCCAGAGTGGTCAAGTGTGATTTGCTAACCTCGAGTTCAGGGAAGAGGTTAACAATGCCAGGCATGAAATGGAAGTCTTCTAACTTCCAATTGTTAACCTCAAAATCATGCTTGGCGTGAACTCGAGATTACCAATATGGGACCAAAGCGATTGTGTTTAGTTGTCCTATGTTCATTAAGAACATTGGGACTATGATGGATCATCTTGGATTGAGAAGAAAGAGGACATAGTCATCGTGGATGATGATGCACTTAAGTGCTTCTTTAATCAGACTCGTGCACTTAATCCACCTCCTTATCATCCAGACAACTTTGAGAGCGATGATTTCTTGCTTAAATTCATAGATGTTATGAGAGGTCTTGTTGCAAACTCAACTATTGATATTGTTGTTCTGGATCATCCAGAGTTAGATAAGACTTCGTACATTGACCCTTTCTTAGAAAAATATGTAAAAGAAAGGGGTTTATTCTCCAATTGATGAATAAAATAAACCTTCAATATTATATTGCTTTATGCATTTTCCACAGTTCAATTTGTATTTGCATCAATGCAATGAATTTCACCATGGATTTTTAATAAAGCAAAAGCAACAATGTAATACATAGTCTTATGACATTTTGCACATTACAAAAAAGGCTGCACAACAACCCATGCTCTACTTTGCACCAAAATGGCATGATTTTGGAACAAATATAATCCCAAAAATAAATGAATGACGGTTCTAAGTAGTTACATTCTAGAAATGATTCATATTTGGTACTTCAAAGAACAGCTTCTGTGAGATCAAATAGGATAAGATAAGAAAAAATTATTCTTGTTTTCAGATGCTGCTATTCAACTCCCGATGCTTTGCCTCTAATAACTTTGTTTGCAAAATATGTATTGATGTTTGCTAGTTCTGTTTATTTACCATAAACCAACCCCTTCGTCTAACCTTATGGTGCCACCATGATAGTCTAGAACTTAAAAGTTTGATATGGTTGTCGGAAGACTTGCCCACCCACCAATCCATTATTGCATGGTATATTTTCTCCATTTCCTCTTCAATTGCAGATTAATGCCACCTTCTGCACAAGTCCTTATGTGCATCCCAGTATTACTTTAGCAAGTGCATTTTTGTATGTTGATGCATGTATGCTCAAAGTGGAAGTAGCAACCAGGTATATCAGTCCTATTGGCTTTGAGTCCGTACACGGGAATCAATTAGTGTTGCATACCATCCATTGGTGTTCGATTCATGGTCTGACACGAAAAAAAAAAAAAAAAAAAAATCCATTTTAGTATTGTGGCAGACATTCTACCTGCCTAGCCAATTTCCAATAGCAAACTTTTTAGTATGTTATTTATAGAATATCATATATTAACCTTTATGTAGGTAGAAGTGCATTGGGATGTACTCGCTCCACTAGAAGAATGGGACGAATCAAGAACAAATGGACAAAAATGAGATTTGCCTTCAACAATGATTTCATGCACCTCTACTACTGATCCATTTTTTCCATCAACCTTAAAAACTCCAAGTCCAAAGGCAATAAACGATCCAGCAACTATAGTGCTAGCTATATTAGATTCCACATCTGTCGAACTTTGCATCATAATACAGGAAGTAGATTGAAAGTCGTATTTAATTAAAGTGGGACAAATCTCGAATTTTGGGATTCGGACTGAAAATGGGACTCAGATGGAAGAAAAAAATTTGGAGTTGAATGCTTGAATAGAATTACACACCATACACTAATAGAAATTCACGTTAAAGAACAACAACTAGTTCACATGTTTTTCTCATAAAATTTACAACTAGTTCACCGGGAGAAGAGTGGAAAGGAAATGCCCATGGAGGGTGCCCATGGAAGGAAGGAGGGGGAGGGGGTGGCAAAAGGCAAATCGGATGGCAAGGGAGGGGCAAAGGGGCACATGGAGGGGCGAAGGATGAGGGGGATGGCAAAGGGAAAACGGGATAATAAGGAGGGGCAAAGGGGGAGGGAGATGGCCAAGGGGATGACAAGGGAAGGAGGAAAGTCGAAGAGGGGATGGCAAAGAGGAGATGGCAAGGGGAGGGGAAAAGGAAGGAAGGAGAGGGGATGAATCCAAAAGTAAGGCTCCATTATAAATAATAAAATAAGTAAATATAATAAATACAATTATATTTACTTATTTTAAGTAAGGCGAGAACTGTGCGTTGTTCTGTTTCAATCCGGTGCTGGAGCAATGGAGGGCTAATTTAACCTGTCTGACTTGAGAATTCCATCAATCACACCCAATTCAAAGCTTCCCCAAAGAAATTCTTCGCCGGAATTTGTCTTCCTCGCAGGTTTCTTTCTTTTTGCCTTGCTTTCTCCATATCCATATCCATCCTCATCTAAATCTTCCAGACATGCTTCTTCTTCAGAATCTTCACTATATTTCATAGTTGAGAAATATATGCACATCTTCATGTTATGTGGAACGGGACCAGCCCGAGCTGCTGACGTCAGGGACCGATTGCGGCGCAGGATTACCGGTCGGGCTTGGCAAGAATGCTCGACCCCTTCTTGCTCCACTACGTCAAGGTAAGCCCCAACCTGATTATCCCGGTTTTCTGCATGCCAGTTTTCATTCTGGATAAGAATGATCTAAGAAACAGAAGGAACGGAGACCCACTTACCTTGACGTCATCCGCAGGCCACTGGGAGGAAATATCATCAGATTTAATGCTCCAAGTGCCTTTAACGCTTTCAAGCGTACCATTATCTGCAGCCTGCATTTGGAGACGGCGTTCTTCAATTATGCGGTCCTTTTTCAGCTGTTCAGCCTCTTCAAATTTGCGTTTATCTTCCTCGATCGGCGCTTTACGAGCCAAAGCGGCGGAGCGATCTCGCCCACAACAACCCCGTTATGGCTGCCCCGAGCAGCATCGCTTTTCGGCGCTAAACAAACCCAAAGACTCGGCCACCGGATGGGCCTCATGCCCGGAAACACTCTTCAAAACCAAAACATCACTCTTTTCAGATTTTTCACAAAAGCGCTCCTTCAAGAACCTCTTCATGTCATACCTAGCCCGTTCCTCTTCCCCCATAGCCTGGTAACGTTTTTCCCGCTCAGAAGCGATGAGTTCCTCTTCCAAAGCGAGCAGATCCGGCGGAGGGGACTTTAGACCATTGGCGATGGCGTTTTTGAGGCGATCGGCAAGGACGGAAATTGTGGTGCTGGATTTGCCTGGATCGAGGCCGTAGAGGCGGAGCTGAGCTTGCCACCATGCTTTGGGGTGCTTGGGAAGCTTGAGCGATAATGAGCCCCTGCTTCTCATTGTTTTCATCCTCCGTTTTCATCCTCTGTTTTTAATTCGAGCTATTGGCAGCGGAAGAAACAGCATGAATGACGACTAGCAAAAGAAATGACGGCCATACCTTATAAAAAGATCTGCCATAGCCTTCTTGCTCCCGATCTTTCCTATTCTTTTTCTGCATGTATGCCCGTTTCTTGCTCCAACTCTTTCCAATTCCTTTTTTGCATAGCCACGATTTCCGGCGTAAGTGTTGATTTTGCATAGCCACGATTTTCGGCGTACGTGTTGGTTAATCTGCCAAGCCGAAATTGATTAGCAAGCCGGTGGGAGCTATGGCGTTGGGGAGCTTCTTCCAAGTGGTACAAAGGAACTTCTGTCTCAAAGGTATGTACCAAAGTTTAAAATTCAACCATGGGCGGGAAAAAAAGGCGGGGTATTAGAAAAAAGGGGGTAAAATAATACGTTGAAAAAGAAAGTGTAAAATAAATGATTTTAAAATTCAAGCATGGGCGGGAAAAAATTGCGGGGTATTAGAAAAAAAAAGGGTAAAATAATACGTTGAAAAAGAAAGTGTAAAATAAATGCTAATAATATAGGATTATATTTTGACGTGTCCCCAATTTCCTCTTTTCATGTGTGTGCTACTATGTCCACACGTTAAACATTACGTTGCCATGGTGCATGTTTTCTAGGCATATATTCTTATTCTAAGGTAAAAATTTAACTTTGCGAAGATCATGATATAATTTACACCTTGTTTAACCCATTTTGAAGGTTCAAGCCACAAAATGGGGACAAGTACATATTAATATATAGGTCTAACGCATATTAATAGATTTAATGCATAGGTCTAATAGGCTCTCATAGGTTATAATGTGCATTATAGGTGCATATGTTGCTATTTACATGTGCATTAGGCATTACTCTTTACATAGCTAAATATGAGCCCAATGGTCTCCTCTTCATATAGCTATATGGTATGGTCCATTAGAAAGGGGGAGGGTCCATTGGATATGTGTCCATTAGATAATACATGGGGAGGGTCTATTTTTCATGGAAAATACGTAGGAAATTTTATGGGGAGGGTATTTTTTCATAGAAAATACATAGGATGTTTGAAGGTTATTCATTTTCGACCTTCTCGGACTCTGAGCTTTGAAATTGCCCCTTTTTTACTCCGTTGCCTTTTTCGACTCGGAAGTCGAGAAAGCCCCTCAAACTTGCATTTTTCGCTTTTGAGTTGCCTTTCTCAACTTCGCGAGTCGAGAAAGGCCTTACGACACCTAAAACCCGTGTTTCGGCTTTTGGGCGCTTTTTCGACTTGCGGAGTCGAAAGGCCTTCCGATCCCTAAAAACGTGTTTACGGCTTTGAGCGCCTTTCTCGACTCGCGAGTCGAGAAAGGCCTTCATCCCTAAAACTGCGTTTACGGCTTTGAATCGCCTTTTCGACTCGCGAGTGAGAAAGCTCTTCCGGGATCCCTAAAAACGCTTTGAGTGCCTTTCTCGACTCGCGAAGTCGAGAAAGGCCTTCCGGACCCCTAAAACACGTGTTTTTTTTGAGCTTCCTTTCTGCGACCGCGAGTCGAGAAAGGCCTTCCCCATCCCTAAAACCCTGCGTACGGCTTTTGGTACCTTTCTTCGACTTCGTGAGAAGAACCGATCCCTAAAACCTGGCGTTTACGGCTGCCTTTCTCGACTTCGTGAATTAGAAAACCTCCCCATCCCTAAAACACCCGTCTTTTGCTTTGGTGCCTTTCGACTTTCCCGGTCGAGAAAGGCCTTCTACCCTAAAACCGTGTTTTAAGCTTTGAGCTTCCTTTCTCGACTTGCCAGTCGAGAAAGGCCTTCCTCATTTAAAAAACTGCGTTTACGGCTTTGAAGCGCCTTTCTCGACTCGCCCGAGTCGAGAAAGACTTAATCCCTAAAACCTGCGTTTTTAAACTTTGTTGCCTTTCTCGACTCGCTTGGTCGAAATATATATGACCCCTAAAACACGGGTTTTAAACTTTGAGCTTCCTTTCTCATTTAAGTCGAGAAAGGCCTTCCGACCTTTGTGTTTTTCCCCCTCGAGTGCGCCTTTTTCGACAAAGGCTCTCATGCCTGTATTTTCCAAAAATGGCCCTAAGAACTGTGTTTTATTTTATTTTTTTTGCATGTAGCATCACTTGACTAATTTGATTTTGTCTCTTGCAGTCCTTATCTCGACCAGATATTTCATGCTTGGGAGCAATGAAAAGATCACTTCATTGAAGAAAGGTGCCGAGAAGAGGGTGGTGACATCAGTTGGACATACAAGCACGTAGCCCATAAAGGAACTCCTCATACAAATTTCTATCGTCTGTAAGTTGCTCCTTGACTAGGAGAGAGCTCCACGCGCCCTTTGCACTAGGTGGTTCATGTGTGAAGAGGGTGTAATCATTGTGCCCATACGACCACTATGGTCTCTTCACCAAATATATATTGTAATGAGCCCATTTATAAATATAAGGTATCTCAAAACTAGTATTTTTGGGTGATTAAGTAAACAATTTGCTTAATTTTTGTTGGAATTTGTGATCTCTTGTCTAGCCACCTAAGAAAATAGAGCCAAAATGTCTTGGTAAAGGAATTCACCGTCACGCGAAAAACTCTTATTTTGAATGACAAATAAGCCCCAAAACAGGGACTCGACTCGCTATCCGAGAAAACTGGGAGAAAGCTTGGATGCACAGTAACAAATAAAAATTCGAATTAAGGACAGTTTTCGGGTTGGGGTGCTCCTTTTTGTGTAAAATAACAGGGTTCCGAAAAAAAGTGGGAATGGAATGAGTCCCACTTTAATTAAATACGACTTTTGAAAATTCTAGTCATATCTGTTGAACTAACCTCACATACTCCATTTTGAAAGAAAAGCAACAATATTTTCGTAGACCAGAGGCTTTCACTATGAGGTACGATGCCAAGTGAACAACAAATATTGTATTCCATAAACTCATTGTAAAAGTATAGACTCAACGGTTATGATTACAAAATTAATGGATGAACCGTTTGTAGTTAAACTATCAAAGGCTAGTGTATGGTCTTAGTTGCTAGCGGGGGGCAATAGAAAAATAAACCTACTTAACCTCAACTAACTAAGTGATAATGTCATGTTGTATTCTCATCTAAATATCAAAAACTGTTTATTTTCATTAAAACATGAAACAATAGCTTGCTTAGCTTGGATAGTAATCCTTAAACCCCATGATGAGCTCTTCGACAAAGCTGGGCAAGAACTTCATCAACAAAGTCGGGCAAGAACTCAAGCTAGTTTACTTCTGACTTTGCGAAGTTATCCTCCATCTCTCTTCTTCTTTTCTTTCTTCCCTTTTTTTTTTTTTTTTTTTTTTTCACGGTGTTCAAGGTTTTCTACTTTAGATTTCAAACTTCAAATTCCTAAACCTGATTTTTTTTTCAAATCTACCTATCATTTTTTCTTGAACGATGTCATTCAAGGTTTTCTACTTTGAAGTTCAATCTTCAAATCCTTAAAACTGATTTTATTTTCAAATCCATCCATCACTTTCTCTTGAAGGATGTTGTTCAATAAATTTTGCTTTTGAAGCTCCAAACTTTTGTATCTAATCCAAAAATCTCATGCTAATGGCTGATGATTCACGTTTTCTGGTTTCTTTATTACTTGAACGGTGTCGTTTGAGTTCTAAGCTCCAAACTTTTGTAGGGAATCCAAAATTTCCATGCTAATAGCTGATGATTAAAAGTTTTTTTGTTTCTTTATTTCTTGAACGATGTCGTTCGAGTTTTCATGCTAGAGTTATTAAACCACAATTCTATTTTGTAATCGATCACTATCCCTTTTTGCACCTGTAGCACATAAAGTTTTTATCTTCTCATTGCAGTTTAGACTGAATTTTGTGATGTTAATCTCCATCACATTTTCTTGAACGATGTCGTTCAAGATTTCTTGATTTAGATTTTGATCTTTAGTGAATACGATTTAGATTTAGTAAGTATGATTTAGTAACCATTGCTCTAGATTTCATGATTTAGTAAGTATTCCTTACTACAAATATAGAACTTGAAATCTTTCAGTGGTTGATGTGTTGATGCTTTAGATTTTTGTCTCATTTCATAAATAAGATTTGGTACTAGGAATGAAGATCCCACCACTTTATTAAATGCAGACAAAGGTTATATACTTCACTTGCAAGAATCTTGATTACAAAGGTCCAGCCTTTGAGCGCTTGAGAACTCCTCCAAGAAAGCCTTGTAAGCACAAGATAATAAAATGAAAACTCAGGTGACAGTTTCCAATCTTTGATTATTGACCAGTTAGAATTGATCATTAGTGACAGAAAGATGGTCTCAGAGGCTACTAATGTTGGCACAAGCATGGCCTCACAGAATACTAATGATGACACAATGAAGGGAAAGGAGAAAACTTAGACTCCACCTTTTGGCGTGATACTCTAAAAAGAGATGGTTATAGTATGTAGAAAAGACATTTTATACCGTTGATAAAGGGATCCGTATTTAAAGAGACTATGTTATAGAAGAATTAATCAGCTCTTTGAATGATAATTGGCAAGTGGAGAATGAAAACTTTGCGTAGGAACTTTCCACTAATCCCCACTACCTGATCTTGATCATCCATAATCCAGATGAACTTCCAGTTTCTTCACTTGAGATGTGCCAACATGTTGTTCTAAGTTTCTGAGAATGTCTCTGGACGAGCCTCTATGGATGGCAGACACTAGATTTCAACTCTTTTATCTGTTGTATATGTCGTCGTCACTGCTAATCTTCCTTGATAGAGATATGGTACTGCAAAGTGGAAGATGCTGAATGGACCTCCTCACTAGGATGACGTGATCTACTTGGTCGACCAGCCTTTCATGTCTACCAAGCCTAAAATTACCACAAGCATATGTACTGCTTCTTCTCCACATGGGATGAAGGCTCGGTGAAACACTTGCCATCTGTATGGACGGGAAGGTAATACCTAAAATGCTCTACCCATAATCTCTATGTGAGGACATGCCACCCTTATGCCTCATCTAGATGCACGGACATGAAGTCTTCATGTTCTCGATGTTGTGACTGTAAACTTGACAGGTTGAATGTTCCTCGAGATGTGGTTGTAATGCAGACGATCTAGGTAGAAGCACACTTGTGGATTTCCTCCCTAATCCCCACCCGTTCTTGAAGTGCTATAAAGTCTTCGTCAGATATTAGATCACCTTGTGGGATTTGGCTCTTGATTTTGCTGTAGACCTCTATATCTGGTATAGTTTAGCTCGAGTAGGTTTCTGCTTCCTGAACTTCTCTTGAGCTTCTATGTCGAAGCAATTGTCTAGATCTTCCTGTTGCTACAAGAGTGACAAAAGTTTGTCCATTATGTTCCTCGCCCTTTGCACTCGAGAAAACTCTTGATGTCATTTAGGAAGAGATATTTCTGGCCTTCTACTATGATTGGGGATAGGCTTGTAATGCCCAACCTATCAGAGAAACTATTCTGAGCATTTATTCGACTTCATTGAAGTGCTCCAATTCATATTACTAACTCATGTTCTTATTGGGGGTCGACTTCGATCATGCCCTCATCCTCCTCTCCACTATCCTCCTCTTCTTCTTGCTCTTCCATGGAAAGGTCTCCATATTCCAAAAATATTTTCTTCTCTCGCCTAGAATCCAAGGGTACAACATTGATCTGTTGTATGGATGGCTCTCGTACCACATTCTGGGCTCTATTATAAAATTATAGTGTATGTCTGTCTTGAATGGCGCCCTAGATTGGGCGGCTGAGATTCCGCCAGGCCAGGCCACGTGGCATCATCCGTGATCGTTTCCTAATTACCTTTCCTAGGTTTTTTTTGTTTAAGGGAGGGCTCTAGGTTAAGCTTGGCGTAAGCTTGGCTTGGCTATGGCCCATCGATTCGGCAAGGAGGTGAGTTTGATCCAAAAACGGCAAAGCTCACAACCCTCTTTTCCGCTCGCTCGGGCTGGATTGATTTAAGGCTGGTTTGAATGGCAAAGCTCAAAACTTTCTGTTCTGCCATGGCCGAACTTGTCGTGGTTCGGGAGCATTCATCCGGACCAAGCATGGCCTCCGGACATCCGGCCCGATTCAGATTTCTTTCCGCTATGCTAGACCACGATTTAGACATGTCGGTTGAAGCAAATTCGTTTCGTGATTCGATGCGCTATGCCGGGCCATGATTTACACAGTCGGGTTGAATTGAAAGCTTATGGATTTACATAAATTAATTCACGATTACGCTTGGTCGCTATTCTTCTAAGTTGCTTCCCATTCATTGGGCGGAATATCTTCATGCTTTCACCGTTTGGGTTCACGATCAAGTCAAAGACATTCTCAGAGGGTGAAACTAAGGGTTAAAACAAATGGAAGTGTAAAACAAGATATTTGTTACCCGTTGGTTGGATGCGCTTGATTTTTAACGGTTTCACATGTTTAGCTCTGTTTCCTTAGGAGATTGTCAAGGCATGATCCCCGAAGGCGCCGAGAATTCTATCCAATTTTTTCTAAAACTTGCAATAAATGGAGTAGTTATTTTCTAATTTCAGGATTTGCTAAATGAGCAATTTTAACCTTTCGCAGAGTTTTGAAGATGCGCAAGAAGAGAGATTACTGAGACTAGGCATCCGCAAAACATTAAGGGCATGCTTACTCGAGGAGGAGACACGTTATACAAGTCGAGAGGTAACCAATGACTTGGAGAGCTTTGCAGATTTCACAAAGTATTCTCGGAGGCACATATTCCGAAAGACACAGTTATTGGCAAAAAAAGGATAGCATATTTATCTGGAAAGAAGAACAATCTAAGATGAGTCAAACATACCAGAAAACAAGTGGTTCACAGCAGAGCAGAGTTCATGAACTATTTTCATAGGTTATGCATCTTTAAAGTGTGTGAGAACCTCACGATCAAGTCAAGACATTCCTCAGAGGGTGAAACTAAGGGTTAAAACAAATGGAAGTGTAAAACAAGATATTTGTTACCTGTTGATTGATGCACCGCTTTAATCCGCGGTTTCACATGTTTAGCTCTGTTTCCTTAGGAGATTGTCAAGGCATGATCCCGAAGGTCGTCGTAATTCTATCCAAATTTTTCTAAAACTTGCAACAAATTGGAGTAGTTATTTTCTAATTTCGAGGATTTGTTACATGAGCAATTTTTAACCTTTCTGCAGAGTTTTGAAGATGCATAAGGAGAGATTGCACTGAGACCACTGCATCCGCAAAAGATTGAGGGCATGCTTACTTGAGAAGGAGGAGACACCTTATACAAGCAATGAGAGGTAACCAATGAATTGGAGAGCTTTGCAAATTTCAAAGCCGAAATCTGAGATATTTGAAGTCCACAAATGCCGTACGTGCAATCGCTTTTATCCCGATATCTTAAGTTCACAAATGCCCTAGGTGCAATTCCTGTCATAGGTGCCATGCTACGGATGGCTTTAATCCTTCAAAATTCGATCCAAAGAGATAATTTACAACAACTATTTTTTCCTTTCTCATTATGGACGATTTGTAGAAATTCTTTAGCTAATGATGAAAGCAAAAATGAAAGAATTTGTCATCTGAGTGGCGAATTTATTGTTGTACAAGGTATGTTGGTGTCTAGCAATATAGAAAGTTTGTGCATCATTTTTATTACGGTTGGGCATGTTCTACTAACTGATATGGAAACAAAGTAGTTGAGATTTGTTAAACTACAAGTCCAATTGATAGAAGAGATCCAGATTCAAAATCAATATTACCATATCAATGCATAAAGTGGTATGTTCATGACTTCATTTACACATTAAACCGCTTAGGTGTTGGAGCCAATGTAGTATAGCTGTTAAAACAAAATAGACCACCATAAAACAAAATGGTCTCCATGCATCATAACATGCTACATAATTTAGGATGTGTGCACCACACAATTGATAATGGATTACCTATACCTATATTTTGCTCTTTTAATAATGCACACCAACTCAGCCTCAAGAATCACAATGTTGTTGCACAACTTCTTCCAAAGAAATCCCAACAATACCTTATATTTTGTCCCCATGCACTTTGCAGGAATATGCAAAGCATCACCTTGCAAACTATAAAGTGTTCTTGACATTTTTCGGTTTTATTTTGCTCCTTAGAGAGTTTTTGCCTTTTAGCCTAATCCCAGTTTACAATTTTTTGCTTCACATCTAAGTTGTTGAATACATTTTATATTTCTAACATAACAACACAACAATTGTGGATTGCTCCCAACTATGGCACATATAGAGTTTGGATGTCTTGATCAATTTTGCATTTCATAGCAGTATGATTGGAAACCATTACTTCACAAGGAAACTGGATTAGGAAAATGAGACGGCTTCTCAGGCACGATTGAGCGGTGATTGGATTGATTGTTAGGTGGGATTTATCATGATACAGGAGGTCCTCCTCATTTTGGCCTTCAAGTTTAAGGTTAGGTGGGATTTCCATTTAGAAGCTTTCTAAAACCTTATAACCAGGGTTCTAGAATGTAGCTGTAATGGACTTATGTGGTACTATCTTAACATCTTAAAATCTTTTGGGCTTTGTGCTCAAAATACAACACATAATGGGTTTATCTTTTATAAAAGCCCAACAACCACATACAAATAGACACTACTTAATCTGATTTGGATCACATTAAGACCATTAAATTAATACAAACAAAACTCTTATACCATCAATCACGCATCTCCTCACTCTAAGCCCACTTCCAAGACATCACATGGAACGATCACAAAGGTGAACAATCACATGTAAAGCCCACCAACGGTGGGCAATTTACTAGTAGAGATATGGTACTGCAAAGTGGAAGATGCTGAATGGACCTCCTCACTAGGATGACGTGATCTACTTGGTCGACCAGCCTTTCATGTCTACCAAGCCTAAAATTACCACAAGCATATGTACTGCTTCTTCTCCACATGGGATGAAGGCTCGGTGAAACACTTGCCATCTGTATGGACGGGAAGGTAATACCTAAAATGCTCTACCCATAATCTCTATGTGAGGACGTGCCACCCTTATGCCTCATCTAGATGCACGGACATGAAGTCTTCATGTTCTCGATGTTGTGACTGTAAACTTGACAGGTTGAATGTTCCTCGAGATGTGGTTGTAATGCAGACGATCTAGGTAGAAGCACACTTGTGGATTTCCTCCCTAATCCCCACCCGTTCTTGAAGTGCTATAAAGTCTTCGTCAGATATTAGATCACCTTGTGGGATTTGGCTCTTGATTTTGCTGTAGACCTCTATATCTGGTATAGTTTAGCTCGAGTAGGTTTCTGCTTCCTGAACTTCTCTTGAGCTTCTATGTCGAAGCAATTGTCTAGATCTTCCTATTGCTACAAGAGTGACAAAAGTTTGTCGATTATGTTCCTCGCCCTTTGCACTCGAGAAAACTCTTGATGTCATTTAGGAAGAGATATTTCTGGCCTTCTACTATGATTGGGGATAGGCTTGTAATGCCCAACCTATCAGAGAAACTATTCTGAGCATTTATTCGACTTCATTGAAGTGCTCCAATTCATATTACTAACTCATGTTCTTATTGGGGGTCGACTTCGATCATGCCCTCATCCTCCTCTCCACTATCCTCCTCTTCTTCTTGCTCTTCCATGGAAAGGTCTCCATATTCCAAAAATATTTTCTTCTCTCGCCTAGAATCCAAGGGTACAACATTGATCTGTTGTATGGATGGCTCTCCTACCACATTCTGGGCTCTATTATAAAATTATAGTGTATGTCTGTCTTGAATGGCGCCCTAGATTGGGCGGCTGAGATTCCGCCAGGCCAGGCCACGTGGCATCATCTGCATCGTTTCCTAATTACCTTTCCTAGGGTTTTTTTTTTTGTTTGCGGCAGGAGCGCTCTAGGTTAAGCTTGGCGTAAGCTTGGCTTGGCTATGGCCCATCGATTCGGCAAGGAGGTGAGTTTGATCCAAAAACGGCAAAGCTCACAACCCCCTTTTTTTTCGCTTTCGGGCTGGATTGATTTAAGGGCTGGTTTGAATGGCAAAGCTCAAAACTTTCTACGTTACGCCATGGCGAACTTGCTGCGGTAATGGGAGCATTCATCGGACCAAGCATGGCCTCGGACATCCGGCCGATTCACGTATTTCTTACGCTATGCTAGACCACGATTTAGACATGTCGGTTGAAGCAAATTGCGTTCGTGATTAAATGCGCTATGCCGGGCCATGATTTACTGTGTCGGTTGAATTGAAAGCTTATGGATTTACATAAATTAATTCACGATTACGCTTTGGTTGCTATTCTTCTAAGTTGCTTGATCATGTTGGCCGGAATATCTTCATGCTTGATGCGTTTGGGTTCACGATCAAGTCGGCACATTCCTGTAGGGTGAAACTAAGGGTTAAAACAAATGGAAGTGTAAAACAAGATATTTGTTACCGTTGGTTGGATGCGGTTGCTTTAATCGGTTTCACATGTTTAGCTCTGTTTCCTTAGGAGATTGTCAAGGCATGATCCTGAAGTCTGTCGAGAATTCTATCCAATTTTTTCTAAAACTTGCAACAATTGGAGTAGTTATTTTCTAATTTCGGGATTTGCTAAATGAGCAATTTTAACCTTTTGCAGAGTTTTGAAGATGCGCAAGAAGCGATTACATTGGACGCGGGCATCCGCAAAACATTAAGGGCATGCTTACTTTCGAGGAGGAGACACGTTATACAAGTCGAGAGGTAACCAATGACTTGGAGAGCTTTTGCAGATTTCACAAAGTATTCTCGAGGCACATATTCGAAAGACACAGGTTATTGGCAAAAAAAGGATAGCATATTTATCGGAAAGAAGAACAATCTAAGATGAGTCAAACATACCGAAAAAACAAGTGGTTCACAAGCAGAAAGCGAGTTCATGAACTATTTTCATAGGTTATGCATCTTTTCCGTGTCTTGTGAGAACCTCACGATCAAGTCAAGACATTCCCCGTAGGGTGAAACTAAGGGTTAAAACAAATGGAAGTGTAAAACAAGATATTTGTTACCCTGTTGATTGGATGCAACCGCTGCTTTAACGGTTTCACATGTTTAGCTCTCGTTTCCTTAGGAGATTGTCAAGGCATGATCCCCGGTCGCCGTAATTCTATCCAAATTTTTCTAAAACTTGCAACATTGGAGTAGTTATTTTCTAATTTGAGGATTTGTTACATGAGCAATTTTTAACCTTTCTCGCAGAGTTTTGAAGATGCATAAGGAGAGATTGCCTGCACTGCATCTGCAAAAGATTGAGGGCATGCTTACTTGAGAAGGAGGAGACACCTTATACAAGCAAATGAGAGGTAACCAAATGAATTGGAGAGCTTTGCAAATTTCAAGCCGTAAAATACTGAGATATTTGAAGTCCACAAATGCCGTGACGTGCAATCTGCTTTTATCAGATATCGAAGTTCACAAATGCCGTAGGTGCAATCGTCATAGGTGCCATGCTACTGACCGGGCTTTAATCCTTCAAAATTGATCCAAAGAGATAATTTACAACAACTATTTTTTTCCTTTCTCATTTGCGGACGAATTGTAGAAATTCTTTAGCTAATGATGAAACAAATTCGAAAAGAATTTGTCATCCGAGTGGCTTAATTTATTGTTGTACAAGGTATGTTGGTGTCTAGCAATATAGAAAGTTTGTGCATCATTTTTTATTACGGTTGGGCATGTTCTACTAACTGATATGGAAACAAAGTAGTTGAGATTTGTTAAACTACAAGTCCAATTGATAGAAGAGATCCAGATTCAAAATCAATATTACCATATCAATGCATAAAGTGGTATGTTCATGACTTCATTTACACATTAAAACTGCTCGGTGTTGGAGCCAATGTAGTATAGCTGTTAAAACAAAATAGACCACCATAAAACAAAATGGTCTCCATGCATCATAACATGCTACATAATTTAGGATGTGTGCACCACACAATTGATAATGGATTACCTATACCTATATTTTGCTCTTTTAATAATGCACACCAACTCAGCCTCAAGAATCACAATGTTGTTGCACAACTTCTTCCAAAGAAATCCCAACAATACCTTATATTTTGTCCCCATGCACTTTGCAGGAATATGCAAAGCATCACCTTGCAAACTATAAAGTGTTCTTTGACATTTTTTGGTTTTATTTTGTTCCTAGAAATTCGGCGTACACTGGATATGTGGCGTCAAAAAAATTGGTCTGAGCAACAACAAAAGACAAAACAAAACCCTAATTTTAAGAATCGGGCTTCTATTTATAGGTTTGATATTTTTAAGGTTTATGATGGGACAAATCATGTTATCTAATTTTTAAGATAAATTAGACATGTCGATCCTAAAAATAACGTTTCTTTAGAGGTATTATGTTCGATTGACTCTCAAAGTGCGCCAGAGGCCCGTTTGACTCGATCAAACATGCTTCCTATGCATTTTGTGAGTATATGCTATAATTTTTATGTTACTTATTTCAAAGTTTTAAGATGGTATCTTAGCTTAATTCATGTTTTTAAGCTTGATTTCATCATTAAATTTTCATTTTGGTGCCATTAAAATCAAATGGGCGAATTACTCTTGAAGTGCCTTCTTGACCTGCAAGGAGATAACTGAATAAAGGATTGAACAACCAAACAAAAAAATATGATGGAATATCATGTACCTGTAAGAACGGCAGAAACGGCAAGCCAAAGGCATACCAAGGAATGGGTTCTAATTATATGATCACTGGTAGTCAGAAAACCTGATGTGAAAATTAAAGCAATCAGCCTCCAACTTTTTAGATAGAAAAATATGTTTTCCCCCAGAGAGGGATGGGCCCATGATATGGTAGCCACATGTACCCCATATTCTTGCAAGAAAAACACCCAGCATGAAATATTTCTGCAAGGGAAGACTCAATAATCACATGCAACTCCGAAAAGCCATAGCACATCCATCTACAATCTACAAATTCGACAAATCTCACTTCGTCTAACAGTTTTTGTGCTTCTGTTGTCCAAAAAATGGCTAGAAGATCCAAGAACCCCGAGAAGATCTGCTCAACAAAGGACATAAAAAACATGAAGAAAGTTAACAAATAGGAAAAAATACCATTTCAAGTTTGCCCTGAAATAATGTCCTATCATACACCGCAAAACTCCATAGGACATAAAGAGACCTATCACACTATAAATGCAATGCGGTCTATCACACCATAAAAAATTAGTTAGGCCTTCAAGAGCAACGTAATAGGACATAGAGTTTTCATTGGTAACAATCTACCTTGTATTGCCTCAAGCCTGCCACAATTTGGCTTATATATTTTTGAAAAATTGTCCTGCCACGTTTAATCATCTACTTGCTGCACATGTGGTACACATGCTTCCAATAGTACTTGTCACAACACTCCAAGCATCAACAACATGAAAATAAAAATTATTTTGGACCATAAAGCAAAATTTGAAACATATAATGGCTCAACTTAAATGAGAAGGACGAAAGGAAGCACAACGAAGCTTAGGAAATCCAAACGTAATGGGGTGCTTTATACCTGAAGTCATTTGACTAGATCAAACAGGCCTCCTTGCGCATTTCATGAACATATGGCCCATTTGGGTTGAATTTTTTTTATCTTTCTTGGAAAAATTTTGTTCACTTTAACAAATTATCTAATTGTTAACTAACCACTTATCCTAGAGGGTTACAACTCTCTATAATTCTAGCCCATGGGGAAAAAAAAAATCTTTTTCCCATAGTTTCGAGGTCATAATTTGAGAATTCTCCCAAACTTCAAGTTCTACTAGATTAGTTCTTCCTACTATGGTGTATGGCCAATGCTTTGATCTTGGTCTACCAAGATCATTGCTTTGATACCGCCGTGATGTCCCGCTATCTTATCTACAATACTCCTATCATATAGGATCTGGAGATCTCCTCATGTTGACTCTAAAGGTCGGCAGAAGACCGTCCACGTGGCATCAGCTATTGGTGGTGCTCCAGAGTCAACATATAAATCAATCATCAATCATATAACTCAATCAATACTTACCATGAAGGGTGAGGCACCATCTAACTATATAAGAGAGATCCTAACCGAAGCTTTGACTCAGCGAGGTATGACTGATGGTCTAGGCCTCAAGATAACAGCAGGTGGAAGCCATAACACTAGAGTTAGCTCTCATAGAACAATGGCAAAGGGTAGTCCACTCCAATCGCCCCTCCTATGCATACTTTGCACATGGATAAAAAAGCTTCAGGTCTCAACTGTAGCCTGTAGGAGGCATAACCCTAAGGCTACTCCAAGGTTACATCTCCCTTGGTCATGAAGGCTACTCCTTCCAAGAGGCATCTTGCCGTTGCAAGTAGTTGTAGAGATGAGGTCACCCCTGCTCATACTCAACCTAATCTCACTGAGGTGACGCATCATCTAGGAGATAATATGACAGTGTGTTCCAATTGTCTTTGATTCTCTGCAAAGCTTGTTGAGGGAAGAATTCTGATATGAATAGCGATTTGAGCACCGATATTCATCGCTTGGTTGTATTGATCTACAAGAATGTTAAATATGGTTTGGGCTATTGCACCGAAAATTTAAGCTTGCCTCTAATAACAAATAATATGGATCTAAAGATCTGTAGACAAAAGGATAATCTCAAATTGGAATACAACAATGGAAAGACAATTCAAAATATAAAATCCACCCATTAAGGGCAAAGCTCACCACTCAATCGGGCCATCTTGAGCAAGAGAAACTCATGAGAAAGTCTAAATTTTTGAAGAGTTTTGACTTAAGGAAAGATTCAATTAAGCACTAGAGCATCCACTCTAGCAAGATTTTTAATTCAAAGGAAAGGAATAAGTTTAAGAAGTGGTTTGGATAAGAACAAGGGGGGTTCACAGTCGAGGCCATAGAATGTGCCTGAATGACTCGGACGGGGTTTTCTTTGACCCAATCCCATAATGCTCGAGAGTCTCAGGTTGGCACTTACACAATGGGCAAAGCTCTGAAGTATTGGGAGCAAACTTATGGACCAACACATTAACCCGCAGACATCTATGAAAGATCTGCCACCACAAGACAGAAACTTTGGGATGAAGCAATTTATCCCAAGCCCAGGACCATATTCGCTTCCACTGAGGCAGGGGAAGACGAAGCCGCCAAGCCCGAAGGGGGACAATGTCAACATCGACCAACTTCTGATATAAAGAATGCACAAGATGTTGTGCATTAACAATTTGAGGACCAATCCAAATAGGTATATCAGGTGGTTCAGAGGGAGTGGCTGGCAAAATATTAGTCACCTCTTACCAAATAGCCCTGTCCCATCGAGATAGCATACACTTAGTCTAAAAAGCATCCCATGGTAACAAATGACCAGCCTCAGACCAAGCATCAACTGTGAAAATGTCAGCAAGCCTCCAACGCAGCTGAGTCAATGGATGTACTGTAGCACACGGATGCATATGATTATTGAGAGGAAGACACCAGCATGAGCACTTAGTTGTATGCAAGCATCAGGATTGATCTGAAACAAGTCTTGAACTGTCTCCCAAGAATCAAGTAGGCCCTTTAAGAAGGAGGAAGCATTAGGATATGGGAGAAACTGAAAAAAGAGACACCAAGGAAGAACCGCCTTAAATGTTGGTTTCCCAAAAGAAATACACTTGGGTAGTCTGTCCAAGTGCCCAAGAAATACACTTGGGCAATCTGCCCAAGTGCTTTCTTAACCAACCTCGTTCCAAATGAATGGACCATGTCTACCAGGTAGTGACAGATGAACTTAAAGATCATAATTTTACTCTGTAAGACAAAGTTAACCATACCTAGCCCCCGTGCCGCGCAAATCTTGGCTTGATACATGTGGACCAAGTAATGTTCACAACCACACCTGTCTCAGTACCATCCCAAATGAAGTTGCAAACAATTGCTATAACCTCCTAAAATTTTGATTGTGATGCCAGTCTCCAGATGCCATATAAACATGAGTGTTGCTGAGAACATGCTTAGCAACTATTATCCTCCCTGCCAAAGAGAGCTTAGCTGTATTCCACCAGAAAAGATGCTTACGCAAGCCTTCAACTATAACATCCCATGCATCTGAGGTAGAAAAATGTATACCCACAGGAATGCCCAAGAGTTTAGTGGCGATACCATGAGGAAGTACCTTTCCATGGGATATTCATGAACACAAGTAGAAACTACAACATCTAAGGTCCATAAAGTAGAGCATTTCAACCATCCAATAAGAACCCCATATACTAATGAGAAAGAGTCCAGCAGAAGCTTAGCATTATGAAGATTATCATCCTCAGCCACTACAAAGACAAATGTGTCATCAGCATATTGATCAAGACCTCTTGAGATCCATCCTCCATAGTTAAATCTTGAATTATGCCATCTTGTATAAGAGAAGAGAAAAACTATGACAAGACCTCTACCATAATAGTGAACAATAATGAAGCAAGGGGGCATCCATGATGAACTTCTCTGCCTATAGGAAACACAGCCAAAGGTTCTCCTTGGAAAAGCACAGTAGACCGAGTAGAAAGATGGAGCTTCATAATATCCCTGGTAAATAACTCTCCAAATCCCAATGTTAGAAGAAATTTTTGCAGGAAATTCCAATCAACACTGTCATAGCCTTTAGCAAAATCCAATTTAAGGTACATAATATGCTGATATTTCAATTTGAACCAATCCAAACCAGCCTTAATGCGAGTCTAAATTGCTACCAACAAGGCATATAGAGAGTACTAGACTTATTAGGTGCAAAGCCAGGTGTATAAACTCGATCCATCAAATAGTGCCCCCACAAGAGCTCAATTCCACACTCCACAAGCTTATCTACAGCAACTAGGGAGTCAAACACTACAAAAAAATAATTAACCTTTTTATCAAAATCTTTCACTCAAAAGTAGGCAATCCTAGCCTGTGAAGATGCCACTTAAACAAAAAATCCATCCTACGGAGATCAAGGAACTAGCCTGTGAAGTGACATACAACCGTATGAGACACCAAATTCTGGACATGTACAAATGTGAGTTGTGATTAATAGCAATCACTGGTTCATTAGCTTGAGCAAATGCGCTAGGCATTGTTTTGGCTCATAAGAAAACATCATCGGAAGGTTGCTGAACATCCTTATGATCTGCCATAGATTGCAGTTCCTTCAAGTATACAGAGACCTCTCATTTATTATTTGCAACCATAATATTCATAGTAGCAGAAACTCGAGCACTTATAACATTAGAAGACATATCATGTTTAATCCAGTCATTGAAGTGTGTATGCAGAGCACGAGAACCAGAATTATTTGAAGGCCCAGCACGGTGGAAGGAGGATTACTTGTTGGCATAGAAGTAGCATTTACTGGAGGTACTGCGACAGAGATACCAAAACTAGGACGCAAGGGGGGATTGGAGAAGCAGATACTGATTGAGATGAAGGAAGAGAAGGAAATTGATGCAAATCAAAAGAGAATGATGCAACGCCAGGAACTAAAAGATTAAGCCGAGAGTTCGCTGGCAATTGAAGGGCAGTCGAGGCATTAATTAGAGTGAAAAACACACTAGATGAGGCAAAGTTAGGGTTTTTTGAAACAACAAAATTTATCTTAGAAGACAAAGCCTAAGAAGAGAACAACCAGGGTCTTCCAAGGCCGAAACGGAAAGTCTGCAATCCGGCACACAGATGAAAATCTCACTATAAGTCATGTGACGTTCCAGCACAGTATACGGTCCGAGGATGTATAATGTACTGCATCGTCACGCGTATACGCCATCCCGATTGACGTGTATGCCTACGTGTAGTTAAGCAAGTAGCACCCTAGGGGGCAACTTGCAAATGTGTACACATTTATCCATGTGTACACTTTAGGGCCGCCTAATTAATAAAGGCAAGTGGGCCACACCCATTTATCCCACATGCTCAAAAGGGTTAATGGGAACCCTAACCTAACTTATAGCCTATATAAGGCAACCCAAACCTTAACTTTCCATTTTCGTCCACAGCCTTCTAGAGCTCCATTTTGCTTGATCCAAGAGCCAATCTTGCCTCTCGAAGTCTGTCTGAGCAGCCTAGCTCATCAGCTTCCCTTTCTAGTTTCATCTTCAAGCAGTTCAGCAGCATGGAAGCGTTCAGAGCAGGAGGAGCAAGCCAGGGATCAGGTATTTTGCCAATTCAATAGTCTAATCCGCCTTCCAGATATAGAATAAGTAGGTTTAGCCTATTGAATTGCCCATAGCAGCCATCTAGATCTCTAGATACCAAGCCATAACTAAAGAACCTAACTCTGCGATTTAGATTAAATCTTGTTCTTTAGTTCTTCTGTGATATGTATGTGTTGATGATCTCTGTGGAATCATTGTATTGGGAAGGGGGGTAGAGACCTTAAAAGCCTAGTAGTATGATGCTCCTAGCTAGCCCTCTTTAATGCACTATTAAATTCGGCCTGTGTACAAGAACCACACCTGGTTGTGGGTGAAGGGGCCAGACTGGCTTACAAGGAGGTTCATGTCCTGACTCATGATCATGTCCCTCTGGTAATAAAGCCTATCGGGGACTATTGTGCACTAGACCTAATGCTCTACCACTGCGTGAGGGCTTTGCATGGGTTCGACAATCTTGGGGTGGTGTTCAAGTCGAGTACGGGCAGTGGCCCTCTAGTCACCGTGAGTCAGCATGCCAATCTCTGGTGGGAGTGATCCCTACCTGCCCCATCGGAACTGGGGAGATGCAACCCAGGAATAACCCCCTTGGCTATGCATCCGGCGGGCTACAGTCAGGTCCCAACACTTTTCAACCTACTCTGCAAAGTGTGCACAGGAGGGGCGGATGGAGTGGACTACCCTAAGCCATGTTCTTATGCCAGCCAAATCCATTGCCATGAATTCTGTCTGCAATGACCTCTGGAGACCCAAGCTGTCAGTCATCCCCTTCGAGTCTGAGCCTTAGGTAGGATCTCCATATGTGATGTACTGATCTTTGCCTATGCAGATATGTGGTGAGCCATCCTTCGTGATGGTCATGTGATGTTGATGTTGTATACTGACATGTATGTTTACGCTTCCGCAGCTAGGTAGGCCCTGAAGGGAGACATGGTAAAATGGCCCCTTCATTCTTCCCACTGGAACTCATCAAGGTTGCAGTGACACGTGGAGGGCCCTATATTAGCATGGAGCTGGTATGGGGGATGAACTCCTGTTTGTATACGGTGAGTGCACCGTATACGAATAGGGGACGTCACAGTGGTATCAGAGCAATGTTCTTGGTGACCAAGAGCAAAGCACTGACCATGCTCCCAGTAGTACTAACTTAGTAGGATTCTCAAACCTCGAAAAGTGGAAAATTTGTTTTTTGTTTTTTTTTTCATTTTTGTAGTTCATGCTAAGCTAGTAACAGTCAAGAAAACTAAAAAGTTGAACTAAATTTTGACCTAAGGTAGGAATGTCTCACGGTATACGCCAGAGTACAAACCTACATTTTAGGTTGAGCCCTGGGCGCACACCGTGAGTCACTGGCCATAATCACCTTGAAACATGATGAATTTTAACAAGGTAATATGCTAGATCGAGTTTTAAGGTAAGAATTAGTTAGATTTGTATGTTACACCCCTAGGAATATGCCTAGAATACCCAAGTTGCGTCTTCCACGGGCAAGTGCTTCCACTTGACCAAATATTGGAGGAATTGAGACCTTCTCATCTTCTTGAATGCCTTGTCGAGGATTAACTCGGGCACTATTTCAATTTGTTTCTCCATCATCGCCAACAAAGTTGGAGTTTCCAAAACCTCCTCCGGGTTTGGAATTTGCTTCTTCAACAGGCTCACATGGAAGACCTTGTGGACTTTAAGGTGGATAGGCAAGGCGAGCTTGTAGGTCTGGATCCTTACTCGCTCAAAATCTTGAAGGGTCCTGCCCACATAGGAGCAAGCTTCTTACAATTGCCGATGCGAAGCTTCCCTTGCTTGACCTTTACTTGAGCCAAACTTTATCTCTCAGCACAAACTCTCGAGGAGTTTTATGTCTATCTGCTAGACTCTTCTGATGTGCCTTTGTTGTTTGAAGATATTCTCGCACTTCTACCATAAATTGCTGCATATCTGCTGTCGTTGTTGAGAAACTTCCACCTTGGGCACTAGATTATGCCACATAACTAGGGTCAAGCATTGATAACTGTAACTAATCATGGAGGAGACATCTTCGATGACTCTTGCTTCATATTATTGTACGTAATTGACCAGGTGATGTAATCGGCCCATTTGGATTGCTTGTTCTAATCATAGTTTCTCAACGTGCTCTCCAAAATTGTATTGGTGCAGTCTATTTGCCCATTTGACTGCAAATGATAAGCAAAACTCATCTACAAGTTGGTGCGGCTCTTGTTGAAGAAGTCTTGCTAAACGTCGCTAAAGAACTTCGGATCTCTATTGGTGATGATCGACCTGTGCATTCCATGCAGCCTAAAAAAACTCTTATGTAGACCACACGGCTAGATCCAAAGCGGTGTCTATGGTATGGCATGGCAAGTATGTGCCCTTTTGATAAGTTATATACCACAACTATCAAGGTTTCAAAGCTTCTTGTTGTCCTTGGAAGGCCCGATATGAAATCCATGCTGATAACTTCCCAAGGTTCCAAGACTCCCGAGGTTTGAAGTTGTTCTGCCTTTGTCTGCTGACACAACTGATATTCTTGGATATACCTGACTATATGCTTCTTCGTGCCCAGCCAGAAGTAGCTACTTCTAATCTTGAAGTAAGCTATTATAGATTCTGCATGGCCGAAAGTAGGGCTATTATGCCTGTCACGGAAGATTTTCCTTACTCTTGATGCTTTAAGTACGCATAGTTGTTCTTTGATATTAAAGGTTGTCTTCCTTTTTAAAATATTTGAAGATTTCTCTTTCTTAATCCGTCCTTGCACTCTTGCAAAGACTAGCCCATATGTGCTTGAACTTCATGTTGGAGGAGATGGCTTCTTCTATCTTCTTGCCGAATTCGCCTGCCGAAGTGGAGATGACATTGCAAATTGATGCTTCAAAATCTTGCCAATGAGTGGCGACGTCTTAGCATCTCCATGGCTTCCCTCAATTGGGCTACATGCTCTTCCCTTAATTTGCTGTAGATCACGATGTCGTTGAAGAAAAATTGACGACGAACTCGTCCCAGAAAATCTTTGAAGATGTCGTTCCTCAAATGCATACAAGTTGGTGGAGCATTCCATAGACTCAGGGCATTACTGTGAAGTCATAGTGCCCATACCATGTTCTGAAGGAGTCTTATAATTATCTTCCCCTTCATCCTTATTTGATGATTGCCCGAGCTTAAGTCAATTTTGTAGAAGAATCTTGCTTCTTGGGGTTGATCCATTATGTCGTTTGCTTGTTGAGCTGCCCATGGTTGATATACATCTTTAGACTTCCATCCTGGTCGAAAGGATCCCAAGTCGATCAACTCCTACAACTGCTTCTTGAGCTCTGCTAGCTCGGAAGTGCTCATTCTATAAAGAACTTTGCTGGTCGGCTATGCATCTGGTGCAAGAGTGATTTCAGACTCTACGCCTCTATAGAGCAAAAGCTCTCAAATTTCATCTAGAGGTATATCATGATTAGCTTAAAAAAAATTGGCCAAGGCAACTGTTCCGAAGTAGCACCTTCCTTTTTACTCTTGTGGTCGGGGTCGACGACTTGTGGCTTATGTATGACCTCGTTCCTCGTGACACACTTAGTAATTGCTTCACTGACATGCGTTACACGATTGAAATTACTTCCTTAACTTTAATTATAAGGTAATTGTCCTTTGATGCTAGGATAAACATCTCTTGCTTATGATAATCAATTATTGCCTTAGCCAGCTTTAATATTCCATACCTATTATGAGGTCATACTTGCCAATGTACATAAGTTGGTGCCGATGCTCTACTTTGCTCCGTTTAAGGTTGATGTCGAACTTGACTCTTGTTCCTTTGATGCTGCTAATTTCTCGGCCTTGCCATAATTACTGGCCTAGATTTAGACTTAAGAGTCTTGCTCTTAAAGATGTCCACCATCTAGGAGGTGCAAGGTTACAGGTTTAAAGAATTACTTGTATAAATCCTATGGCCACAAGGTTAGTCGGCATGACATTTCCTTTGGACACACATAAAAAAAAACTATGCAATTAAATAATTATTCTTGTTTTAGATCTAATCTATACTCTAAGATCTCCCTTTTCTTAATTATTGCCCTCTTGAAATAGTCCCACCTTTGAGTTGATGCCATCTAAGAAGTTGGCCAGACTTATTAGATTGCTTCCCTTCATTTGGTCGGATTATCCCTTATACTGTGAAAGTACTCGTCATATACATGGTTGACGATTATCCTATTATTGAATCCTTCTTAGCGAGGTGATCAAGCTCATGAAGCGGTTCCAATATGTTGGATATTTGTCATCAATGTATACAATTATTGTACTCCATACGTTTTTCTTCCCAATCCTTGAAGCTTTGCTCCATTCTTGGGCCCATCCCTTCCATCGTGGATGTTGTCACCCATAATTCTAAGATATTCAACTATCTGGTTGGTCTTCTAGCTTGCTTTAAGCTGGTATAGTCATTAATCGTTGGGGTAGCAAGGCGATGATCCATAATTTGTTGAAAAAATCTGGTCTCCTTGGAATTGTTGTAACATCATTCGTGTGCACTGCTTTCTTTTGTCGAACATATTCTAACTCTTGACTCTTCTCATCCTTAATGTTGATGTCGACTATCTTCATTAAAATAGTGGCGACATAAGGCTCGGTGTCGCATCCCAAATGCTTGAAGGTAATGTTTACCACTGTGTAGGATCTTTCGTGTTTGACTCATCCGTCTTGAAGGTTACGAGATTTGAGGATGATTCTTCTAACTCCTGAATTGATATTGTTGTGTTGACCTTGTCGATTCGATTCTTCGTCCTGCTGGTCACATGCTATTGTTATAAGGCTGGTGACAATGTTGAGTGCTTTACCACTTCTAACTGTGCAACTTCTCTTGCTGAGAGGAGTTTATGTGCATCCATGTGCAGGGACTAATCTTGACTGATCAATTAGTAATGCTGGTATTTGGTCCCCCATGGTGCCTCTTCTTGATGGTGTTTGACCTCCATCTCTAAGGTGGAAGATCGACATGATCTTGAGATGGTTCGCGCGAAAGGGGTCTGCGTCGCGAACACAAAGGCGTTTGGCGTGGACTCACCCGGGTTGGCCGATTCTAGCTATTTTTGGATATTTTTAACAAATTTAAAGTGCTACACTGCATTTCTAGATAATTTCTAAGCATTCTAACATCTTTTAATACAAAAGTTGGATCAATTTTGCCCTAAATCAAGTGACTCAGATGGGTTCGCGCGAAACAGGCCCGCGTCACGAACGCAGAGGCGTTCGGTGCGGACTCACCCGGGTTGACCGATTTCGAGCCAATGTTTTAATTTCTAGGTCAGAATTTTATGCTACTTAGCCAATTAAGAGCATTCTAAGTATGATACAAAAGATTCTACTAACATTTAATTTAAACAAGAATACTTTCATATCAAAGAGGAGATTAATTTACAGAGAAAATTCAGATAACGAGTAAAATGTACAGGGAAAACTTATATTTATATAGTTTACTAAACTAGAGCTCTTCACGGCTTCTCCTTGCGAATCCTCCTCGCCAGGTGGAGGTCTTTGGGCATGACTGTCACCCGCTTAGCATGGATCGCACAGAGGTTGCCTTCTTCAAAAAGTTGTACCAACTCCTCCTCTGCTGCCTCCTACAGGGCTCGGACCATCAAGGGTGCAGATCTTGGCCTCCTCGGCTTTGGCCGCTTCCTGGCGAGACCCCGCCGTCGTTGATGTGGCTCGGTAGTCGTAGCCCATCTTGAACTCCTGCATAGATCTTTGATGTAGGCACTCAAAAAGAGACTTTCTGGATCATCAGACTGGTACGCTGTTGGCAATGCCAAATATGCTGAGCAGCTCTACTGTGCTGGGGATTTTGGCCCATGGCTGATCTTCTTCGGAGAATCGAGTCGAGGTGGTGGAGGCTTGCTTTTCGACCCTAGTCGGCTACCTTGTCAGATCCATTGGTGGAGATAAATCTTGCATGCTGCCTTCTTCTTCTTGTACTGAATATCTTGCTTCAGCTTTAAATAGCTTCTCGCTGATCTTGCCCTCCTTGGACTGCATTGGATATGGTTGCCGAGCGTAGACTCCGTCTGTTCTTCGGCCTCCTTCTCCTCTTCTTCTTTAGCCTCTTGCTCCCCCCTCTTGTTGGTGTGGTCTTTCCTCCTCGGGCTCATCCTCCTCCAGTTCGTCCGGCTGTGGTTCTCTGATAACCACGCTCCCCCTACGCCTAGCTTCAGACCTCTTTGTTCACTTCTCCCTTGCCTACGTCTCTTCCTTCCTTTTCTTCCGCATTGATTGCTCGCTTCCCTTGCTGCTGTTCCTGTTGCTGGGGTTGCTCGTGTTGCCGAGGTTGCTCCTACTGCTTGCTGCTCACCTACTCTTCCTGGTGTTGGGGTTGCTCCTACTGCTTGTTGCTCATCTACTCTTCCTGATGTTGGGGTTGCTCCTACTGTTAAGGTTGCTCTTGCTACTTGCTCCTCGCCTCCCGAAGCAAACGCCACGATCTCACTTTTCCCCGAGCCTTGCGATCATTCACCTGAAAGAGTGAAACGATTCGTCTGAAGAGCTTGAATGACTAAGTTCATCGTCTAGCCTAGGCCATAGGGCCTCAATATTTTGTTCGTCGCCGCCTGCCGTGAGTGCTTCAAACGTTCCGGTGCAAGCTGGAGTTCCCAACCTTCCTAGCTACTTGTTTGGTCTTCCCAACAACTTAGCTTCCTTGATGGTGGCCTCTTCGAGAGCTCTTGCCTCTATCAATGGTCGACTATGTCTATTCGCGGCTCCTTTGGCTCGATCTCGCAGACTGTTCGTTTGGTGCACACTCTTATGGCAGCTTCGGAGATTAGCTTATAATTTGCCTTACAAGGGTAAAGGAGAGGTTCAAGCTACCATTTGGGAACTTCTAGGAAGTAGAGGTGCTTCCATAGATTTAGTAGCTATTTTTCTTAAGAGTAAATTTATTATAACTATGTATAACTATGGGTTATTAATTAAGGTACTTTCCCTAATCACTTAAGTATTTCTCAAAATTTCCTAATTCCTTTTGGGTCAAGTAGTGGTCATTTCACGCCATTTTCTTTCAAGCTTTCTTTTGAGCGATTTCTCGTTCAATTTTTGCTTGAAAGTTGCGGTTCATGAACAACTTGAGCTCAAATTACTAGAAGATTTCTTTTGACTATATTATTTCTACCATTAATCTAATTATGACCCTACTAATGGAAAAAAATTTCTCCCACATTTCGCGGTTCAAGACTGGAATTCTCATTCCATTCCTTAGCTAGGCCAGTTAATCTATCTATTCAGGGATATGGTCAGTGCTAGCTCCTGGTCAACCAAGAACATTGCTCTGATACCATTGTGACGTTCCCTACAAAATATACGGCACCCGGCCGTACACTCCGTAGGAAATCCCCCATCCGGTCCTTCGACCACACGGGCCCTCCGTCTATCCCGCACTCCAGGGTATCCCCAGTGCGGGAAAGGGATACGAAGGTGTCTTGCGCGCCCTTCCCCTATGGGCTCCTATCACAGCGGAAGCGTAAACAACGTCAGAACTAGTAATAACAATACATCACACTACCCCAAAGGGTAGCACATCCACATATCCATAGCTACAACAGAGTCGATATCAGCCAGGTGGTTAATGTGGCCAAAAAAAGTGGTTAATGTGGCCAAAAAGTGGTTAATGTGGCCCATGCCCGGCCCACACGAAGTGACCGGCCATAAGCCTAGCCTGCTATGGGGTCCCCAGTAGCCCGCTCAGCAGGGACCCTCTCTCTGTATCTCCTCTAGCCCCGTTATGTAGTGCTGAGTCACATCATAGCCCCCGTAGCCCAGTGGGTTCCTATGCACATGCCGCATAATAATAGGAACTAAAGGGTCTAAACTAGAAGCATCACTATGTAATGGCTACTAGGTCTCTACCCCCTTTCCCCCAATACAAGAGGAGCAAACATGATCAACCAACATCACATATCCACATACATGATAATAATGAGAATAACATCTAAACCTAATCATATGTATCTAACTTACAGTTAGGGTTCATTGATTAGGGTTTAAGATCTAGACCGAGGGTTCTAGGAAGGCTTTACTAGAGACACGAAATGCTAACTCATCTGGAGTCCTAACTTCCAGATGATCTACAAAGAAATCTATGCCGAAATACCTGCTCCTGAGGAACTCCCTCCTACTCCCGGCGTCTCCATGGTCTTCAAGGTGGTTGAAGTAGCTCCCACTCCTATTGACGGGCACATGCTCCGGGGGTTGCTGTGCTAGGCTATGCCACAGCAAACTGTTCTCGGAACAGAGTTTCGAGCGCGAAGAAGGTTCCCAGACTGCTGGAGCCAGAAACGAGGCATAGGGTGGGTTAGGGTTTAGGCCTTTATAGGTTAGGGTTCACATGTTATGCCACGTGGCTCCAATAGGGTGGTTCCGTGTGGCAGGTGCCCAATAGGTTAAGGCCACGTGGAAAATGGTTTTAACCTAAAGTTGGCTAAGTTATATGAATAACTTAGTCATGCCCCCTAATGCCACAATCTATGGTATACAAGGCTATGAAGATAGACTTGTATAGTGACGGAACTGGAAATATACGTATTTATGGCGTATCTTTCCCTGGAACGTCACATAAGTACTTGTAATGCCGATGATATACCATCTAGTTTGCCAGAGAGTATTATTACTTCTAACTATATGATATGGTGGTGCTTGGGAGAGTGGCTATAGGAGCAAGAGAAAGAGAAAGAAAGTCAAAAGCATTTATGCCAAACCATTGAAATGGAATGTGTAGGCCAAATCCTTAGAGTTTATATTAATTGGTAGGAACCTTTAAGTAAAGATGGATATAAAATTAAACAATGGCCTTTTAAGCTATTATAAAGAAAACAAAGGTTAAAACAGGCATCTACAAATTATAAGCCCTTTTTAGAAATAGTTTTGACTTGGACTATAAAGGAGCAAACAGAGATAGAAACATCTAGACTGCTACATTGCCAGTGCGACTAACATCCGCCGATGATCTGTGGCTCGACTGAACCGGCTCAATAGTTTCGTCAGCAGGCAACAAATTCCCGGCATTCAGGCTTAATCCCTTTGCTTGTACTCCTAAGTATGCGTATGGGATGAAGCATGCTGCCCTATTAGTGAGTAAAGAACCTTGGGTAGCAGAGGCATCGCTCTGGTAGTGCCAGATGGTTCTTGGTGTATCTCCCTCATCAAATGTCAGAATCGGGCAATTTTTTTGGAAAGCTGACTTGTGACGTCCCCTATTCGTATACGATGCACTCATCGTATACAAACAGGAGTTCATCCCCCATACCAGCTCCATGCTAATATAGGGCCCTCCACGTGTCACTGCAACCTTGATGAGTTCCAATGGGAAGAATGAAGGGGTCATTTTACCCTGTCTCCCTTCAGGGCCTACCTAGCTGCGGAAGCGTAAACATACATGTCAGTATACAACATCAACATCACATAACCATCACGAATGATGGCTCACCACATATCTGCATAGGTAAAGATCAGTACATCACATATGGAGATCCTACCTAAGGCTCAGACTCGAAGGGGATGACTGACGGCTTGGGTCTCCAGAGGTCATTGCAGACAGAATTCATGGCAATGGATTTAGCTGGCATAAGAACATGGCTTAGGGTAGTCCACTCCATCCGCCCCTCCTGTGCACACTTTGCAGAGTAGGTTGAAAAGTGTTGGGACCTGACTGTAGCCCGCTGGATGCATAGCCAAGGGGGCTATTCCTGGGTTGCATCTCCCCAGTTCCGATGGGGCAGGTAGGGATCCCTCCCACCAGAGATTGGCATGCTGACTCAAGATGACTAGAGGGCCATTGCACGTACTCGACTTGAACTCCATGGAAGGTGTACACCACCCCAAGAGTGTCGAACCCATGCAAAGCCCTCACGCAGTGGCAGAGCATTATTTTTTTTTTTTGAGAGAACGAAATTTTTGTATTTATATATAAGGAAAGTACAATGCTTCAGCACAATAAGAGAATTACTACAGGAATACTCAACATCTTCATTCTCTTATGTGAAGAAACTTATTTACTGCTCTGCTCTGATAGCTGATAATAAACATTAGGCATAAAAAATCTCTCCACATCGAAACCAAGGTTTACCAGATGATCCAAAGAGCAACAGTCTTCCAAAATGAATCTTGCTTCGAACAACACACTGATAACCCTGAATCACTGAAGATATACGGAAGATGCATAACTCCTGGTCTATATGACAGCATCCAAGTAGAATAAATCAGGCATATCAGTAACTGATGAAGCATTGCGCTCAAACATGACAGTATTTGAGCAAAGATATTTTGGCATCAGTACCAAAATATCACTCAATTTTCAGTAATTGAGTGGCATTCTCAAGCATAATAGTACTTGAAAATGCAACCAAGATGCTTCAAAGATAGTGCTCAAGCTTCAGTGCTAGAGCATCCAGTCTATATTGAATGCTGTCATACATCCTATTGTCTCTACTGCTTCAGCATAAGATTAATAATTCAAGACTCATCTGTGTATTTCCTCTAACAAGAATCTTTCTGATCATCACTTGTAAAAGCTGGATCTTTCTGCTAGTAAGAAAGGGTGGAAAGAGATAGGCCATAGATGGATCGCATTTTCAAAAATCAGATTAAAATATCCCCTGTAGATGGAATAACAGAAACTTCTCTACCTGATCTTGCAGATTTCGTCTTCACCTTATAGGTCGGCATCCATTCTGGATCTACCATTTCGGTGTGTCTAAATCCAAAGAAGTAGCCATAGTGCAAAGGCACCAAAGATAAAAACCACGTTAGTGGATACCTTAGCAAGATTTGCCGCCGAAAAGAAGAATCGTTATGACATCCATCAGTCTTGTGTTCCAAATCTGAAAAGTGTAACCAGCATGCCCTGCTAGCATCAGATCCTAATCGATTTTCCTCAAGGAGTTCCGCTGTGATGGCCTAGGCAAGAAAGCAGGGCGGCCGCTGCCCTAGCCCGCCAAGAACAGCGCCTGCGCCAACGGCATTTTTGACTCCTCTCAACTTGGCAGAGCATTAGGTCTAGTGCACAATAGTCCCCGATAGGCTTTACTACCAGAGGGACATGATCATGAGTCAGGACATGAACCTCCTTGTAAGCCAGTCTGGCCCCTTCACCCACAACCAGGTGTGGTTCTTGTACACATGCCGAATTTAATAGTGCATTAAAGAGGGCTAGCTAGGAGCATCATACTACTAGGCTTTTAAGGTCTCTACCCCCCTTCCCAATACAATGATTCCACAGAGATCATCAACACATACATATCACAGAAGAACTAAAGAACAAGATTTAATCTAAATCACAGAGTTAGGTTCTTTAGTTATGGCTTGGTATCTAGAGATCTAGATGGCTGCTATGGGCAATTCAATAGGCTAAACCTACTTATTCTATGTCTGGGAGGCGGATTAGACTATTGAATTGGCAAAATACCTGATCCCTGGCTTGCTTCTCCTGCTCTGAACGCTTCCATGCTGCTGAACTGCTTGAAGATGAAACTAGAAAGGGAAACTGATGAGCTAGGCTGCTCAGACAGGCTTCGGGAGGCAAGATTGGCTCTTTGATCAAGCAAAATGGAGCTCTAGAAAGCTGTGGACGAAAATGGAAAGTTAGGGTTTGGGTTGCCTTATATAGGCTATAAGTTAGGTTAGGGTTCCCATTAACCCTTTTGAGCATGTGGGATAAATGGGTGTGGCCCACTTGCCTTTATTAATTAGGTGGCCCTAAAGTGTACACATGGATAAATGTGTACACATTTGCAAGTTGCCCCCTAGGGTGCTACTTGCTTAACTACACGTAGGCGTACACGTCAATTGGGATGGCGTGTACGCGTGACGATGCAGTACAGTATACATCCTTGGATCGTATACTGTGCTAGAACGTCACATTATCCCCACCTTGAAATGATGCTGTCCGCAGCATCGAGGTTCTCCCCACCTTGGGATCTTCCTGTCCTGCAACCAACTTGATGCATACAATTATTATTATAGTTATACAATTATTAGAATGACCCTAAGGTAATGTTTAAGACATTACTGTACTATTTCATTATCCAATTAACTTATCACTTCATGACTTAATCAACGCATAAGGTAATTACTAACCTTACTTAATACAACATTTAAGTTTATCAAAGTTTATCACTTTCATACAAAATTTACACTTCCAAGGTACTCTTCATCCTTGCAACACGTTATAACAAAATTTGTGTTGCAAGTCTTTGCACCTTGGAATCCTGCATTAATTTTACAATATCTATAATTACATACTTACTAGCTTACACAAGATTTAGGCGATTAGTTTCAATGGTAAAAATCACAACTACTCTAGAACTATGTATACAAGTGCTCGTGATGCGACTCCCCGTCGACTCTTCGTTCTCATTGGCCTCCTGGGTTCACAATGTTAATTTAAAGTTGATTATGAGGGAACCACCCATACTAACTTCCTAAATGGATGCAAGACTAATCTCCCGGCATAGGAAGAGGATGCTTCTTCCATCGTGGCCGTGGAGATAGCGCCCTATAATGCCTAACCTTTCCTAAAACCTTTGAGCTGAACTACTAGCTCGAGGTTATACTACCTTGCACTCGATCATGGCCCCCAAGGGTTTAAGCGTAAGGGTCGTTTAAGACGATCCTATCATTGCCCATGATTGGGTGCTACCTTATGCATGACTTCCCTGATCATGCATACCCCAGTGCTCCATGGCCCAGAGGGTTTAAGCTAGAGAACATCCCTGCTGATCTCATCATCGCCCATGTTCACTTCCAATTTATTGCATGCCCTTCCCCTATGGACATGCTTACATTACGGTGCAGCATCTGCTAGAGAACCATTTAAGATGGTCTCATCATCGCCCATGTTCACCATTTGACTAAGTTAAGCAAACCGTGATCATGCCTACATTGACAATACACCACGTTCTAGAGATCGCCATAGCGGTCTCATCATCGGTAATGACATCACTTTACGTATGCAACCTATACTAACATAAGTTGCATACATAGGCTAACTTGAAACCTGCATGATTTCTGCTGGCTCCTTTAATGCATGCGATTAACATAATTACCCTAAGGTAATATTTATGAATTAACATTATCATAGTATCGGATACATTACTTCCGACAGTACAATTATATTTAATCTAAGCTTTACAATATTTAATGACTTTTAGATCGCGATTATTTAAACAATAACCCTAATTTAGACCTATTGTTACATAGACAAGGTTTTTAATTATCATACACAAGAATTAGATGTGCTTCTTATTCTCTTCCTTGGGTCCTGCATTACCCTTGGAAGTATAACCCTAAGATGCACTTAAGTATATCTGGATTCTATTTCCTATTTATTTTTATAAGGACCCCGAGGTCATATAGCTATCCTTGGAAGGAATTTCATCCTTGCGAAGGATTAATTAACATGCTACCTCACATTATCGTTGTTATTTAACTTATTTCCCTATGATACATATACGTACGGCGAATTCTATGCAGTTATTAGGATCTATATTTAACTTATCAATAAGACACATTAAAGCTTATAATACATGCGCACACCTTACCTAAGGCTAGAACGCATCCACCCATTGAGCCGGCGTCGAGTAATTTGGAGATGACTTGGTCATTGCATTGCTCCCATACTTTTGCTCCACTTCATTGGTGTAGTTAGCTACCATGTTAGTCTCGCACGTTGAAGGCCTCCTGAGCACTAAGGTATCTATCTATCTTACGCTCTATTCGCTTCGGCCATTGCCAGAGTGAACTCTATTCTACGGGTCGGTCAATTCGATGGCCCTTCAATCCCTAAGATGCAAGTACGTTAGAGAAGCAATACCTGGACTTTATGAAGGAGTTCGACGGCCGAGTCATCTCCGAGCTGGTCGACGCCGACTTGCCAGATGCTTAGTTAAGTGTATGTCTTAGTATAGCTTTAGTAAGGCATATGCATTCAAGCTAGTAGAATGCATATGCCAAAGTCTTGGAAGTGTAGGTGATGATGAGATACGCTCTAAAGGCATTCTCTAGGCCAACACGCACCAAGAGTGCGCATGACCAGAAGGGTCATGTGAGAGGAAGAGCGGCATGGTGGGCGATGATGAGATATGCTCTAAAGGAATTCTCTAGGCCATCACGCACCAAGAGTGCGCATGACCAGGAGGGTCATGTGAGACGAATGGTGGGTGATGATGAGACCATCTTTCGGATGATCTCTATGCCACGATGCACGGCACGTGCACCTGACCATAGGGGGGTCATGGTGAGGTATGAGTGATCATGCGCGATGATGGGATCGTGAGACGTTCCCTAGCCTAAACCCTCAGGGGCATGAGGCACTGCGGGTGTACTCGATCAAGGGGATCGTGTATAAGGTAGCACCCGATCATGGGCAATGATAGGATCATCTTAAATGATCCTTAAACTCAAATCCTTATGGAGCCATGATCGAGTGAAAGGTAGTAGGGTAACCTTGAGCTAGTAGTTCGGCTCAAGGATGTAATTAGGGGGGTGGTCCCCTAAAACCACAAACTTATTAACTTAAATAACATAATGTGCTACTTGTGCAGGCCAGTGAAGGGAAGCATGGAGGAGAAACGTTAAGTTTCTTGTATAACTAATTGAATTGAGTGGCCATCATATTGGTGGTTATTGCAAGGTGCTTTATTGTGGTGATTTATAGATGCTCCATCGTAGTCACAAGAATTGGACCATAAATATGGATACACGCATGATTCAGTTCTTACATGAAGCGAGCTAAAATACCATAGGACAAACAATTGGATGGACTGAATGTGGCATAGTATTTTCATAATTTGAAATATACTTCATCTACTTGATTAGATAAGAGTCCCACTGAAAATAAGAAACAAAAATAAATATTTTTAACTTGCATACCTATTAAACTTGAGTTTATGCTACTTAAACTATATATAAATTGAAAAAAAGTTTCACATGTTGCTTTGGCATCTGAGCATTCTGCTCTTGCAACCAATATATGATGCTTTGATCCTCCATACTGGGAATCATTCAACCCATCAAAAGACATCAATTGCTCAACTTAATGTAAATTGCAAAGTGAATTCAAAATACATAATCACGAAAAGATCTATAAGGACCTCGACAACCTTCGCCACCATGACTAAATGTTGATCTACATCTAAACATTGCAAAAACTAGCAATTTTTCTTAACTAGTATGATAACCTTAACTAAACTCTCAACTTCAAAAGTAAGAGTGCATCTCAAAATTGAAAGAGGTGTACAAGCACATAAAAGGTTTGTGCAAAACAATTATTACAATGCCAAAGATCCAAAGGCTAAAGGTCCTCGTTTCTCAAGGACATTAATGCTATAAAAAAAGAGAGAATTTTTTTAGACATAAATTTTTTCCACGAGTGGTTTTTATGGTGCACCATTGATGAGCATATATAAAAATACATCTCCCTATACAGGTGTCGGTTGATATGGAGCATGCTAGGGGGAGTGATCCAAATGCAAGGGATTAAGGCAATGGGGCAAAAGGAAACCAATGGTTATAAGAATTGATAAAAGAGGCAAGGGATTATATCCAAACATTACAAGCAAAATAGAAGGGCGAAATCCTAAAAGATAAGAAAGCTTCATGCAAAGTTTCATGCAACTATAATTACCAAAAAAGGGGCGATTTTGTGGCAACCAGAATAGCACGTCGCTTTTTAATTGAACAAGGGTCCGAACTGTTAAAAAGCAGAGGCGGTTGATACAATCAGGGACGCGGCTGTTACAAGTGGAGGAGGTGGAAGACTCCTGTTAGGAATCCGGCGTACAACCCGACACTGTTGATGGCGTCAAACTTCACAAGGGGCGCTTCAAATCCAACTAATCTTACAAGCAATCAATAGAAGTAGTTGAAACAAACATGTCATAAAAAGCATGCCCCTTTTGCAAGCTCTTCAATGCACTTTGTAAACTTATAAGTTTTGGAGGTTCATTACTATTTACCATTTAATCGCATCAAATTATATGAGTTACCATTTAATTTATGTAATTTTAACATTATCTCACATTGAAAACATATATATCAAGTATGGTTAAAGCCTATGTTTAGCTAGGGATCTGCACATATCCAATTCGTGTTTCAACAAATGGTCCAATCAGTTATACACTAGTTTCGATGCACAGAGTTGCAACACTCGAAATCCATGGTGGAAAAACATAACTAATAGTTGCATAAAGTTGCATGTATAACACAAACGAAATACGTGATGCATTTCATATCACACACCTAACGATATCTTCTTATATTATAAAGTTTTAGTATATGTCATGGATCAAATTGCAACGACGGAGATTGCATCGAACTGATTTGACGACCACCTTGAAGGGTTATTTTTTTAGTTTTAGTGTACATGGTAGTAGATGGGTGGAGCAAAAAAGTCGATCCGACGGCACAACCAAAATAATTTATAGGTTTTGAGCATACCACAATCTTTTCAATTTGAAAATAGTTTTCTGATCATATATCCAGGTCCTTCAACTTGTGGAACTGTGGAATAAGTATTTTATCTTTCTCTTTCTATTATCTACTTGAGGATACTTGCTCCCATTGATTATGCAGTCTGCATACAAACTTGCTAAAAAAATGCATGTGAAGATCCCCCCTCCCCTAATTAGAACCAAGGCTGATTCAATAAGCTAGCTTATATTTTTAATAAAAGGTTTTAACAATGTGGTTAAAATTTTGTTGCAAACCCTCAAGCTACCCATAGTTGGATGTGCTAATTGGATGTTATTACAGATTGGTAAAAGCAAATCCCACTAGGATCCAATTCCCCATTTGATTCTTGCAAGGTCTACCTATCTTAGTCAGATTTTTCATGGCCTACATTCATTTGAATCTGCTATCCAATTAGCCAATCTTCCCAGTAAATATTTTTACTATAGGTCTTAAATCTACAACAGTTGTCAAAGTCGTCCCTACGCCACTAGTTCATGTGGCTTAAAATAACATAGCTCCACAAAATCACTAGTTACAACATAGTAATTTGCTATATCAAGTTCAAACCACGCCAATCAACTAGACTCAAACTCAGCACATAACTCAGCAGGAGACATCATCATCATAGATAATGCACTAATTTTGACCCTTCATAGGTACACTGCTGCCACTGCCAATAATAGGGACAATATCATCCGAGACTACCCTACAATTCCCCAAGTACAACTTCAAATGCTAGGTACTAATCAAACTACTTCTGTTCGACTAACAATAACTCAAGTTTGGCTAGATAATGACGAGAGAAATCCACAACCACCTTCGGGCCATCCCCCATGTCGTCATCATGCTCAACCTCTTAACCTTATCAATGACATACAAGCTCAAAAAGCTTCACCAACAAATTTGTAGCAACAAATCCAAAATGTAATCTCCAAAGCCAATTTTATGGATTGGACTTGTCTCAAGCCAATAACAATATTCAGGTCAACACATGATCATGCCCAAACAAATGCATAGAACCAATATGATATCACCAATATCCAAAACCCATTCAGAACAAATCTGTCCAATTTCAGAAAAGGAGCAACCCGACTGATCTCATTATCCCAAACTTCGAAGTGCAGTCAAAGAATTAACACAAAAAAAGAAAGCAATAAAATTGGCTTTTGTTCTGTTATAGACACGGGGCATAACCACGTGATAAGTTACCTATGTTAGCTAACTTAAATAATAACTTAAAAAGTGATGACATGGCATAAAGCCATTGGATCAGAGGCAAGTGGAAAAAGTTGGATGGAATAAGACAACGAGGTTTGTAGCTGCAGGTCATTTGGAGCAACAAGATCGGCCTTTCCAAAAGCCAAGAGCCCGAAAGTGAGATTTCTCACAGGCCTCAGTTTGCTGGGTGCCCAAATTGCTTGGCCTAAAATCTTGGGCTGATTGATGGAGTCTCAAGGGAGCTCTAACATGTGGCTGCCGAAATTCCATTCTCTTGAAGCTTTGCTTCGTTAGGGAATGGTGCACCCATTATCAGCCATTTAATGTTTAATTCAACTTCCTTATCTAAGATTTATTTATTAGACATGTAGTGCACCTTACACCTTAGCAGGGGTGCAACTTGGAAGACAAGGCATCCCTAGGGGCAGTTAGCAGTTAGATTGTTCTTCTTGAAGTGCAAAGCACCACATTCATTAGAGACTAGGAGTCCTATAAGTCAACATTGGTGTTCAATTATGTGAATTGGGTTCACATAAAGTGGAGTTGCTTTGGAGTCGCTCTGGGAATGATGTTCATCTTCAGCACTTGCATAGTATTGAGCATAGCCGGGGACTCGGTAGTGTGGGGTAGACGAACTACATGGTAATGAAGATCATGGGTCATAGAAGCATGTGCATACGCTCAAACATAAAACTCATAGAGTTTTATTAATATTGGATCTTCAGTCTAGTGGATGACGATTTTTGAGAGATAAAATACATTCGAATACTTTCTACGGAAAGTGCATTTTTCTCTTAGTTTCTTGAATGTAAGGGTGCTTTTTGAAAAGAAAAGAAAAGAAAAACTTATTTTCAGTAAATGCATCATGATCTAGTAAGGGTATCATGATATGGCATCATGCCTATTTGGCTCACACTACAAGGTAGTGTGGCATAAGGGAAACCCAGAAATTGAGAATATGCATTGCATTGAGATTTTGATCAAGCTGGGCTTGGTGGAATCCAATTTTGCATTAAAACAGCTCTTAACACTAGAGTCGTCACATGATGAACCAGAAAATGTGCATTTGCACTGTTTGCTTTAAAATTCATATAAAATCAAAGGTTCAATAATCAGTCAAACCCTTCTTATATGTTAATATATAGCAGTCACATTGCATGGGAAAAATACCTAAAAATCTATTGGTCCCCATTCATGAGAGTTACACTTAGGTAAACCCAAGGGGGTCAAGTCTGTTTCGCTACATGTTTAGATAAAGTAAAACTGTCTCGGTAAGATGATTTTTATGATTTTTTTCATTATTTTTGTATTTTTCTACACGAGTTAGAGAGTAAGACACAAAAAACTGCACCTCAATCCGAGGTCTGAGAAGGGAGATAGGGTTGTTTGAACATGACAGGGTCAAAACTGCTGCTTGTCTTCTGTGAACCAATACTGGTTTCCAGAAAGCTGTTCCCAAATCAAATCTCTAACTTTTGTAGGAAAATGAATTTTGACCCAAAATTTTGAATATAAGTATTAGACAACTTGCTTTATCTAAGAAAAATGTCCATTAGCCTTGATGATGAGGTTTTGATTTTCTTTTATTTTTTCAATTACAAGTGAATGATAACTTATGTCTATATAGGAGTAAAATGATTCAAAGTCATCCGCAAAAAAATCACATTATGAAAGGTTACCACGATATGGAATCACCCTAAAAACAAACACATAAAAAAGCCATAGCGTTTGTTTTCAAGAAATCAAAAAAGGCTCGTATTACCTGAAACCATTACCGGTCCACCTTCTTTTTAAAATTAAGAACTCGCTCATGTTAATTAGTTTCAGTTTCAATTGCGGGATATAAGCACCTCATGAGCTAATCTATTCATTAAAAATAATCAATGCTCCTGATCTTGAGGTTTAGCATAAACTTTCTAGTGTTCATTCCAAGTTATCTGTTAGAGTACGCGTTCCATGGATTTCATAAACCTATGTATTGAATTGTGAACTCAAAACTTGTATTTTTTATCTTCTCAAGTTGTGGAAGCAATGCAAAAGAATGAAAAACAAATATAAAAAGCTAGAACTATGAAAAATAAAGATAGACTGCTATGTCTGTTTCCCATAACCCGATTGGGTTCCGTGGACGTTAAAATTTTCTTCCTTCCTTCCTTCCATTGCTGGTCCACATGGCTTATGATCATTCAAGAAGCCAGAACATCCTCATCTTAATTAGTTGGTTGCTAGAATTGCATTATTTAATGGTAAAGTTGAAGCACAAGCAAACTGAACCTATATGAATCTCCACTCACCCTTCCAAAAATTATGTTAGAGAAGGTAGAAAATTGCCATATCATTGTATAAGTGACAAATGAACAATAAATAAAATTGGTAATCATAATTAGAGATTTAATTCTATACCCAATTGTTAATTGTGGACCATGATGGTCCATGCCCATTTATATTCAAATTTTACATATAGTAGTATGTTATTTTTAACATCAAATTGGAGATCTATGTTGCCAATGAAGCTTGAACCCATAAAAATTATAGTCTATCATGAAAGACAAGCTAAAGTTACTATTATTATACCTAAAGTAGGAACTCTTAAGCAGCAAACACGTGTACTAAGTTTATGATAGTAAAAAATAAGAAGATTTCATCGTGTGTTTTGCACTAAGACGATACAAACTATATTTTAAACTTCTATCACATGTTTCGTCAATCATGAGTTGAAAAAGAATGCTATCTTGCTTTAAAATATGGCAAGACTAAGTACAAACCAGAAATGGTCCATGTCTATTTTAAATCAAATCTTGTACATAATATGTTACTTTAACATGAAATTCAAGATCTATGTTGCCAAGGAAGGGTGACATTCATAAAAAATATTGCCTACCATAAAAGATGAGTTTTTTGTATTATTACCTTAGCTAAACTCTAATTTTGTATAGTGGCAACCACTTCTAAATGTAAAGAATACATGGTTATTCACCATATTTAAGTTCATAAAATTCTTTATTATGAATGTATAAGTGGAATGAATGGAGTGCATCATTTATTGCCTTTAGAAAGCTTATATATAAGTTTAGTTAAACCACATTAGTTCTATTTTTGTCTTGGATTCTGTATCGAATCTTCTTTAGTGAAAATTGAGATCAACATGACTTATAGACATTTCAAAAAATTATTGGACTATAGCTCTTAGAGTTGACAACTTATGGCCACAAGTCTTACGTCAAAACTTGTTATAGTAAAGGAGAAACAATTCACAACCTCAAACAGCTTTTTTGAGCTAAAAATGGTTTGACGACTTCATATAATGCCATCTAATAGCAACGAAACATGAAAACATGTAAATCAACATGTTTTATCATAAAACGTAAATTATTTTCAATTTTAGAAACATTTGGACCCCTTTATGCTAGAAAGTTTGAAGAATGCAGTTCTGGCCTGGCATAAAAACTGCTGAATTCAATGAGGTTTAGGCAATCACCACAACATATCAGTAAATCCATTGGTCATGAAATTCTCCACGGCCATAAAGAATCGAGTGAAGATTCCAAAAGTGGTGGTATCTTGTGAAATGGAAATTTCTTTTGTTAGATACCTGGGTTTAAGTGGCAGAGGGTATGCTGGACCAATTATGGTGGATGAACCCAGAATAGTTCCAGTAACAACTCTAGTGTTAAGAAAATAACGAGTTTGAATTCCGATGTGTATTGCGTTCTTACAAGATAATAGAGCTTGCAACTTGGAATGTTGAAACAAGGCAAAACTCCTTACACATAGCATAGGCCACTCAAGAATGATGAACCCTAGACTGGGAAATGTTAGTTAAATTTTTAATAATTCGCTATGTTTGAGATAAAAGAATCGTTACTATAATTATTGTGAGCAAACCTTGGAGAAGGTTGCATAGGGGGTTAGATTACAATACGGGTAAGACTCTTCAAATATATATATCTACTACATGTGTTGTTGGATAGACCTCTATGGAATAAAGGTCCCATGATGGAAGGTAAAGATTATCAATTTTATGAGGTTTATGAAACCACTGTATCTTGAAGAATTGGGATACGAGGATGTGCGTGTGCATGTGCATGTGCATGTGCATGTGCATGTGCATGTGCATGTGCATGTGCATGTGCACGGATTTAATTACAAGAAAGACCCAAAAATCTGTACTTCAAGCAGGGCTTGGAAGTAAATTTTAATCCACCTCAAACAGGGTTTGGGCATTACTGCACACTTCCAATCGGGTTTATACTTCAAGCAAGGCTTGAAGGTACTCAAAGTTGGGCTTTAAAGTTTATCCACCCGTTAAATGCACGCCTATAGGTCAGGCATTGAGGCAAATACCAGTATAGATTAAAGAGATTCTAAGGACCAAGAGATGGTGTTCTCTCTGGGAGAGCAGTATGGTTAGAATCAAACCTCAAACAAAGGTAATGAATAGGCCAAATGTCAATTGTAAGTATGTTGATTGAAATAAGTAAGTACGCTTACTTAAGTACTATCCAGGAGATCTGACTATCTGGGAATACTCTATTTTGTGTGAAAAGCATATGGTCATAAGAATTCCTATAAGCAGGGCATAGGGAGTGATCAAAACTAAGCAGGGCTTAGGGAGTGATCAAAACTCTAAGCAAGGCTTAAGGAGTGGAGTCAAACTCTAAGCAGGGCTTAGAGATTGAGTCAAAACTCTAAGCATGGCTACGGGAGGGAAAAACTCTAAGCAGGGCTTAGGGAGTGGAGTCAAACTATAAGCAGGACTTAGAGAGTGAGTCAAACTCTAAGTAGGCCATAGAGAGAGTCAAACTCTAAGCAGGACTTAGGGAGTGGAGTCAAACTCTACGCAGGACTTAGAGAGTGAGTCAAAACTTTGAACAGGGCTTAGAGAGTGGAGTCAAACTCTATGCAGGACTTAGAGAGTGAGTCAAACTCCAAGTAGGGCTTAGAGAGTGATCGAGAACTCTAAGAAGGGCTTAGGGTTTGTTAAGAACTCCAAGGAGGGCTTAAGAGTGTATAAGGAAGGCTTAGTTCATATAAGGTGTAGTGTTGCTAATTCCTAACTTCTGCCCATAGTTCTCATTTATGTCTACCCTAATGGATTAGTTAGGTTTGATGTGCTTGCCTATTTATTAACATTGGGCGCCGAAACTAGTTTAACAAGAGTGTTTAGTTGATTGGACCATTGTTAAAACACAAATTGGATCAAATCCCTAGCTACAAATAGACTTTAACCATACTTGTTCAAAAAACGACTCGTGGAAAAAATTTATTACCTAAGGAAACTGTCTTTTTTTTAAAGCATTAATGTCCTTGACAAATGAGGACCTTTAACCATTGGCTTTTGAACATTTCGAAAGGAAACGTAGGAGACCATGTTCTCTTAAATATGAATGCATGATGCCAAGCAAACCAACCTCATGCAAACGATATTGTTATTTGGATAGTGGTACATAAATTGGACAATTTGTAAAATAAATATTTGATGCTCGATATCAGAAAAGGGGTCGCAAGTCCCCAAATACAACAAAAGCTTATGCAAAGCTGCAAGTTTTCTTGATGAAACAAGTCCACCAAAGAAATACATGCACCAGTCATCAGAATATTGTACATTGGGTTAAGAAGCGTATTTAATATCTCCTATGATCTTGATGGTTGCTCCTGTTAGTCTGGTTAGGATGCTTCCACTGCATTCGAGACAATGGAGGGGGCCCAGGAGGAAGTGGTGGTGCAAATGGACGTAATGGAAATGATGATAATAATGGATGTTGAAGAACCTGCTGCAAGTTCACTGGTGGAACAAAAACAGGCCTTTGCAACATCTGATGCACATTGGCCTGATGCATACTGGCTTCTAGAGAAGGCAGACCTGGACGTGTATCATTTTGCAATGTTGCAGGGCTCCATTCCGGAGTCTCAGTCTGAGCTGCACCAACACCATGCCCAGCAGCTGGATACCGCGAAACATCAGACCCTTGTGAATGTAAAGCTACAGGGTTTTGACCAATACCACTTCCAAACATTGGGTAACTATTCATCCCCGAATTGGTAAGAAACCCAGAAGTCACTACATGAGACTGTTCCTGCAATGATCCTTGCATTCCCCCAAAGGGAGATCCAACTTGTGACAGCATTTTGGACTGTAAGTTTTCCAATTGACCAACTGAATGAACGGGGAGACCTTCTGAAAAAACTGGATTGCCATGCATATTTTGCCCCTGAAACATACCATGCTTAATATCAATGGTTGGATTTGTGTCCAACGCACCTGTCTGTATTCCTGATGCTCGTCCATCAAAATCATACTCTGGAAGATCATCTTCCCCATGTGCAGCTCTCTTATTCCAAAATCCTGGAGGTCCATCAAACGTATCTTGCCTTTGATTAACAAAGATTCCAGAGGTATTTTGTTGGTTATGTGATTGGTTCTGCCCCTGTTGTGAATTGACAGGGGCAGTAGGCATACCCGGAGGCCAAGGGCAGAAACCTGGTGGTCCATCCATCATGGCAAACGATGTTAACTGCTGCTCCATTTGCCTAACACTACTCTCTTCTAAATGACCTATATCCTTACCTCCGAGTGCATCACCCGGAGTTGGGCTAGACAAGTATGTTGTGGAATTTGTCCTGTGCCATTCGTTACAGGGATGCTTTACAACAAATTCAGCTTGACTTTGAGATTCTAATGACATTTCACTCGAAACATTAACAGGTGTTGGACTAGAAAACGTGCTAATAGATGTCAGCATTGCATCTGATCTCTCCCCCGTTGCTCTATTTGGACTGCGAGAAAAGTCCACTTGAGTTCGTGTTTGTCCCAACTTCTTCCCATTTATACTCTTGTCATTTGCTTTAACCACGTTTTGATTTCTTCTCCACACGATGCAGCCAATTAATACTTCATCCTTAGTCTCAGTTGTAGCAGAATCTCCCAAATGCCCATGATTTTTCAAAAAACTTCTGGTAGAATCTCCAGGAGGAAATATGTAAAGCTCATACCCTGGTCCTGGCTCCACAAAACCAACTCTTTCTCCTTCTTGATATGAGTCTGAAACCTGCAGTACAATCACATTCATGTCAAGCTTCTCTGAAAAACTTTATACTGGGGTCGCTACTTTATAATGTATTAGCATAAACATAACATTTACCTCTTTTACGTGCGCAGCAGGCGATGCAGTAACAGATGCCCCGGACAAGGAGAAAGACACCACCTAGAAAACAAGACCGTCTTTAAGTAATTAGTCTGGTGCTCTGCGCATATAGATTGATAAAATTGGTTTGAAGTTACTATCATAACAAGTAATATCAGGGAAATTGCATGGTGGTGTATTTTTTAAATACATCACTATCTACTCTTTTTGTTCCTGATCAAAGCAGATACACTAACGTCCCTATATCCCAGGGTTCAGTCCATCACCATTGTTCCTGATCAATGCAGATACACTAACGTCCCTATATCCCAGGGTTCAGTCCATTGAATAAAGCAGCTCTACGTGCATTGATAACAAAATGTATTATCAAGACAGATACCAGCTTTACAATGACGACTACACAAGAACATCTTCATTTAGAAGCAGATTATTTCCGGATTTGGATTATGGAGCCGAAGCGATGCTTTCTCTTTTTGGCTTGCACTAGTATAAAATGTAATAACATTGAGAGCAATACAAAAGTCTTGTCCCTTATGCGTCTGGAATATAGTGCAACTGGAATGGTTTGGAAACGAGGGCTACAATTGTGCACATTAGATTGGAAGCAACAAATTTCAAACAAGATCATGCTTCTTTGAGACACCACGCGGAAGAAAATATATGCAGCTGCTGAAATATATCTTGGTTCAACTATGGCTCTAGGTTGGTGCGATGCAGGTATATTGGTAAGAAACACCATCACCAAAGCATTTATTTACTCTTGATTGTCTAATGCAGGTGACAATACAAAAACTTAAGAACGGTGATTTTGAAATAATTTGATTAAGAGGGGCAGACCGTCCTTTAAAATAAAGCCTCTATATATACCTCTGCAAAGATAAATTTTCTTAAGCACCTCTGCATATAGGTCAGATCAGACACAATGCCATAGCCTTTAAAATAAAGCCTCTATATGTACCTCTGCAAAGATAAATTTTCTTAAGCATCTCTGCATATAGGTCAGATCAGACACAATGCCATAGCCCAAATGTATAATACGATGTTCAAAAGCAGCTTAAAAACAGGATAAATCGAAATGAATATCTAGAAAAAACTGTTATTCAGAACTTAACAGAAATGTATCTTAAACCAAACAACAAAGATTGGGAGCTTATTTATCATTTCAAAATTCAAAAATTTAGAGTAGGGGTCGGAAAAGCAGTCAACAAATTAGAACCATATGTTTTGCATATGCATTATGGATAACTGTAGGGTCCGCCTAAGAGACCTTACATTTCCTCAGCATTCAGCTAACAGTCTTGTCTTTTAAGTATCACATTATTTGCCAAAATCATGTGGGTCCGTTGCACGTATTGAATGGCACCTTCCAAAAAGGCATTGATACACTAACTTTCCTCATAAACATGTTCAATGTTATGGGAAAGCAGTTTATAAGAGATTCCAACGTGGATCAAAAGCAAAAGCATCTCCAATACGCTACCAATAAAATTTTGAAGCCTTATATGGAACTACAACCTCAAGAGCGAGCAAGCCAGGTAGCAACCAGTTGTATGTGAATCAGACAAACATAACGACAGGCAGTTCAAAGTTTTCAAGACAAGATACTGTGTTATTATTCATCTTTAGATTCCCAAAAAGGACGCTCACTAGAAAGACTAAATAAGGGTCAAGTCTTGTCATCTGGTACCTACTGCAGTAACTTCCAGGAAAGCTAAACAGGAAAATCCTCTTAATATTCAGTATCATTCCATTCTTTAACTAGGAATATATTGGGTCCAAATAGCGATTGGCAAAGCATCACTGTTAAATTTAAATACGGTTCGGATAAATGCCGGTAACTTCTTTTATTCTATGCAACTGTTAGAAATAGGTTATACTGTTCTATAAAGATCAAGGGTTCTAACAATTACCATGACGGCCCGAGATCGTGACTGCAAAAGATCTTGAAGAAACTTCCCCAAAGGACCAAGTCTTACCCGTCCCTTCACCTCCAATGATTTTGGCCAATCTTTCAGATCGGTCTTCTCTCCACTACATACATGAGAAAACACAGCTAATAAGATCTCGCTGTAGAATAAGGAGGTTCGCAATTATTCCCTATCATTATAACTTGAATACCATTTACTGAGAACAACAGTTGGACTTTGACAACACTTTACATATTAAACACTGTGAGATTGGCCTAAATAATTTCGCAACTGCCTTATGAACATTAAACACTGTAAGATTGTCATAAAAACTTTCGCAACTGCCTTTATAAACACCCCACAGCCTGCAATTGAAGCAAATGATGGAGAGCAGAGTTATGCCCAACATGCATCTATATGAAACTATTCCAGGGCAACCATGGTGAGAGAACAGGACAACAAGATCTGAGGGCTCCTTATGCATAAATCAACAAAATACAACCTCATGGCGATGAAAATGAAAGAAAGAGACACACATTAAAATGTTACCTTTTGAATAGAGCATGCATTGCACATAACTTGACCCCTGTTAACTGCAAATTTCCTTCCCAGAGCACATCCTGACCAGGTGCATCTTCAGCTTTCAACCCCGTTGCGATATCTCCTGAACCATCTTTCCTGAGTTTAGATGATATCCCATCTCCCACAGCAGCAGAATGTAATTCTGAATCATCCATTTCTTTCCTCTTCAAGGTGTTATCGGTTTTGGGAGAAGAACCAATAGCAGGAACCTTGCCAGGATCCGACATATCAACACTTGGGGCCCCCCGGCACCCCAGAAATTCATCCATTGAAATTATCTGAGGCAAAACTTTACTTTCACTAGCCTTATGTCTTGAACATTCAGATTCAGATTTAGCTGCCAATGAAAGGTCGCCATGGCTGCCAGATAAGTTATTCTCAATGTTACTTTCCTCTGCACCATCTTTTGGACATGCCTGTCCTTTGTCAGGCTCGGAAATGGATTGCTCAGCAGCATGCAGAGGATAAGCCTGACCTTCAGGCTGAAGATCTGTCAGACCAACTGAAATAATTCCAGTTGTGCCTTCCTCTATATTTTTCTTCATGTCATTAAGGACATTCTGCCAGACTGAAAGGGCTGTCAAATTTGGAGGGGAAGGATCTGTACTATCTTGCTCAAACTCTACCCTAAATTCGCCTTTATGAGTCTTTTTTACCATCTTTCTAGGGTCCACATCATCATCTGTAATGACCACCTTCTGTGCATGCTCCTCTGCTTTCGCAATTCTCCATTGAGATAGTTCTTTAGAAGCAAGCTGTTCAGCTGTCATAGAACAAAGATGTGCAGGAGAAATATCACCAGATACCACTCGAGCCCTAAGTTCTGGATTATTTCGATCTTTTAGATTAAAAAGTAGAGAACGCGCTTTTTCTTTATATTTTTTATTCACGCCATCAAAGACCTTATATAGTTCACCTTCAATATTTTCCGCAACTAATTTTGCATGTTGTTCGAGTTCACTGATGTTAGTCTCACTCCCACTCTCATCTTGCATATCAAACTGCCTCGCCATTTTAAGGGCCTCAAATAATGAATCTGCAAGCTTCTCTCTAACTGAATTACCAAATTGAGAACTTGGCTTTGACGGCGAATCCAACCCCTGTCTTTCGTCAGACAAATGCTGCATCTGCGGCCTTAAACCTGAAAACTCTCCATTGCTAGTGTACATCATAGCTGTTGCCTGCATTGCATTATAGCCCCATTGCCTGTAGTTTACAAGCTCATCCTGTCATATATACATCCCAAAAGTTAGATACCGCTACTTGATATAATGAAAGATGCATCAAACGTTAGAAGATTCAAAATGTCAATCCCATTAGACTTGCCTAGGAGTTTATCATCATTGCATTATCTGGTCATGGTCACCAACATAAATCAGTATTTTAAGACTCAAGAACCTCTCACAACCTTATCAAAAAAACTAGTTTGCAGTATCCAAGAGGCGTGAAGAAACTGAGCCCAATACTTTACATTTGGCATGACATGTCCATAAATGATCTTAGACATACCATGATTCTACAGTTTAAAAGACATCTGGCAACAAGATACAAAATTCAGTCATAGAGATGCTCATATGGCAGGATCTGCTCATATGGCAGGGATCCAAAACAGAATTAAACACCCTCAACAAATGAAAGCTATCTTCCACTCCCTTTCAGCACAGAAATCTGTTTTTTTTGCAACAAAGATGTCCAAAGAAAATTGAAATTCACTCTTCCTTTTTTGGATCAACAGCCCTAAAAAAGTAGAAATCCTGAATGGTATCATGAAGAGTAGGGATAATGCATGAGAACAAGCTTTGGGTCAGAATAATCAAATTATTGTTAAGATTTCTCCTTTCACAAAAATTCAGGTCTAATGTGTCAAATCCCATAACATCATGGCAAACCAGCAATTCTTTATGTTTTCAATATACCAAGCACCAAAGTATGGTTCTAAAAGGGCACCAGGGAACATGTAAACTGCAAACATAGCTTTCTACCATGACATCGAGAAGAAAAAAATAAAATAATTCTATGTCACCCTTAAGAATGCTCTTCGTAAACCTGGAGTAAAAAGCATAAAGTCACAAGCATTTCTATCATCAAACTAGAAATAAAGATTAGCCTTCCTCTTTCTAAAAACAGCTTCGTATTAACAAGTTTATGCGACAAAACTTGTCTTAAATTTCCTTGCCGGTTTGACACGGCATCTGACCAAGAAGACAAACTCTGACTACATATTTGTGGTAAAAATTTCATCTGAATATCCACTGATAGAAATTCCATCCAGACTTTAATTTAAACTCTGGGCCCTTCCCTTTTATTTCAGTCTCACTGTTTATCAAAACTTACATATGCAAAGAATTTAATTACCTGCATCTTCGAGGCGTTGCTCTATTGTCTTCGCCAAACTTCTATCTGGCAAAAAATCCATTTATCAAGAGAAAGAAAAGACACATGGAATAAGTAGACATAGAACATAAGACGCTGTATTTACAGGCGAGACAACTATAAACTTGACCTGTAGAGCATTCAACATTTGCCTTTAACATTTACCACAGTTATATGAGGATTTCATCGATAAGTACAAGTTTCCGTCCTCGCCATTACCAGTTACCCAATAAAAGATCTGACTTTCAACAAGGCGGACCTAACAATTAAGTTTCTTCCAGTTTTGGCAGAATCTCGGAAATTAAGCCAAGGAAAGCACCCAATACTCCAAATTTTCTAATAGCACAATAGAAGATGGAAATTCTATAGGAGAAAAAGAAAAGGAACATACAGTAACTATAAATCACTCACTTAGCCGACCAGAAGCGGGAGACTAATAATCCCAAAACGCATCCAACGCTATACCCGAGCGGACAATGGCATTGACATGTGCCAACGACAAACAAAAACACAGGCCGAAGTCTAGGCTATGGCGCCCCGGCGGCAGATAGAAAGGTATGTGTGGGGTCGTTTAGACTGGAAACCTATCTAAGAACTGTACTTAGCACGTTCGAAGGTGTTTCGTTCTTTTTGTGTGTAATGGTCGAGTGGCTGCTATTTCCGTATACAGGAATGTTTGCACGGAGCAAATTCCGTGGCCGACGCGCGTCAGCGCGGGAATTTGCGACGTGCAAACATTTGTGTACAACAAATGAAATTGGGGGTTTCTGCCACGTCAGCCATTTTACTGTTCATGATTTTTATTGGGCGGTCGAGCTCCGGCTATGGCGCCCGTCGTGGCCTTGAGAGGTCAGGGCGTCGTCGATCCATTTTGCTCTTTGCATTACAGTATTTGGATCGAGATCTATCTTTTGATGTAATTTTGGAGAGGAGCGCCTTAGATTTTCCTAGTTTTTGGAAGAATCTTTATATTCCTGTGTCATTTTGGAGATTTGGAGTGTCTTTTCGACTGGAAGGCCTTGAAGTTGATTCTGCTATTTCCTTTGATCTAATTTTGAAGAAGAGCGCCCGAGATTTGCGACTACTTTTTGAAGGATCCTTCTTTTGTTATACCTTTGTGAAGATTTTCGGGGGTTTTTCAACTGCAAGGCGTTGTCTGAGTAGGAATATTTTTAGTTTTTGCAGTAGATTCTTATTTTCCTGATTCTGACCTTCTATTTCTTGTTTCTTTCAGTAGCTGGAGCTTCAAGTTCAAGATCCAGAGTGTTAGGACGAATCTGGCGACTTGTAGAAGGAATTTGTGAGCCAAGATTCTAATCTAGGTAAGTATTCCTCGTGCATGTTGTTCTTTATGATATTTTTTACTGTCTAATGTCATTTTTTTTTTTTTGCATGCAGAGTCTGAAGTATGTCAGTAGTTAGTATTGTCATTCTTGTTTTATTTTTTAGATGTATGATTTCGAAGTCACGGAGTATCTGAGGAATGGCGAGAGGTTAGAGCTTTAGTGTTTTGTCGATATTACCCAATGCCCGGAATGAGCATGGCTGTGCCACTGGCAGATTGGGAGAGAAGAAAAGTTTGGATTTCAAGGCAGAGATTAGTAAGGAGTTTTCAGAATCAGGGATTTGTGATTACATCACAAATCACGAGAAGTTCGGGAATGTTTTTAGGCCAATTCTGCCCAAAAACCCTAGTATTCTTGGAAAGAATGGGGAGCGGATACCATTTATAGATATTGATGAGAACCTTTGTAAGGAGGTTGATGCTGGAGGTGCAAAGAAGTCACAGAATAAGATCACATGGGCTAGAAATAGATTTGATTTGTGGAGAGAGTATAGGGGAATTTCATGTGAGAAATCTTTTGAAGAGCTTGACCTTGTGGAGTTTGTGGGAATGCTTGGCGGTTTATCTTTGCAAGTAACCAAATTGGATGGCCGACTTTATCCCATAGAATCGTAAGTAATTACATTATTGTGATACATTATTTTTTATTGTGATTCTAAATTGATTCTAATTATTGTATTTTGTTTTACAGGTTGCAGGATCTATTCAGGAAATTTGGGAGCATGATTCGGCGTCATAGGGAAATTCAAGCTGCAAAGGAAGGCCGCGTGGAATTCCCATTTGATATTTGTCATAGTCCTATCTTTGAGAGGGCAAGGTTGGCTTGTGTTACAACAATGAGGAGATCTAGAATGACTCCTGGTGTTTGTAAAAAGAGAAAAAAAGTTGAGGAGATTACTTTTGATGATGAGACAGCATTATTGAATGACATTGACCATCAGATATACCATAATCGACGTCTACAACGACGGTTCCTGTATTATTGTGTTGCTAGGTTTGCCATTCGTGAAAAAGGAAGAGTTGCATAAGCTTTTAATTACTGACTTTGTGGTTGGTTACGATGATGGTACAAAATATTTAGAATATTGTGAAAGGATTTCCAAGAATCACGATGTGGATATGAACCATTATCAAGAGGAATCCTTTAGACTACCTTGCAGGTGTTCAGAAGTTGACGTCGTTCTTACATACAAACAACTTGTTAGGCATCTATCTGTGATTGAGTGCAGTTAGCGGCCTGTCTCAATTCTAAGATGGTGGGACCCTGTCCTTATTGCAGCTATAGCTCTCCGTTTCTTGGTGGAGATGTGTGCCTTCAAATACTGGTGGGGGCCGTGTTCAAGCGACGGATTGACCTATGTGTGGTAGTGCTCTGTTTTGGGCTTTGCAAGAGTGGGCGCATCCCACAGAGAGCAGCAAAGCGCTCATTCAAATGTAGCTCCTGCTCCGCGATATCCGACATATCCATAATATGTTGATAGTCTATGGACCATCTTGCGAACCATCCCCTACAATGCTCCTGCCACACTCTCTTCAGACGTTGTGGCCCCTGGTCCAATAACAGAGCCCAGGGGAGGAAGACGTTGTGCATCCATTATGTCAACCTTATGGAAATACGCAAGGTGCCTGCGCATAGTAGAATGCTGCCAAAAGCCAGTCTCATACAGCAAAATTGGATAAGGCACCATGTCCTTGACGCCTAGGCTGTATGTCAGGAAAGCCTTTTGTACCCTCTCTAGCTTATCCCAAGTACCCTTGCTAACCATTGGCCCCCAGACCTCTACCCCATACAGCAAGACTGGTTCCACGAGTGCTCGGAACAGGTGTGCTTTGCGTGCCCAATCGCAGAGATCTATTCTGTAACAGCTATTCTGCATTGCATACAGGGCTTTCCATCCCGCGCTGACCCTTCTTTCTACACAGTCATCCCGTAGCATGTTAGCAGAGAAATCGATTCCCAGATACTTAAAGGTCCTTAGAACTTCCATCCTTTGTCCTCTGTAATAGAAGTCTGGGATATCATGCTGCGCAGCCAGGATTGGCAACAGCTTGGTTTTCTGCTTGTTGACTGTCATTCCTGCTGTGTCACAGAATTGACTGAGAGCATCCAAATGTTCTTGCATACTCCTAGTTGTATGGGAAGAAGAAAGACAGAGAATGCTCAAAGAGAAGGCTGATAGGAATGGACTGGAAGACAATGACAATATATAGAGAAACAGAAGGAAGAATGAAAAAAATCCAATAAAAATAGGCCAATGATATGTCGTTTTCCCAAGAATGATGGTTCTATGATAGGCACTAAGATGTTTCCTTACTTTCGGCTCTTCTTTCTCTGTAATCCTAAAAACTTGACCCCATTGTGAACTCTTGTCCAACTTAAGTGCCTTATCAATAGGAAGATCTAAATCATTAGCAGCCTGCTGATGGACTAGAACCATTGCATTGCTAAGAGGTTTGCGTTTATGCAGGTATGTATTTTTATCTGATAGGATATACCTTTTAGTTTGTTATATTAATTTTTATTGTTTTAGGCAATTGTTTCTCCAAGGACTCCAGTCTGGTATAACTCGAAGCTGAGGGTTAGTGGTCAGGCATTAGCGAGCTGGGTGAAATATATGATGAAGACAATGGGATCGATGGTAATTTTTCTGGAAAATCAAGGTGGACAAGTGTGATAAGTCGGATGGTTGTATTTTTGTAACGTGAGATTATTGCATGGACATCCCATTTCCATATCATCTGCAAACACCTTGCGTGGTTTATATAACATGTTTTTTAGACTTCCCGTAAACCTCCAACCGTATGTGGTTTCCTCACATATTTTTTCTCCAAAGTGTTGGCTCATGACTTCCTTGAATACCAGTGCCACGTGGCACACAGGGATAGGCGGATGGAGCAGAAAATGCCCCACCCCAATTTTACGTATATAGGAATGTTTGCACGAAGCAAATTCCGGCCTAGAAAATTAGTAGGCGGCCCAGCGTCGGTATTGAGGAGGCCAAAACAAGCGTCGACCAATTTTACGGCGGATTTAAACGATCTAAACATTTTGTGTAATGATGAGGTGGGGAGGGCATTTTCTGCCACGTCGGCCATTTTACTGTTCATGATTTTCGTTGGGCGGCCGAGCTCCGGCTATGGCGCCGTCGTGACGCCAGAGGTCTAGGCGTCGTCGATCCGGCTGCTCTTTGCATTACCTAAGGCGCTGGATCGAGATCTATCTTTTGATGTAATTTTGGAGAGGAGCGCCTCAGATTTTCCTAGTTTTTGGAAGAATCTTTGTATTCCTGTGTCATTTTGGAGATTTGGAGTGTCTTTTCAACTGGAAGGCCTTGAAGTTGATTCTGCTATTTCCTTTGATCTAATTTTGAAGAAAGGCCCTGAGATTTGCGACTACTTTTTGAAGGATCCTTCTTTTGTTATATCTTTGTGAAGATTTTCGGGGGTTTTTCAACTGCAAGGCGTTGTCTAAATAGGAATATTTTTAGTTTTTGCAGTAGATTCTTATTTTCCTGATTCTGACCTTCTATTTCTTGTTTCTTTCAGCAGCTGGAGCTTCAAGTTCAAGATCCAGATTGTTAGGACGAGTCTGGCGACTTGTAGAAGGAATTTATGAGCCAAGATTCTAATCTAGGTAAGTATTCCTCGTGCATGTTGTTCTTTATGATATTTTTTACTGTCTAATGTCATTTTTTTTTTTGCATGCGGAGTCTGAAGTATGTGAATAGTTAGTATTGTCATTCTTGTTTTATTTTTTAGATGTATGACTCGAAGTCTGGAGTATACAGGAATGGCAGAGGTTCCGAGCTTTAGTGTTTTGTCTGATATTACCAATGAGCAGAATGAGCATGGCTGTGCCACTGGCAGATTGGGAGAGAAGAAAAGTTTGGATTTCGAGGCAGAGATTAGTAAGGAGTTTTCAGAATCAGTGATTTGTGATTACATCACAAATGCAGAAAGTTTCGGTGATGTTTGACAGGCCAATTCTGCCCAAAAACCCTAGTATTCTTGGAAAGAATGCGGAGCGGATACCATTTATAGATATTGATGAGAACCTTTGTAAGGAGGTTGATGCTGGAGATGCAAAGAAGTCACAGAATAAGATCACATGGGCTAGAAATAGATTTGATTTGTGGAGAGAGTATAGGAGAATTTCATGTGAGAAATATGTTGAAGAGCTTGACCTTGTGGAGTTTGCGGGAATGCTTGAGCAGTTTATGCTGCAAGTAACCAAATTGGATGGCCAGCTTTATCCCACCGAATCGTAAGTAATTCTGTTATTGTATTCTGTTATTTTTTATTGTGATTCTAAATTGGTTCTAATTATTGTATTTTGTTTTACAGGTTGCAGGATCTATTCAGGAAATTTGGGAGCATGATTCGGCGTCATAGGCAAATTCAAGCTGCAAAGGAAGGCCGCGTGGAATTCCCATTTGATATTCGTCATAGTCCTATCTTTGAGAGGGCAAGGTTGGCTTGTGTTGCAACAATGAGGAGATCTAGAATGACTCCTGGTATTTGTAAAAAGAGAAAAAAAAGTTGAGGAGATTACTTTTGCTGATGAGACAGCATTATTGAATGACATTGACCATCAGATATACCATAATCGAGTTCTACAACGACGGTTCCTGTATTATTGTGTTGCTAGGTTTGCCATTCGTGCAAAGGAAGAGTTGCATAAGCTTTTAATTACTGACTTTGTGGTTGGTACCGAATATTTAGAATATTGTGAAAGGATTTCCAAGAATCATGATGTGGATATGAACCATTATCAAGAGGAATCCTTTAGACTACCTTGCAGGTGTTCAGAAGTTGATGTCGTTCTTACATACAAACAACTTGTTAAGCATCTACCTGTGATTGAGTGCAGTTCTGATCCTGCAAAGCCTACTAAGAGGTTTGCGTTTATGTAGGTATGTATTTTTATCTGATAGTATTTACCTTTTAGTTTGTTATATTAATCTTTATTGTTTTAGGCAATTGTTTGGTACTCGAAGCTGAGGGTTAGTGGTCAGGCATTACGAGCTGGGTGAAATATATGATGAAGACAATAGGGATTGATGGTAATTTTTCTGGAAAATCAGGGAGGACAAGTGTGATAAGTCAGATTGTTAGGGCTGGCGTTCCGGATGCTGTTGGCATGCAGATTACTGGGCAAAGGACTAGTGAAGCATATCATAGATAATATCATTCTTTGTTTTGTTTCTTTGTTGATTTATAATATTTTCTTGCTGTGCAGATAAGAATGTGGAATTGCGGACGAAGTGTGCAATGTCTGTGGTTAGTAAGCCTTTCGATGATTCTGGAAATAGGCGAATGTTTGAGGATGTTTACAAGGAAGAACTGAAGTGACAGATGAGTGTGAGAAACGTGGAAGTGCAGGTGCAGTTTTATTGGCTGATGCACAGCAAGATGGAGCCGTAGCAGTAGCTGATGTAGGGTAGTGTTTGATGGATGTTGATTGTCCTCAGGATGTAGAGTCTGGTAAGAAATTTGAGACATCTGGTTCTATTTCTGAACTTGCAAGTCGGGGAGTGCAGGTGCTAGATTTGAAGAACAGGACTCTGGAACAGATTATAGATGCTACCTACTTCGACATTGATGAAGCTGAGCTAGCAAAATGCCCAATAGCTCGCAGGGCTTTGAGTTTGAATATCAATATCGGAAGTTCTTCAGGTACAAACATCGATAGTGGTTCATTCAACAACTGCACGTTCGTGGCTTCTGCTGAACTTGAGAAAGAATTTCAAGAGTTTATGATAGAGAAGAGATCGAAAATGCGTGATTCTCTGTAATTCTGTTTCTGAACAATATTTTTGAACAATGTAATTTTGTTTTTTTGGATATCTGAAGATACTCTACAGACTTTCAATATTTCAATATAATGTTTTGATTCAATGTTTCAGTGTTTCAATATTTTGATTCAATGTTTTCAGTGTTTCAGTGTTTTGATTCAATGTTTCAGTGTTTCAGTGTTTGTGAATATAATGTTTTTCATTGTAATGTTTTGATTTTTTTTAATTGAAAAAATTTGCAAACAGAATGATTCCTGGAAAATCAGTGCCACGTGGCACACAGGGATAAGCGGATGGAGCAGAAAATGCCCCACCCCAATTTTACGTGGAGTGGAATTTGGGACGTTCTTAGGGTAGATATTTTTGGAGCAGACCCGACTTCAATAGGTCGAGATCAGGTCCAACAATTCTCCTGAGTGATGGACTTGGATAGAGGTAGCAGATTGGAGTTCCAGAAATCCCATCTGACAAAAATCTCATCTGATTTTTGGAATGCTTGAAGTTGCCTTTGAAGACAGATCTATGCTCGTTGCATAGGAGCACTTTGGCTTCGTCTTCAGCTTCAAAATTTGAAGTCAGGTCAGCTTTCATGGGAACATGCCCTTAACTAGGAGCCCGCCCGATAGGGTCGATGTTACGACACAAGCTTAGGGGTGTGGCTCAGTGGACTTGCAAAACGAACACAGATGCAATCTAGATGTACTAGTAAATTGCCCACCGTTGGTGGGCTTTACATGTAATTGTTCACCTTTGTGATCATTCCATGTGATTATTCACAAACAATGGGATAGTAATGTGTTACCAGTAGTTTGGGGAGCCCCATAAATATCGGATGCCATCACTTTTAAACCATGGATATATCCGAGACTTTAACATGTTAAAAACCACATCACAAAGGGGATGTATTTCAGGATTGTTACCAATTGTTTTAGTTATATAAGTTTATCTTTAAATTGAAACTATAATGGTTATCAAAGAATAAACTTGATTTCCAAACTAATTTTCATTTGAATCTATTTAGAATTAGACATTTCAAGAATATAAAAATTTCAATTTTTAATGATTTAACATATTCAAAATTTAGCAATCATGATAATTAAATGAAACTTGATGGTTTGATAAGCGATTGACTTAAAACTATTATTAGAATTTCACAATTTAAAAACTTTTATACTTTTAAAAATACTTTAAGAAAAGTTTTAGGTTGAAATTAATTAAATGATATAAAGTTATTGGGTTAATAATAACTATTGAATAATTTATTATTGATGAAATAAAATATATTGACATTTAATGAATAATAAACGATTCATTTTTTATTAAACATAAATGTAATCATTTAATTAATTTCAATCTAAAACTTTCTTTAAATATTTTGAAAAGAATAGTATTTTAATTATACAGAGTTATCTTAGATAAAAATTTAATTCTAAATAGATGAAACCGATAATTAGTTTAGAAAGCAACTTTAAACTTTAGTAAGCATCATATTTTTTATCTAAAGATAAATAGAACAAATTATTAAAATCAATAAGAGCTAAAAATGCATATAATATTATCATGGCATCCTTGAAGAACATTTATTAGATTTGAAGTAATCTGAATTTTGTGAAATGTGTCATCTCCTCAATTTCTTCCTGTGCTGCTTCCGATGGCATTGGCGGTGGCTGGCGCTGAATTTGAATTTGCAGCATTGAAGATCAGCTTTGTCATTCCCTTCACCATTCTCATCTGCTTCATTGACCATATTTTGCTCCCAAAACGCACGATCTAATCTTTCCTCGTTATTCCTATCCCAATGGTCCAATATCGTCAAATTTCAAACTCTGGTGCTGCAGGCAGCTGTGATGGTAGAGCCAGAATTGGCTAAGATGGTGGAGCCAGAATCGCTGGTGCCAAGAACTGGTGACATCATCTTTCAAGATTTCTTTGTCTGTGCCATCGGCATTGTTGATTGGGGCGATAGTTCTGCAGATTGACATCCTTCTAAGCCTTGAATCTCTGCAACATGCTGCTCTGTGCAAACACTTGATCACAGAACAGAGCTTCCCGCCCAATTTGATGCCAGAGCAAAGCTTGCCGCCCAAAACTGAGTAATAAAGAATATAATTCGCCCAACTGTGCATTACATCCAGTAATGCATGCCGGTCGAAATTCCGGCAGTAATTTTTTTGGCGGCGCACTCCCAGCTCTGCCGCTCGTGCGCCGCCTCAAAAATTATAGCCCGGAATTTCTTCCGGGCGTGCATTACCTAATACGTAATGCAATGTTCCATTTCTGTTCTCCCTTATTTTCTTCCTTATAAATTATTAAAAGATGACACCTTGCAGGGCATTAATGTGTGTTGTAAGTTTATAGATCTCAGGGATCCCACTTTAAAAAAAAAAAGATAAATAAAAGACCACATAATTGAGAATATTTTGGCAGTATCGAAAAATTTCAAAAAATCAGATGCATGGCGAAGGTACATGGCGGAGCATTTGGTTGGAGGGGGCCTATCTCTGTCTTAATCCCAACTTCTATTCGGAATACGGTCCATCTCTAATAGCCATTTCCGTTATATTTAAATTCCAAGTCATAAGTTGGGAAGATGAGAATCGGGGTCAGCTTATTATTGTTCATCTCTTGAGCAACAGCTTTGCCGGATTTTCTCAGGTGGATGTTTTCAAGCGCAAGGCAGGTTGACCTCCAATTCCTTCAAGAACTTGATCTTAATGGAGGCTTGCAGTTCCAATTCCAAAATCCATAGGCAAGTTCCAGCATTTGAAAAGCATTGATTTGTCTGGAAATAGCCCCAATTCAAGTATTTCTAGTCTCCATAGCCAGACTTTCAGCTGGTAAATTTCTACCTTGATTATAACCAGCTTACTGGGGGCATTCCTTCCTCCATAGCTAACCTGGGTAATCTTCAACAGCTTCAAACTTTTCTTTCTTGTTTTAGCTCCATATTTGAACCTTATTTACATGTACAAAGTTCATGGTTGCTTTGCTAATGCAAGCATGCATACACAAGGCACTTTCCCGCTACTTTGATGTAGTGATGCAGAAGTAGATCAGACTTGTGTAGGTGAAAGAGTTCTCAGTATTTTACCTACGAATGTCACTAATGTAGAAGTAGATCAGACTTGTGCAGGTGCAGAAGTAGATTAGACTTGTATAGCAAAAGTAGATCAGACTTATGAAGATGCAGGAGATCATGTCAGTTTAGCTAATGATGACGCTTCTTTAACTAATGATGCTGCTCTGGTTGGTTTCCATGAAGATGATGCAACAAATACAATAACAAATGCAATCTCTAAACCTATTCCTTCATCTAGAACACACACTAAGAGATTCAAATACCTCAAAGCTTGATGGACAGGTTGTACATATATTTTTTATGAAATTATTTAGGCTAGATTAGATGCACAAAAGAGGTTGGATAAGGCTATAAGGATGAGTCAAGAACAAATTGAGAGGAAGAGAATAATAGCACTGAAAAAACTTGTGAAGAAGAGGGTTCTTGGTTTCGCCACTACCAAGAACCGCATCCAATATATTAGGAATTGATACTCAAACTACAATGATCTTTGCAATTTACGTGTCTAGCAAGATATATTCACAAAAATTTTCTTCACATGCACTAGGGAGCCACAATATGGTCACTTATCCCTTGTGCTAGACAAATACAAAAACTTAAGTTCTTAAAGCAATTCAAACTTAAGTCATAAGAATAAAGCATTTAAACCATTGAACAGTTACTGTAGCAGGGGGGTTATTGACTCGAATACCGTTCCTGCTTTGACCGATATTTGTATATCGGATTCTTCACCAAACTCTTCGATTCTGCTTCATTCACCGTGTGTGTGTCCTCTGCTATCTTCTACTCTTATATAATACAGACTTTCGGCGGTTAAGGCATCATTTATGCTTTCCAATCTGAGTCCGGCATGCCTGCACAATATCCCACATGCTTGAGCACGTAAATTGGCTGTTTATGATTTATCCCACATGCTTGCTTACGAAAACAAGCCCTCGAACCATTGACCCATATTTTGCCTTAAAATTATATTTGAGAACCTTGAATTTGTTCTTGTTGCAACTTCTTAATGATCTACACAATCATTAACCTTCACCACATGATTAGCTTAGCCATATTGAACCATAGTAGATGTTGTGGTTGTGCCCAAGTCATACATATCATGTTCTCACTAATTCAACCCCATAAGTGACAATACTGTTACCATTGTAATCAACCTCCCTGCATCTAGTTAGTATGCAAGCCTACTGCCACTGCTTCTCATAGGTTGCTTTGTAGTCACATAATATTCACTGCCACTGCTTCTCATGAATATAAGATGACTATTTTCTAACATTCCTCCTTCAGCTTATATTTATACTATAAGTCCAGCACATTCAACTGTTGTTTGAATTTACTGAATTTGACTTCTGCAAGTGCTTTAGTGAAAATGTCTGCTGTTTGACTGTTAGTGTCAACATATTTCATTTGTATGATACCTTGTGATGCCAGATCTCGTATGAAGTGAATACTTAGCTCTATGTGCTTAGTCCTGTCATGATGAACTGGGTTTTTCACTATAGCTATGCAACTTTGGCTATCTGTCATAATCTCAGTAGCTTCACCGTGTACATAATTTAACTCCTCCAATAATCTTCTCAACCAGACTATTTCTTTGGCCACGAGAGATGAGGCAGCATATTCTGCCTCTGCAGAGCTCATAGCTATGGCAGCCTGTTTTTTGCATCTCCAAGTTATAGCATTTTTTCCTAAGAATATGACATATCCTGATGTTGACCTCCTTGTGCTTAGATCTCCTCCCCAATCTGCATCACTATTGGCAGTTAGTTTTAAATTTCTACAGTATAACATATACCTTGAGTGGATGTTCCCTTTAGATACTTTAGCACTCGTTTGCCTGCCTCCCAGTGATCTTTTGTAGGATTGTGGCATCTTCTACTCAAGATGTTGACAGCATATGCAATGTCAGGTCTGGTATTATTTGCCAGGTACAACAAGCACCCAATTAAAGCCCTGTATGGAGTCTTTTCCATGTCTATACTTGGCTTGTCTTCTGAGTTTGCTGTAAGAGTATGCCCTGGAGTCATAGGTATTTTCACAGCCTTAGCATCTTCCAAATTAAATCTTCTCAACATGTTATCAATATGTGTTTTTTGATGTAGCTTGATGTACTTCTGATCCCTGTTCCTGATGACTTCTATACCCAAGAATTTTTTGAGTTTTCCTAAGTCTGACATTTGAAACCTGTTTTTCAGAATCTTCTTTGCTTCATTAAGAACATTCATAGTACTTGCAATCATTATGCAATCATCAACATAAAGTGCTATAATGCAAAATTCTTCTCCTTCTTGGAATCTATAAAGGTTACCATCATTCTTTAATTTTTCAAACCTGTGTTCTTGTAGAAATTGATTCATGCAGAGGTACCATTCTCTAGGGGATTGCTTTAACCCATAAACTGCTTTATGTAGTCTCCAAATCTTATTTTCTCCCTGCTCAAACCCAGGGGCTTGTTTCATGTAAGCTTCCTAACTAGAGTAGCATTTAGAAAGGCTGTTTTGACATCCATATGGTGTATTTCCATATTCATTTCATTTGCCATTGCAATCAAAATCCTAATGCTTGTGAGTTTGACAATAGGAGAGTAAGTTTCTTCATAGTCTTTGCCCCTTTTTTGAGTGTACCCCTGAGCAACCAGCCTGGCTTTATACCTCTTGCTGCCATCAGGATTTTCTTTGATCCCAAATAGCCATTTACTTCCAATCACATTTTTGCTGTCATCAATATCCACCAGTTCATATGTTTTTGTTTCAGCAAATGAGCTTAGCTCCTCATTCATAGCTGCCATCCACTTGCTTTTATTTATACTTTGCTGAGCTTCTTCAAAATTCTGTGGTATATCTTCATTCTCAAGGAGGGCCATAATTTGTTCAAGCTCTGGTTCATCAATAGTAATGTTTCTTCTGCTTCTCCCTTGCTCATCCCTTCCATATGGTAAATACCCCAATTTTGCTTCTTCTATGAGTTTTTCAACTTGTGTTTTTCTTTTTCTTCTGACTATTGTTTCCTTGTTCTCAAGGTTTCCATTGTTGATCTGCTGGCCTTGACTGAGTTCTTGTTGTGTATTTCCATTTTCTGTTTCCACATTATCCTCTTGGCTATTTTCATCATTTTCATCAACATCAAATTTTACATCCTTGTGTTCAATGTGTTCCTCCTCAATCTTATGCCTCCTTTTATACCTGTGCTTGTACAATATGTTTTCATTGAACAAGACATCTCTACTGATTATGGTTGTTTTGTTTTCTGGATTGTAGATCCTATATCCTTTGGATTCATCATCATAACCAACCACAAATCCAATTTCAGCCTTATCATCCAGCTTTTTCCTTAACTCTTTGGGTATGTGTGAATATGCCAAACATCCATATACTTTGTACTTGTCAAAATTAAACTTTGTGCTTGGATTCCATAACAGACTAGGCAGATTTCCATCAATGCTGCTTGATGGCAAATTATTTTGTATTTCTACACTTGTCTTGAGTGCTTCTTCCCATAGATTGCTAGGTAGTCCACTTTGCTTCAACATAGATCTAACAGCATCTAATATTGTTCTGTTTTTCCTTTCTGATACACCATTCTGTTGAGGGCTATGTCTGCATGTCAATTGCCTTTTAATGCCATGCTTCAAGCAATATAATCTGAATTTGTCAGATAGGTATTCTCCACCTCTATCTGACCTAATACATTTCAGTTTATTTCCAGTTTCTCTTTCAGATGCCACCACAAATTGTTTAAATGCTTGTAGTGCTTGGGACTTTGTAGTTAAAGCATAAGTTGTGCACTTTCTGCTGAAATCATCTGTAAAGGTAATAAAATACCTTTTATTTGTCCTACTTTTGACATTCAGAGGGCCACAGAGATCTGTATGTACCAGCTCTAGCACCTGAGTTGCTCTGGTTTTTCGTTTGGTGAAGGGTAATCTGTTCAGTTTTCCCAAAGCACATCCTTCACATATGAAGTGTGCTGAGTTTTTGTTGCAACATATCCAACCTTGTTTAATCAATTGTTTGAGATTTTTGTTGTTTGTATGAGCAAGTCGATTATGCCATAGTTCTAACCCTTCTTCTTTAATAGTATTGATGCTCACTACATTTTTCATTGCAAATAGATTTCCAAATCTGGTAGCACGAAATTTTAATTCATCCTTGAGATAAATATTACATTGCAATGAGTCAAAAGTGACCCTGTAGCCTAGATCAACCAGTTGACTAACAGAAATCAAGTTCTTGATTATTGTAGGCACACACAACACATTTTGTATATCTACAATGTCACCATTTAAATCTTCAAGCTGCAGCAAACCCCTACTCTGAATTTTTTGAAGAGCTCCATTTCCAACTTGTATATTTCTTGAACTTGCATTGGTAGGATTCTTCAGTAGACCAGTGGACTGTACTACTGATCTTTCAGTTCCACTATCAACTACCATATAATCATCAAATTTATTAGATTCAGCTTTATCAATAATAGCAAATTCATTAAGTACCTCATCATCTTCATCTTCAGAATTTGCTTTAGATTTTTCTCCATGTTCTTCAGCCACAAATGCTTTTTCATAACTTTTTCCTCTTCCTTTATTTGAGGATCTGCCACCTCTGCTATCAGGCCTTCCTCTTCCCCTTGCATAATTCTTTGGAGTTGGGCATTTTGAGGCCATATGACCTCTTCCACCACATGTGTAACAGTTAAACTCTTTTTTCAACTTAGGACATTCATTCTTGTAGTGACCTTGCTCATGGCAATGATAGCAAGTCACTTTCTTCTTAACAACTAATATCTCAGGATCATTAGATTGTTGCCTTGATATTTTCTTTTGTTCCCATTTTGTTCTCAAACAATTTTCTGCTTCCTCTCTTGTCTTACAAGTATTTCTAATAAATAAGACAAGATTTTCATTATCCACTGCTCTAGATATTTGCAGAATTTGGCTTCTGTCTGATACATTCACATTTGCCCCAGCAAGATCAGCTATGAGGTTATCAAACCTATCAAAGAACCCTGAGACATCTTCATCCTCTGCTAATTTTAACCCTCTTAATTCATTTTCAAGTAAATCAATTTGAGAGGATGTTTTATCTTCATAATGTTTAAGCATATACTTCCACATATCTCGTGGACTCAAACCCCTTAATTTCAACCTAATTGTAGGACTTACCTTGCAAGATATGATTCCTTGAGCCTCCTTCGCTTTTGCATACAAAGATTTTCCTCCTGAGCTGCTTCCCCCTGATGTACCTCTTGTACCTGCACTTTGAGAAGTCCTACTTCCTCCTGCTGTGCCACCTGCACCTTCATTTTGTGAAGTCTGCCCTGCACCTGCAGCATTAGTTGAGCTAGCTGTGTTAGAGCCAGATCTAGTCAGAATTCCTACAGTAACAGTTCCTTGGGGATCCACCAAATCCCACAAGTCTTCTACTTCCAAGATGTGTACTATAGCATCCTTCCAAATCTGGAAACCTGGACCTCCAGCATACACATCCACAGTGTTGAGCAAACTTGCTCCAAATCTGCTAGACATATTACTAGCTCTGATACCACTATTAGGAATTGATACTCAAACTACAATGATCTTTGCAATTTACTTGTCTAGCAAGATATATTCACAAAAATTTTCTTCACATGCACTAGGGAGCCACAATATGGTCACTTATCCCTTGTGCTAGACAAATACAAAAACTTAAGTTCTTAAAGCAATTCAAACTTAAGTCATAAGAATAAAGCCATTTAAACCATTGAACAGTTACTGTAGCAGGGGGGGTTATTGACTCGAATACTGTTCCTGCTTTGACCGATATTTGTATATCGGATTCTTCACCAAACTCTTCGATTCTGCTTCATTCACCGTGTGTGTGTCCTCTGCTATCTTCTACTCTTATATAATACAGACTTTCGGCGGTTAAGGCGTCATTTATGCTTTCCAATCTGAGTCCGGCATGCCTGCACAATATCCCACATGCTTGAGCACGTAAATTGGCTGTTTATGATTTATCCCACATGCTTGCTTACGAAAACAAGCCCTCGAACCATTGACCCATATTTTGCCTTAAAATTATATTTGAGAACCTTGAATTTGTTCTTGTTGCAACTTCTTAATGATCTACACAATCATTAACCTTCACCACATGATTAGCTTAGCCATATTGAACCATAGTAGATGTTGTGGTTGTGCCCAAGTCATACATATCATGTTCTCACTAATTCAACCCCATAAGTGACAATACTGTTACCATTGTAATCAACCTCCCTGCATCTAGTTAGTATGCAAGCCTACTGCCACTGCTTCTCATAGGTTGCTTTGTAGTCACATAATATTCACTGCCACTGCTTCTCATGAATATAAGATGACTATTTTCTAACACAATACTGTATTGCCTCGCCCTCAGAGTCCCATCAGATCTCCCCATCAATACAGAAGAATCCCTGGTTCTCCAAGAATGCTCTCAGATAATAAAAGGAATGTCATAGATGCTGCAACAGAGTTCTTTCCTGGAGAACAATCCCTTTGTCTCAGAAAAACCCATTCTTAAATATTGCGCCAAACTTGCTGATGCTTGGTTCATTGGAAAGCCAAGGGGCCAAAATACTAATTCGGCCCCCGATAGCCTCTCAATTGAACTGCTGCCCCTAGGGCGATTAGACGAAGCTGGATGACTGTGGCTTCAATGTTGCCCCTCCTCTTGCCTTTGATCCAATTAATGGCTTTATGCCATGTCATTGCTTCTTAGGTGATTATTTAAGTTAGCTAACATAGCCAACTTATTGAATGGTTATGCCCCCATGTATGTAACATACCTCTCCCCTTCAAATCCTTGGTCTTCAAGGATGGTGGATGTGTTCTAGAACCCATTACCTGGGTCACTGTGGCCATGGTTCCCTCATCTTGTCATTTTTGAAAGCCATTCCCTGGGTCACCCTGTGACCATGGTTTCACAGTCCCTTTTGAAACCCATTCTCTAGGTCACCTTGTGATTATGGTTTCGTCATCTAAACCCTTTTGAAACCCGTTCCCTGGTTTATCTTGTGACCATGGTTTCATCATTTAGTTCCTTTTGAAATTTGTTCCCTGCGTCACCCTGTGGCCATGGTTTCATAGCCCATACTTTGCGGACGTCCTACTTTCCATCCCTGATGCAAGTCCGTATTCATAATTTCAGGTGAATGACCTCACTTTGAACTCTAATAATCTTTCCATGGCCTTCACAGGTTTTGAGTCAATTGAGGATTTTGTTTGCATGTACTCTTCACTCTCCCACGTGGACTGGGGGAGCGAATGACTAAGTATGTGATCCTAGTCAGGTGAATTCGCTAACTAATGCGAATTAAATATTCTTGATCCTAAATCTAAGAATAACATGCTACAGAAGACTCAGCTTTCTATGCTTATACTTAAAACAGTGGTAACAATCGTAGACCCACTTGGATCTAATTGGCGCAAGCTTCTAACAACCCTACCACCTTGTAAATTTACACTCTGGACTTTCATTAGAGATGATATTGCAAGATCAACCCCGGATTAACTCTTGCATTTGTGGAGACCTTGCTCCATAGATAGACAATACACCAATTATGGCTAATCGGTTCACGTATATCCCCATGAATTCCAATTGAATTCTCTATTACAACTCTGAGGGTTGATTTTCTTGCTCCAATAATGATAAAAAATTCTTCGCCAATTTCAGGATTAGTTCCTTTTGGTTTTTATTACATAGAATACCAATAGCTATTCCTTAAAAATCACATTCTATGTGTGACGTTCCAAGTATTTATACGGTATACGTATAAATATACTGACACGTCACCCAGTAAAGGTACGCCACCATGGGGTATTGTAACCTGGGGGGGTTGACCTAAAAGGGATTAAATTAGCACCTAGGATTAGGGAATTAATGTCTAAATGGATTAATTAGGTTAATTAATGCTTTGGGAAGGCGCCACCTGGCCTAAATCGATTGGCCAGCATGGGGACTTCCAAATTGGGCCATCAACTTGACCCCTATCCCTAACTGACTCCCAAAATCGATCAAGAGGAGCAGCAACTGAGCGCCCACCTTGCCAAGCACTTTTATCTGTGTGTCCGGAGCTGAGCGCCAAGTCCAGGGAAGATGGGAACACCAAATGACAACGGATCTAGCAGGAACTCAGGTGGGTGGTTAGTGTAGCTCGATATTTCTAGAATAGTGCCCCTGTTGGGCACTAGTAGTGTTTATTTCTTCTGTTCTCTCTGTGCTTTACTTGTAGGAACTAACCCTTGATTGCAAAGGTGAGTTCTCTTTATCTCTGATTCTGGTTTTGCTCTTAAAGGATGGATTGATAGTTCTTTGCATAGTATTACTCTGGAAATGGGGGAATTAAGGGGGGGTAGAGACCTCTGAGCCATGTTTAGTAGTATGCTCCTAGGTTGATCCCTGTATTTCCCATTAGATGCGGCCTGTGTACAAGAGACCACCGGGTCGTAGATGCTATGGAATGGCTTAGCACCAGAGAAGGGACGCAGTGGTGAAGTGGGGGTGGGGTCTTGCATGAACATAAAAGGCTCCTGAGACTCCTACAGTGGGCTAGGCATGATAGCCGGTCACGCAGAGGGCCGGGTATGGGTCTGACACTCCCTGGGTGTAGTGGTGTGACCCGTATGGGGCACCATGCACTTTGAGTAGATTTAGGGTGAGTAAGTCGGGTACGGATGCGGGGGTCGCTGATGCGGCACGTATTCTCTAGCTCACCCATGGAACCACTGTGATCCTGGAAGGGGACGCTTCCCTGACCTGCCTCATCGGACCGGGGCGTCATGAACCCTAGAGTAGGCTCAAAAGGGTGATACCTTGAGTCTGCGTCTCCGGAAGGCTATAGCGAAGCCATAGCGTGAATCGACCCATCTGCAAAGTGTGCACAGGAGGGGCGGATGGAGTGGACAACCCTAGCCACTGTTCTATGCCAGCCAACGCCAGGTTATACCTCTGTCTGCTGATCTCTTGAGGCCGAGCCGTCAGTCTATCCTCACAGGAGTCTGAACCGGGGTAGAACCTGGGGTTTGGGGTGTTTTCCTTAGGATTTGATGCATATTCTTTGCCGTTGGTACTTGGATGGATGTGCCACCCTTCGTAGTGGTTATTTATATATATATATTTTATGCTGTGTGCTAACATTGTATTCACGCTTCCGCGATGTAGGAGTCCCATTGAAGGCATGGGCCGAATGACCCCTCTGTGTCCTTCACTCGGACATCTTTCTATAGATGGCCCGGGATAGACGGAGGGCCCTGCTCATGGTGAGATGGTCGCCATGGGAGGGGAAAGTCTTCGTATGTATAAGGCCGGGTGTCATATATATTCAGGGAGCGTCACAGTGGTATCAGAGCATGGTTTTGGGAAACCAAACTATTGCACTGACCACATACTAACTCGTTAGATCGTTAGCTAGTGAGTGAGGATTTTGGAGTGGTATGAGATTTGGGTGGTGTAGTAGATGCCGTCATGATTGATTTAACGTGGTTTAAGTCTTATATTAGTATGTGCACCCGGCACGAAACCCTAACCCTAAGTGGCGGGCAGGGGGTACCCGGGTGTTGTTGGCGACGGTGGCGAGGTCGGGATAGGGCCCGTGCGCAGCCCTAATTAAAAAAAAAAAAAAAACCTAACCCTAAGTGGCGGGCAGGGGGTACTCGGACGCTCCTGGCGGCTGTAGCAGGGTCGAGGTAGGGGGTGCCCGCCGCCCTAAAAACGCGTTTCCGCCAGTTTCAAAATTTTAGGGTAAAAATTTAAATTTAGGTTAAGAGTAATATTTTTCATTGTTTCTCTTAACGTTGGTTGCTTCCCCACGAGCTCATATAGCCCGAACCTCAAGCTCTCTCGCCATAGCCAACCCTCATTTCTTGCCTTCCTCTCCCAAAGCGCCCACTCGGCCCACCTTTTGTGATGGAGGAACCAAGCGGTATACAAGCGCCAAGCCTCGTTACTCTAAATCTCCCATAGAGTCTCGACGGGCCGAGGCTAGCGCCACGCCCAAACCCATCGCCAGAAGAAGAGGCTAAAACTGAGGAGTTATTGGAGTATTTTGTTAAACGCTTTTATGAAGGGGTTAGAATACCATACCCGCTCTTTTGTTATAATGAGCGGTTTGTATATAACCTTAACGCCATCCGGGAATCCTACACCGTAGTTGAAGGAGAAGATGGTGTCCAGAAATATACACGATTCTTTCCGCCGGAAGGGGATGAGCAAGCTGAAGCCGAGGCCATACAAATGCAGGCCCATAAGATCCTTCAGATGGCACAAGCGGCAGACTAATCTATGTTGTAGATTATATGACCCCTTATCTCATAAGTGTAGCCCGTACATTTTGAAAACACAATATCCAAAACCCTTTCAAGGGAACTACTTTTACATTCTAAATTCCAGGCAACATCACCGGTTAGCTCAATAGGGTCACTGTATTTATAACAAGAGCAGACCTGGATTTATCTTACAATGAGCAGCAGACTTAGAGAAATGACTGAAAAAAATATATTCCGGCCCAACACCCTGCCATAAACTTACAGAACCTAGTTCATTTGGATAGATTCAGTCAATTAGAAGGTAAACAAAGATCCTTCTCATACCATAGTTTAAGCTGAAACTCCTGCTAACCTAATCAGACTACTGAATTTAATACAAGAGTAGAACAGGATTTATAGTGCAATGAGCAGCAATATGCAAGATATAACTGCAAATAACATTTTCTGGCAGAAAACAGAGACCTATATCTTTAAGAACATAATATATTTGGAACTGAATTTAATATAAGAGTAGAATTGGATTTATATTGCTATGCGTAGCAAAGTGCAAGATATTACTGCAAATAACACTTTCTGGCAGAAAACAGAGACAATTATCTTTAAGAACATAATGCATTTGGAAAGTTTCAGTCAAGTTCCAGGTAAACTAGAACACTGTTACAACGTATAGAAAGTAATATCTAGCTTCCTAATATGAAGAAAGCACTTTAAAGTGGAGTAACCTTAAGCTACATATTTAAGCCATATAAAAGTAGGAGAAAATTTATGAAAACCAGCAATACACGTCCGTGTTTAACATTGCAGGAATCCACGTTGTCCAGAAGACCTATGTTTCATAAAATGCATCTAAATATCACACCAGGTACCTTCTTTATGAGAAAAAGAAATATCCTCTCTAATACTTTACTGAGTTGTCAACAGCCTTTTCAAATGATCACTGTCTACCAAAACAGCTGAAAACTTTAAACAAACTTCATGTGTTCCCAGCCACTGTCTGCAAGCCATCTCCCAAGAACTCCTAAAACCTTGGACAAAAGGAAAACATTAAGAAGAGAAGCCCGTACCTGCAGCCAATCAATACAAAGTTAGCCATAGACTGGGTAAAATTGCAAGGGCCAAAAGGTACCTTAGGCTTCTCGGTTATTCACCGATTACCTAATGTAATCCTTTTGCCACAAGATCAAAAAGAAAATAACTTGGAAGATGATGACTTTCAAACAAAATCATAAAAGAGAGCAGATCAAATAATATACTAAGAAATAAAATGATCCTGAGAACCAATACAACCGTGTATACTGGCATATTATGTTGTCCATTTCCTTACGTTCTTGGTCAAGAAACAGGGGATTTATTTATAGATACCATACCACAAGAAGTGCCCATGGTCTATCATATAATCAGAAGCAAACAAATACCTTTTGCATCACTAAGCCAACACGTAACAAATTGTTGCTGGCCAAGCTCAGATAATTTACCCGTGTACAAACACCCAAAAATTAAATATTTCATACCTGATTATCATCCAAGTCAGATTCTTGATCGTCCATGTACTGTGTTTCAGGGACAAAGTAGGATGTATCTCCAAAGCTTTGTCTGTTTGTGCTCTGGAAACGTCTATTCTGTTGCTGGCCACCATAGCTATACTTGCCTCTCTTATTATATCCGTCCATGCCTATCTTTTCTCCCTTTAGATCAGTGCCTTGCATGCAAAATGCGATTTCCTTGTCTAGAGCGGCCTCATTTAGGCGCTGGATATCAAACTCAGAAAAGGGAAGGTCGTCTTCAAGAATCAGGTCCCATTCATCCATTAGCACAAGCCCGGGAAATCTAGATATGGGAACCGTCAATCTTAACTATGGTCTGCCATACAAATCTTCCAGCGCATGCCTCGAAACCCTAACTCGAGGCAAGGTAGCAGATCCGCTAAGGCCCGTCTTAAAGGTCGGGAATATAGCTATGAAATTTTTAATCAGGGAAAATATTTACTTCAATAAAGACATCTACAACACGAAAAAAGCCTAAGTGTTTAACTAAGGCCAGAATAAAACACCTAATGGTAATACATTGTTACCATAGGTAATACATTAGGACCGTGTCTTTATATGGAACGGTATCACCTGTTTCAATATATCAGGTAGAACAAATTCAAGGGAAAACATCTTAGATATCCCACATAGAGCAGATATCTATATAAGTCACCTAATTAAAGGTTTAGACTTGGGGGAAATAAATGAGCCAACATGCCATAAAGAAATCAATAACCAACCTGCAAACAATCCCATGCACCAAATGCATATTCCTTCCTAGCTGGACCAGATATGCTATCCACCAAGGAAAAGTAAGGCTTACCAAGTATGCTTTTTATATATATATATAAAAAAAAAAAAAAAAAACTAGCAAAAGGCACACCAGAAGGCTTTGGCAAGGTTGAATTTGTTAATTTAAAACCCAATTTATAATGTGACAAAGTTTGATGGTTCAAAGATCTCGATTGTTGAAAGTGTATATATGGAATAAATTTTTATTCTTGGGTTTTTGGCATATTTATTTATTATGCTAGGGCTTCGTCTGGCACATTGTTGCTGTGGTACATGGTTCCCCTTCGTTGGAATTGGTCATAATGGCACGTACAAACAAGTTGTTTCTTATAGAGCAAGTATATTTGAGTGCTTGCTTGTTCATCATGGTTCTTTGATGGCACCATCTTTTTTGTCATGTCTTGTCTTGTCTTGTTATATAAAGTATGAAGTTGCTTCTTCGGTCAATTTATGAATTAGTTTTTTTCTTGTTACGCTCACTAGTATTTTTTATTACGCTCATTGTTTGTTGTATCGATATTTTTTGTTTGGCTTCACGCCAAAGTTGTTGTTTCTCAAAGTTGGCGTGCATGAATACATTGCAATACATTTTTGTATTCATTGTTACGAATGATGATATCCCATCACTTATCTTCTTTCTTGTTGGCTCCCTTCACAAGACTTGTGTTGCTATCTTAGTAGGTAGATCAATTTCTTTCCATGTCAATAGATAGATAGATAGATAGTAGTTTTAACGTCACGCCACTAGGCAAACATCCAACGGACATGTGACTACACACCACACTACATTGCTTAGATATTGAAGACATGGGGACACACATGCGGCGTGTGCATAATCATGCTTTTAGTTGTTTTCTAAAATGGCTTTCAACTCCATGTTGATTTGTCACGCAAGACAAAGATCATCATCTCTTAATTGGAGCATAAATTAACAACATGACATTCATCTTATATACGATATGTATTTGTGATCACAAGAAGGGTCAAAACCATTATGAATGCTACGGATGTTTTGGAGCACTTTCCCACCGGATGGTACATGTTGTAGCACAGTAGTTGCATAAGCTTTAATAATCTATAATAACAGGTTTACAAATGGCAGGTCATCAAAAATTTTGGAAATTAATTCTGACTCAGGTTTTTGCCTTACTCAAGAAGATCAATTTGTTCTCACTTGCTTACACGGGAAGGTTTATGATGGGACAACTTATGAAGCAAGTAGTAGCATTTACTACTTTGCAGCTGGTACCATTAAAACCCATGCTATTTCAAACTTACTAACTCACCATGACAACAGTCTTAATCAAAGCCATTGTAATCATGCCTCAATAAGTAAGCTGCTTTACCACATTCTCTTTCTTATATCAAGATAAGTTCATAGGTACAAGAGAAAATAGTGGAAAAGTAGAGAAATGCATGCATTCAAAACTAACTTGCATTCTGCATCCAGTATGAGTGTTGTTCTATTAGTTGTTGAATGTGCAAGGTGCACCTATAATGACTACTGCAACAATTACAAATGATACCATCGTAGAAGCCTGCTCTGCTCTTGGATAACATAACTATTGTTTTCCTTTGCATAAATGGAGCTTCTTGTATGAAACTAAATGTTCAATAGAAATTTGGACCTTTGGAATGGCATGCTCTCCATCATGACGTAAGCTCCAAAACATTTCTAGGTTGTGTTTCTGCAAAGTACCAGAAAGGTTTAGAGCTCTTAAAGAAGTTAGAGATGAGAATACAAGAAATTTACTTACATAGGGGACACATTTTCACAGTTAATGTCACATCGAACTCTCCATACAATGGATAATGTTGTAAGAAAGAAAAGATGTTGCATTATCAGGGGAATCACTCTAAGCACGAACATCCACCTAGCAATATGGAGGACCAGTTCGGACATATAGCGTTGGCAAAAAAGCAACTTCAAGTTGAGAATGCATCTAAGCTAGCTCTTACAAGAACAGTGTACGAAAATATTCTCTCCAAATCATTATGTCTATCTATGCTATAAGATAAGAGGAAGAGAATGCCATTTCAAGCTTTCCATAAATCCCATATAAATTACATAAATCTGCAAGAATTCTAACACTAGACATAGTGTCGACACAACAGAACTTGAAGCTGAAACCTACATTTAAGCTATATACAAGACAGAGCACAAAAATATCCTCTGCAAATCAGTATGTTTATCTAGGCTACAAGAAAAGAGGAAGAGAATGCGACTTCAAGCTTTTCGCAAATCTCACATAAACTTTGAATTTTATACCTGACTTTACCTGAAGGCAGGAATATACTCAAAAAAAGGCTTGATCCAAATTTTGATGCTTCTGTCCAATTCAATTCTCAGCAAGAGGTGAAGAAAGAAAACACTGCGGTGCAGATAATGACCGCAGTCATTGAAGTACTGGCTTTTCTGCCATGGGCACCGAGCATCATGGACTTATAGTGTGCAGTTCCGTCAATGTGGAGCATCAGATGCTCCCATGGGAATACTTGGATTAGATCTACTAATTGAATTTTTATGCTGTCAGCAGCGCTACTAGCATCTTTGAGCGGGGATAGTACTATGCAACAATAATGCAAGAGGTAAAAGTGTACAGTGTTTAACATTAAGGTTGGACAAAGGCATTAAGTGAAGGAATCCTTTTCCATGCACATGGACAAAGGTGTACAGACTCTACATAAAATACAAACTATCCAGGAACCCCTGTTCACTAAGATTACTATGCTATTGAGCCGCCATGTGAAGGATAAGTAAGAAAGGAGGAAGTTAAGAAAGAAGATGCAAGCAAATCATCTTACAATTTTTTTTATCTTAGCTTCACGTTCTTATTAAACAGCTAAGTATAAGTCAGATTATCTGCAGAAGCGGTTCAATCTTCTCATTCTTTAATTCCTCAAATCTTCTCATTGTTAGTGGAGCAAATGGACTCTGATCAGGATGAAGATTGTTATGAAAAGAAAATGAATTAATAAATGTCGCAAAACTTTCCATGTTATCATTCTTGTGTACAAATCTTCCCCTATAGTTTAACAACACGGATACCATATTTACATCCAACATAAAACAACTAAGTATCCCATGGCATCTGCCATCAGAAGGGTTCTTTGTATTAAAGTTAGAAAGTGGGATTTTGTTATGAGATTAAAAAGCTTAGATGTCAGAGCCAACCTAGAGATGAGGAAGTCTGCGAGCTCGGACATTCTAGAAAAAAGTTGTCACCAACATGGCATTAAGGCAGATAGATGAAAAGTTTTAAAGCAGAGGTTATAAAAGATCATAATAGCAATCCTGTAGTAGGTAAAAGGGTGAAGGAACCCTATACAAGTGGCAGAAGCATTCTATACAAAGCCAAACAAAAAAAAGATAGCCCATGCAGTAGAAAGGAAGAAAATGTTTCTCCTATACACTCACATTAGGGCAGAAGAAAGTACCAGCTGAAGACGAAAGTGTTTCTAAAGCACATGAACCTTTATTTGAAATGCACGGCAAAAATGAAAGTACCTTACAAGAAATAAGCTCTGCTGAGACAGTAGTGCTACCTCGCCATGGCCTAATAATAGGATTATACCTGGTACTGAAATAGAACATAAATAAATACAATTATACCTGTCTTATTTCGAAACAAATATAGAAAAAGCCAGGGAAAATGACTCTTCTAGAAATTGTTCTAAGTGCAGAAACTTGATTCCAGCTGATCTGAGAATTGCTACTAAGCTCATGCATTAAACAAATCATAGACGCAAGCAAAAGGTTCAAGAGTTCTACCTGAGAATAAGATGCAAAAAGCTGACCTAATTTAGAGTAGCAGTTCCAGGCATGGTGGCAGCACCGAGTAGGTCGCAATAGTAGTTATGGGCATGTTAGTCGAACCAAAATGAGGCTTTCAATATCCAAATGAGTTCTGAAGATGACATAATTCTTTGCTTGAAAATGCATACGGGTCCTGGCTAAAAGGGAATAAGGTAAGAAATTGAAGCTTTGAATGCAGTTCGACATGCAGAATGCCATGTTAACCAGAACCTGCAGATAAATCTTGCCGGTTGACCCCAAAAAGTGCAAACAAAGAACTGCCAGCAAAAATTTACCTGTAAACTCCTAATGCAAATTCCTAGTAACTCCGGATGTTCATTACAAAGAAAGAACTTTAAAAATGCCACAAACTCCGATTCCAGTTTTAGGGCTCAGAGCTGGATTTGCAGTGGGAGTTTGGGCTCATTGTCTTGTTTGAAATTGTCTTGATGAGAAAACATCTCTGCGGAATCATCATCGCAGAGAAAGGCTCTTGAGGAGAAACGCTTTAAAGCTTGAAGAGCCAGAAATATGGAAAACGAAGGTTGGAATGGGGTTTGATGCTAATGCACGTTGAAGAGCCATAAAATTTGGAAAACTGGCAAAAAAGAAACCAGAATTCTATAGCCATTTCATATTACTGGAACGGAGGTTGCTGCTGAAGACGATGATCCATTACTGGGGTTGCGCCTCCTCCCATCTCCATTCTATTTTCTTGGCATTTTCTAATTTCCTCCACCCTTGATTTATGAAACGGAAGATTCAATGGTGCAGATTGACGCCACTTAGGATTTTGGTGAGGTGGAAATGACACGTGGATAGCTTAGAATTTCAGGAAAGGCTGTAGGCCCGGTAGGGCTGGTGTGCTAAAAAAAAAACCTAACCCTAAGTGGCGGGCAGGGGGTACTCGGACGCTCCTGGCGGCCGTAGCAGGGTCGAGGTAGGGGGTGCCCGCCGCCCTAAAAACGCGTTTCCGCCAGTTTCAAATTTTTAGGGTAAAAATTTAAATTTAGCCAGTAATATTTTTCATTGTTTCTCTTAACGTTGGTTGCTTCCCTGAGCTCCGCCATAGCCGCCGAACCTCAAGCTCTCTCCGCCATAGCCAACCCTCATTTCTTGCCTTCCTCTCCCAAGCGCCCACTCAGCGCCCACCTTTTTGTGATGGAGGAACCCAAGCATGTATACAAGCGCAAGCCTCGTTACTCTAAATCTCCCATAGAGTCTCTGACGGCCGAACTGCTGCCACGCCCAAACCCATCGCCAGAAGAAGAGGCTAAAACTGAGGAGTTATTGGAGTATTTTGTTAAACGCTTTTATGAAGGGGTTAGAATACCATACCCGCTCTTTTGTTATAATGAGCGGTTTGTATATAAGCTTAACGCCATCCGGGAATCCTACACCGTAGTTGAAGGAGAAGATGGTGTCCAGAAATATACACGATTCTTTCCGCCGGAAGGGGATGAGCAAGCTGAAGCCGAGGCCATACAAATGCAGGCCCATAAGATCCTTCAGATGGCACAAGCGGCAGACTTACAGTGGCTTACAGCCGATGACCCTACTTTAGGGTACCGTTACCTTGAAAATGGGATGTGCCTCTTTGATGGTGGGTCATACACCATCCCATCTTTTTCATATGAGGGGGAGACTAATCGTATCATTTGGGAAGCTGGAACACCCCCATTTTTCACCGACCAGTTCCAGCGGGCTGTCGAGCAGGACATGCAGGCAAATCCCCCACGGTATTTCCTGGAGCTTAAACGAAGAATGGACATTCGGCTAGCCAGGGAAAAACGGGCAGAGGAGCAGGCAACACTCCAAGCACAAGTACAGGCGGCAGCCCAGTTGGCAGAGGAGGCTGCTAAACTTCGTGAAGATACCCTCCACGCACAGCAGCTAGAACAGGAGCAGAATAGGAAAAGAATGCAGGATGAAGCAGAGCAGAGGGCGAGAGAGGCAACAGAGGTAGTTAAGGAGCGGCTTAGGAAAGAAGAACAGGAACGAGACCATCAAGATCCGCCACCTCCGAATGTTTCTTCTCATCGCCGAAAGCTGAAGAGTACGCCCCAAGTTGGGTGCTCAATACAGGGATCAGCTCAAGGCTCGGGGTGGTGTCACCAAGGCTGCCGGGGACAACCAGATGGATGAAATCATCCGGAAGGCCCGACATCCAAAGATAGCGGGGAAAACTATTCCCGGAGCTCCACCCCAACCTAAGAGGAGGCATCGTTACAAGCCTGGCACTGTGGCACTTAGGGAAATAAGGAAGTACCAGAAATCTACCGAGTTCTTGCTACGGAAACTTCCCTTCCAGCGTTTGGTCCGAGAGATTGCTCAAGAGTTTAAAACGGATCTCCGGTTCCAGACTCATGCAATTCTAGCACTCCAGGAAGCGGCCGAAGTCTATTTGGTGGCCCTCTTTAGCGATGCCAATTTATGTGCTATCCATGCTAAGCGAGTGACGATAATGACAACGGACCTTTAGCTAGCATGCCGGATCCGTGGAGAACGGCCGTGACTATATGTAAATAACATTTTTTTTGTATATATGTAACCGATATATTAATATGAATCCTGTTTTGACTTCTTAGTCCAACTGTGATTTTCTTTCTTTTATGTATGCATATTAGAAAAAAAAAATAACAGTAATAATTAGCTGGCGCCTCGAATGCCATGCCCGGAAGTTTAAAAGTAACATTCACTTTAGGATTTTCATTCATTTCTTATTCCTTCCGTTTTCTTCCTCCTCCTATTTTCCTTCCTCCGCAATGGATTACGCTGGGCGCTTAACATGGTACATGGGAGGTGAGCAGTGGGATCCTCAGGTCCCATACTCTCTTTTGGATCCCATGTTGCAGTGTAGAGTCGACCTTATCGACAATATGCGTGCACATCCCCATTATAACCTTTTTCTGGAGTTTTATGATGAAGAAATCCTGCCCCAAGCAGAGTTTCTCGGAGAGCCGCCTCAACCCCATCTCCATAGGGATATCTTATGGCACATGTTTGGGGATGGCCGTCACAGTTATGATATTCTTAGGGGCATTGTCAGGCGAGCTAAGCACGCCCCCATTATTGATCGCGGCTCTAACGAGCTATACTTTGAGGCCCAGTTTGCCCTTGCCCTTATCATGGATAGGTATGTTGACGGTACCGACATGGCCTTAGAGCAAGCCAAGTCCCCACTACCCCCAGATCCTGAGGAGGATGAGCAGATAAGCTATGCCTACTTTGTAAGATGGAAGAAATTGGCCACAGAGAAGCCTTTACCTCGTAGTAAGGGCCAAGCTCTTGTCCGCTTAGGTTCGCTTCCTACTATTAAAGTTGGAGATCAAGATTACTTGCTGCCGATATTCAATGGGCATATCAGCATATCGCCAATAAGGGCAAGCAAAAGACAGCTCATCTCCTTTATGAGCTGGCCGAGTATTGTCAGGGTCAAAATGACTTCATCGATTATTCTCGTCCCGTATATGAGCTGGAGTTACACCGACTGCTCAATTATCAGCCTCTTGATGTTGAGCCTATCAACACTCTGTTATCGTTACGGCAGCTAATGATTCAGGGTACTCCGTCCTCAATTCCTGAATCGGCTTTCCACGCTATGGCCCCACATGTTCCCAACATCAACGATGTCATAGTCAAGATAGAAGATGACCCAACTATGGAGGATCTATGTGATGAAGGTCAGTACGCTCAGGACGAGAAAGATTTTGCTAAGGAAGAGGAACTGCCCCAGAACTTGGAGTCTGAATTGGCTTCTGCAACCCATCCGACTGTTGAGGGATTGAAATGCCATATTACCCGGTTCTTCTTGTCGGCTTTTACAAGCAGGCAAGTCCTCTTCTTTGCTAAAGCAATTGCACCTGAAGCAGAGGCCGCTGTATGGGCACTTAGGGCACTTTCTACGACAGCCGGCCATAAGAAGTTACCCACCAACCTCGAGCAGGTCATCCTGGTAAATCGTGATCTGGCCATTGCAGTATTTGACCACGACATCGGCTCTTGGATGAATTTGAGTCTCCTGGTTGCAGCGCCATTAGCTACAAATGTTCCTCCAGAGATAGCTTCACCAGCTGCTTCATCAATTAACCCTGGTGTGTTACTTCTGTAGCACCGACCAGAGCCTGAGTTTGATACCCAAGCACAAGATGTTGAAGGGTCACCTCTTAGTTCTAGATTTTATCAGACAATTGTATTCAGTTTTATGTAATTTTGATTGGCATTACCTTTAATGGGCCATCACATAATCTATGTACTATCGTCTTATATATATTCAGGGTATCTTCTTATATTTTCTTGTACTCTTGAAAACCATTGAATTGTCTTTTCCCTTCAATGCTTATCTCTCTTCCTTAGAGTTGGAGTATAAGAAAATTGTTCAATGTTCTATATTCATTCCTACTGTCTTGCAGACGAGGGACTCGAAGAATATGAAGAAAGAATCATCAACCAGATCCGAAGGGATGATCCAGGGCCACCCGAACAAGATTACGGCCAACGATATGGGGAGTACCCAGAGCGAGACGGTGATTATGAGATGGGGGAACCTGCAGAGGAAGGAGAGCCATCAAAGGCTTGGAAGTAGTTAACATTCTCAGAGAACGGGCTTTTGAGGATTTACAGCAAACCCTTCGCCGAACATGGGACTATTGGGACATGACAAGGCATGAAGCTTTTGCTGACGCCAACGATCATTTGTGGCAAATTTTCTATGCACTAAGGAGGCTCTTTAATCTCCTTATCATTAGCCCCACATACGACTACCAACCTGTTATTGTCCAGGCCTGGGCGCGCTACAAGCTAGTCAGGGCTGTGCGTGAAAGTGTTCGCTACTCTATCTTGTACCCTTTTGCGAACCCCTAGGCCCGGTTCCCTCAGTTTGGCTCTTTCTATGTTATGTGTGAGTTGAAAAATGTCCAATGTATAATACCTGTCTTTGTATTATATCACTTTAAGTTTTGTCACTACCAATGTACTGAACTCTGATGTAACACTGTTCTCACTTGTAATAAAGATCTTTGCTATGCTACTCTTTTATGTATTCTCTCTCAATACTATCCAAAATGACATTCTTTGTGAGACTTCATGTCACTATAACTCTGCTTATACATTTTTATGCTCTATATAGACGATGCACGCAACGCCGCTTGGCAGACGCCCTCGAATGCCAGTAGACTAACCCCTGAGCAGGAACTTATGTTGATGAAGAGGCAATTAGTCGAGTTGCAGACTTATGTGCTAAATGCAAATCCACCACAGCATATGCAGGAAGACGGACCGGAGTTACCTCCATTACCACCAAGTCCTCCACCACAGCAGCCACCTGCATCTGAACCAGGCCCCGTGCCTGCACAAAGGAGGCACAATTCCAAACGTCATCGCAGTTCCTCTAGGGATAGTGCCACCTCCTCACAATCAGCCACCTCTGTGTCCTCGGAGTCGTCTGTATCATCTGGTGACCATCCAAAGCGCCGGGACAAGGAGTACCGTAAGACGGTTGATACAGCCATAACTAGTATATGGAAAAATAGGAAACCGCCCGCTTTGATGGGAAATCTAGAGCGGATCAATGCGCGAGTCAGGGTTGGACGAGATGAAGGAGTTTGGAAAATCCTATGGTATGTGAGAAAAAGGATCTGGGGAAGGTTGCCACCACAAACCTTACAGAGAGTGCCGTATTTGGTGGAAGGGCTATGCGCAGCCAAGCATCCGGATAGATGCAAGTTCAAAAAGTTTGCCAAAGCCTTTAAGTCGCATTATGTGCCTCGTGCGCACAAATGCCAACAGATTCAAACTTTTTACCGGTTGGAGCAAAAGAATATGTCAGTTCAGGCCTACACTGATCAATTCATGCGCCTGAGGCTATATGTGCCGGGTATGAATGAAAAGAGGGCGGTGGAAGGCTATATTGAAGGGTTGGCCCCATCAATTAAGCGATGGTTAAGGCCATAGACCCCAAGTCCGTTGCAGAGGCTGAAGCTAAGGCATTGAGCTTTGAAGAGGACACGCCATGGCCGCATCAACGCCCAACATCTTACTCACCACGCCCATACACACCTTATAAGGGTCATTCACGGTCACCCGACCCTCTCGTGAGAACTCTTAGGCTGCCGGAAAAGAAAGTCACCTTCAAAGACGCCGATAAAACCTAACAATGTCGGTAAGGAAGTTGAACCTCTTCTGATCCATTCCCAAGGAGGCTCGAGAACAGCTCCGCCGAGATAAGGCATGCTACAGGTGTATGCGGCCCGGGCACTTCATGCAGAATTGTCCTTATGTCGCAGAGACGCCGGCTGGCTATGGCCGGCCTGTTGGGGCGATCTTGAGTCTACACTACCTGTCGAGGAGGAGGCTCCAGAGTATATTCACAGTGCGTCTCATATCCTTGCAGCCATAGAAACTGGCAATGCTGAAAGTCAACCTGCTGTTATTTCCACCATAGGTCAAGTAGACAGTAAGCCTTTCATAATTCTAATGGATACGGGAAGTACACATAATTTTGCTTCCCCTAGAATGGCCCAGGTATTGCAGCTTGAAACTTTGAGGTCCCGACCAAAGCCTGTCACTTTAGCCAGTGGTAAGATCAGACATACTCATGGCCGTCGCATTAATCTTAGATGCAGTTGCCAGGTGCACCAGTCGCCTTGGGTGCCGAGATAATGGATATTGGCAAATATGATCTTATTGTTGGTATGGAATTCTTGGCATCTGCAAAGGCCAATATAGACTGCGAGAAACGGGAAGTTACCTTCAACGCCGCTAATGGAGCCCACATGACTATAAAAGGTGATCCGTTCAACCTTATTATGCAGTCTATGTCCATCAGGCAGTTAGAAAAAGCTATACGCAAGGACAAGCTCCTCTGCGTCATTAGACTTGCCTCCATTGAGTCGGATGCTAAGCAGAAGCAGGTAATCGATACCTTGCCATAGGGGATTGCTAATCTTCTCCAAGAATTTAGCGATCTTTTCCCAGATGAGATCCAGAAGCTTCCTCCTTTTAGAGGGGTATAATGTGAGATAGCTTTAGAACCAGGTACTAAGCCTACCAGCAAGGCCCCGTACCGCATGAGTCCCCCAGAGTTGGCAGAGCTTAAGAAGCAACTTCAGGAGTTACTAAACCTAGGTTTCATTCGGCCTAGTGTTTCGCCTTTTGGCGCTCCTATTCTTTTTGTTAAGAAAAAGGATGGCTCCTTGAGGATGTGTATTGACTATAGGCAGCTCAATAAGCATACAATCAAGAATCGCTATGCTTTGCCTAGGGCAGATGATCTAATGGACCAGTTGCAAGGGGCCAAGTATTTCTCAAAGATTGACTTACGCTCCTGATATTATCAAATAAGGATTAAGGAGGAGGACATCCATAAATCTGCTTTTCGCACTAGATATGGGCATTACGAGTTTACCGTTATGCCTTTTGGATTAACTAATGCTCCCGCGACTTTAATGCGGTTAATGAATGATGTCTTCCGCCAATACTTGGATGCCTTTGTTGTTATTTTCTTTGATGACATTCTCATCTATAGTAAAACTCTAGAGGAGCATGAGGCCCATCTTCGCTTGGCCCTACAAAAGCTAAGACGTCATCAGCTCTTTGCCAAGTTCTCTAAATGCAAGTTTGCCACCCCCAAGGTGGATTATTTGGGACATATCATTTCAGCAGAGGGAATTGCTACAGATCCAGCAAAGATAGAAGCAGTAAGGGATTGGCCTATTCCAGGTAATGTTTCAGAAGTCCGAAGTTTCTTAGGACTAGCAGGATAGTATCGGAAATTTGTTAAGGATTTTGCAAAGATTGCCGCACCTCTTACTGATCTCACAAAGCACGAGAAGGTGAAGGATTGGACTGATCATTGGAAAACAAAAATCCAGGTAGGCTTTCAGAAGCTTAAGGATACTTTAACATCTGCACCAGTCCTCACATTGCCCGATCCTGAAAAAGATAAGCTAGTGGCAACGGATGCCAGTAAGATTGCTACCGGTGGAGTCCTAATGCAGGAGGGGAGGGTTATTGCATATGATTCAAAGAAGATGAACGACATTGAACAACGATACCCTACCCATGATCGGGACTTGTTAGCAGTTGTTCGCGCTTTGCGTATATGGAGACACTACCTTCTTGGTAGAAGATTTCAGCTTGATACAGATCATCAGAGTCTCCGTTATTTATCCACCCAGCCAAATCTCAACCTCCATCAGAGAAGATGGATGGAATTTCGGGAGGAGTATGACTTTGAGATTATGTATAACCCTGGGAAGCACAATGTCGTTGCGGATGCGTTGTCACGCCATCCCTTGGTAACCCGAACCCATTGTAATGCAATTTCCACACTCACCAGTGAGTTTGGGAAACAGATAGAACAAACCTTGCCCACGGATTTCGAGTTCCGTGATGCATGGGGTAGTTTGAATAAGGAAGCACGCACAGATAAAGAACGCGAAGCTTTCCGTTCGTATAAGAAAGAGCGCAACTTGTTATATTACAAGGATAAGTTGTGTGTACCTGAGACTTCAGGAGTGCGTAAGCTAATTCTCCATGACACACACAACAGCCCTATAGCTGGACATGCAGGTTTTATGAAGACCTACTTTAAGATCCGCTCCAGTTATTTCTGGCCTTCTATGAAGAAGGATATTGCTAGGTACATTAAGGTGTGTCGGTGTGTGTCGACAAACCAAGGCTGAGCAATTAAGGGTTCCAGGAGAGTTGCAACCTCTGGATGTGCCCAACGCTAAGTGGGAAGTGATAACCATGGATTTCATTGTGGGCCTTCCACGTACTCTCCGTGGATATGATGCATTGATGGTAGTAGTCGACAAATTGTCGAAAATGGCTCATTTCTTGCCATGTCGTACCACGGATACATCCTTCGATAATGCTCTGCTATTTGCGAAAGAGATCTTCAGATTACACGGAATGCCTCGAGTAATTGTATCCGATAGGGATCCCAAATTCGTAAGTGCATTCTGGAAAGATTTCTTTGCCACCATCCAGACAAAGCTTGCTATGAGTACGGCCTACCATCCTCGGGGACGGATGGCGGGCGAAACATTACCAATCGTATTATCGAGGATATGCTACGGGTTATGTGTGGAGTAAGCAATCACAATGGGTGACTATATATATCTAGTAGAGTTTGCCTACTTGACATGAAAACAGAGTCTTCGAATGTCTCCCTTCATGATAAATTATGGTTATCAATGTCTTACTCCAGACACATGGCATAACCCTGTTTCTAAAGTGGAGGTTTCTCAACAACTCCTCTTGGAAATGCAAGCTTTGGTTGAAGAAGTTCGTGGTTATTTATTAGCTGCACGCAGTCGTCAGAAGAGTGTAGCAGATAAGCCTGAGAACCCACGAAGTCTTTCAGGTGGGCTTAATCGGTTTGGCTTAAGATTAAAGTAAAACAAGCCAAGCTTAAGATTGGCTTGCAAAAGTTGGCACCGGATGGGCTGGGCGTTCAAAATCATTGAAGCGTGTTGGAGAACAGGCATATCGCTTGGATTTGCCACCCGGCTTGAAGATCCACAAGGTCTTTCACGTGAGTCTTACGAAACAACACACCCTCGATCCAGGAGGAGGGTTTGGATACCCCAACCCTCCTAGAAATGACAGAGGAGCAGCTGGAGATAGTGCCTGAAGCTCTTCTTGATCGAGCTTATAAACAAACCAGAAGGACTCAAATGTTGCAATACTTGGTTAAGTGGAAACACTTACCAGTTGAGGATGCTACCTGGGTGATGAAGATAGACCTTGAGAAGCACTATCCGGACTTCATGCGGGAATCTCAGGGCCGCACCATCAACGATGCTATCAACCCCGCACCCGGCGGTAAGCTTGGAAGCTTGATTGCCAAGAGTAACGCTCTAGAGGGGTAGATGCATCGTAAGTAATAATGGTTACCGATGATGAGATCACTCTTGTGTTCTCTAGGGCGTGGTGTACTATCGATGTTGACATGACCACGAATTGCTTGCAGGGCATGTAGTTGATAGGCTGCATTCATCTCGGCTATAATGGGAACTTGACCATTCCTTATGCCGCAATGAATTGCAAACTATAGACATGATAGGTTCCCTTGTACATAGGGTTTTCTTTTATTTATTATAGGGGGTGGTCCCTTCAACCACAATCTAATTATATTATTGATATATACTGATATATTGACATAATGCGGGGCCGGTGGAGAGTTCGTGACACCGCCCATGTATAGAGGGTTGCTGATGACCCGACTTTTTTCAGATCCGTTTTGTTTACATGTGTTATTTTCGTCTTCTATGATGTTTTAAAATCGGACTTCGGTCCTTAAACTTTCTCTGATGATAAGTCTGTAAAATGCACTTTGGTGCTTACACTCTGATATATTTTCAACTTCAATGTATTACTGTCTGAAATAATGACTCTCTACTATTTCCGTTTCTTCAAGTAACTGTCTATCGTTAACTAACCCCAATGCTGAGGACAACATTATTTCTAAGGAGGGAAGAATGTGACGTTCTAAGTATTTATACGGTATACGTATAAATATACTGACACGTCACCCAGTAAAGGTACGCCACCATGGGGTATTGTAACCTAGGGGGGGTTGACCTAAAAGGGATTAAATTATAAGGGTAGTAATCTAGGATTAGGAAGGAAGAAATTTTTAACGTCCACGGAACCCAATCGGGTTATGGGACCAAAACAAACAAGGGGGTCAAAGCCCGATCAAAAAAACAGAACAACATGGGGTCTAAGCCCCGTTACAACAAAAAAACAGAACATGGGGTCTAAGCCCTGTTACAACACAAAAATGAAGGAAATGGGACCAACCCGAAAGCGGTAGCTCATGGCTAGGCCAAGACTGTCCAGGGATCAGTTGGCCATTGATCCCGAATGATAGCCTGGCCTCCCCTATACCACGCCTATTTCGCACCAAAAGCTGCACGCACTCGGCATAATTCTTCGGTCCGTCTGCAGAGCTGTACGGGAGTCAAATCTTCCTGCACTGAAAAGGTGATTCCTTTCAAATGATTGCCATGCCGCAAGATGTGCAGCCTGGAAAGAGCCTCCGAAAAGCGGAACCAGAGATGGCGGGTGGTCGAGCCGCTACCCGCCTACCCGCCGGTGGCCGAAGGGATGCCGGGCCGGCATGTATGTGCATCACGAGTGAAGAAGGAGGCCACACTCGCCTTTGGGGAGACAAATCACTTCGTCTCTCCTCAAGACCCACAATGCGCAAAAACAGGTCTGGTGTGTGTGTTCAGGGGGCTTACTAGTCTCGTGAAAGCGGACCTCAGAACAACGGCTCACAGGGGGCCGCAAATCCTGGGTGGAGGCCGTGCGCACATGGAGATCGGTGTCGTGACGGCCGCAGTGCCACTTCGCTGCGCAGGGATGGCCCCATACTAGTTGCGGTGAACTACCACTGCGGATCGCGGGGTTGGGCCCCTTGCAGACCGAGCAAAGAATCTAGGGCTGGACCCATCCCCTTTAGTGCGGCAATCGGGCATGTCTCGCTGAGAGTGACAAGAGAGCGGATCAGGTGGATGCCGGGCCAAGTACCCGAGGGGCAACATGGAGCCGCGCGACGATTCGCCCAAAGCCGCAGCCTAAAGATCTGTGAGGCTGGGTGTGCCGGGACAGGTTTGGGGCCCAAATGATGGGGCTGTTCAAGGTATGGCGAATCGTGGGGTCGTGTAGGGCCTATCGGGGACTGGCTCGGGCAATCTAATGAGATTCTTCTCTTCTTGGTCCCCCCGCCATGCACTTGATCCGACGGGCCATTGATGACAAGGTAGTGGCAAAGGGACCGTGTGGTGAAGGCCAAAGCAGAGGCAAGCCAAGGCAAGGAAAGTTGGTGAAGGCTAAACTAGAAGCCAAGGATATTGAAAGAACCCAAAACCAAACAGGGGCTATGCAAGCGAGGGAACTCTCAAACCAAACTGAAGAAAAGACAAAGAAAACAAAGCCAATAGCTACGGGGGATGGGCCATAGCAAAGCAAAACGCAATCCCAAACTGGTATGAAGCCCAACTGAATCAAGCAACCCATCTTGTGAACAAGGTCGGTGCCAAATCGAAGTGTGGTGCCGGGTTTAACCGGATTTTGCTATCAAAGCGAGGCCAGAAGGAACTCCCCAACTTGCCTACCGAGGAGGCTTTGCCAGACGTTGTGTCACCCTTGGGCTATGGAGATGACCAGAGATGACAGAGAAGGGGACCGAAGCCAAGCTATATAGCCGAGCCGACGGCGGGTGGGGGAAACCGAGTTGGGAGGGATCGATAAACCACCTGGCCCGGCGTTGCGCCCGTGGATCCACCGGCCCCGTGGGGGACCGAACTGTTTTATGGTGCCAGAGACGCCGAAGCTAGAGCTAAGGTGGCTGACAAGGCCGGATCCTGGATAAATCAAAGCCGGACAAGAAGCGTGGATGATTAGGGAATTAATGTCTAAATGGATTAATTAGGTTAATTAATGCTTTGGGAAGGCGCCACCTGGCCTAAATCGATTGGCCAGCACGGGGACTTCCAAATTGGGCCATCAACTTGACCCCTATCCCTAATTGACTCCCAAAATCGATCAAGAGGAGCAGCAGCTGAGCGCCCACCTTGCTAAGCACTTTTACCTGTGTGTCCAGAGCTGAGCGCCAAGTCCAGGGAAGATGGTCTAGCAGGAACTCAGGTGGGTGGTTAGTGTAGCTCGATATTTCTAGAATAGCGCCCCTGTTGGGCACTAGTAGTGTTTATTTCTTCTGTTCTCTCTGTGCTTTACTTGTAGGAACTAACCCTTGATTGCAAAGGTGAGTTCTCTTTATCTCTGATTCTGGTTTTGCTCTTAAAGGATGGATTGATAGTTCTTTGCATAGTATTACTCGGAAATGGGGGAATTAGGGGGGGTAGAGACCTCCGAGCCATGTTTAGTAGTATGCTCCTAGGTTGATCCCTGTATTTCCCATTAGATGCGACTTTGTACAAGAGACCACTTAGGGTCGTAGATGCTATGGAATGGCTTAGCACAGAGAGAGAGGGGACGCAGTGGTGAAGTGGGGGTGGGGTCTTGCATGAACATAAAAGGCTCCCGAGACTTCTACGATGGCTAGGGCTCGATAGCCGGTCACGCAGAGGGGGTATGGGTCTGGGTCTAACACTGGTGTAGTGGTGTGACCCGTATGGGGCACCCATGCACTTTGAGTAGATTTAGGGTGAGTAAGTCGGGTGATGGATGCGAGGGGGTCGCCGATGCGCACGTATTCTCTAGCTCACCCATGGAACCACTTGTGATCACGGAAGGGACGCTTCCCCGACCTGCCTCATCTGGACGGGCGCCATGAACCCTAGAGTAGGCTCAAAGGGTGATACCTTGAGTCTGTAGCGTCTCCGGAAGGCTATAGCGAAAGCCATAGCGTGAATCGACCCATCCGCAAAGTGTGCACAGTGAGGGCGGATGGAGTGGACAACCCTAGCCATTGTTCTATGCCATAACGCCAAAGTTATACCTCTGTCTGGCGATCTCTTGAGGCCGAGTGATGGCCGCCTATCCTCACAGGAGTCTGAACCGGGGTAGAACCTGGGGTTTGGGGTGTTTTCCTTAGGATTTGATGCATATTCTTTGCCGTTGGTACTTGGATGGATGTGCCACCCCTCGTAGTGGTTATTTATATATATATTTTATGCTGTGTGCTAACATTGTATTCACGCTTCCGCGACGTAGGAGTCCCATTGAAGGCGTGGGGCGAATGACCCCTCTGTGTCCTTCACTCGGACATCTTTCTATAGATGGCCTGGGATAGACGGAGGGCCCTGCTCATGGTGAGATGGTCGCCATGGGAGGGGAAAGTCCCCGTATGTATACGGCCGGGTGTCGTATATATTCAGGGAACGTCACACTATGGGCAAAACACAATACGGTTTCTAGTGTAATCTTAAAAAGGTTCAAAAATAGCAGGTATGCCGTGTTCAAACTTAGTCTTAAATTAAGTCTTCCGCATATTCAGTTACAACTTAAGAACCCAGCCACATACATATACACTACTTTGATAATAAAGAGGGGAGGTTCAGACTTATAAGCCTTGTTAGACTATGCCATTAGATGTCTGGCCCTGCCAGGACAATGCCATTCTTCTAGAAAATTTTCCTTCCTAAGTCTAACAACTTATATGTTCTTATTATGTGAACCCTTTAATTACCAATGTTTTGGGTTCAACATTCACATGCTAAGTTGCTAATTTTCTTAGACAAACTTGTGCTGATTCTCATAGCACTCTATCTTTATCAACATATCCTAACCCATCATGTAGTAAGTTTGATATTGCTATTACCTTTCGTTTTGCTTACTCTTTCCTGGGGCTCGGGAAGACTTTTCCTCCCTCTTTCAGAAAATTAGCTAATCAAGCAATCGTTTGCTTTTGGAAGTGAATGTTAGAGCTATGTGCATCCAATTTACAACTTAACATATAGCTTATCTAATATTCAGCTTAAATGGTATACTTATAAGAGTTTTGGTCTTGCTTGGAGTTTTGACAACCTTTGAATCATAGATTGAGCTAGAGCTTGCTGATTACTAAGCAGTTATGCCAAAGAACTATAGCGATGCTAAAGAACTATAGTAGTGCCCACTATCGGAGGGCAAAGAGTTTAAAAGATGCATGCATATGAATCTAGTGTTTGAGAATGGGAAATGAAAACAATGACCTACAATGAAGTTCTTATGAAACAATTTGTTTGGGATTCATAGGTTTACATGCATCTGTTGAAATTTATAGGTCTACATTCATGTGTTATAATAAATAATCTTACGACTTGCCTTCCTGCCGAATTTAGTTTATGCCCAGGAGTTAAATTCCAACAGTTATATAAGACTATTATACAAGTTAACCTAACTGCCACAATTACATTATGTGTGTCTCTATACCTTAGAAGTTCAATGTTTCAATTAAAAATCTTTACATGCCATTACACAAGATACATTTTGTGTGAGGCTATCCTAAACTATGTCTTTGGTCAACCATTTCTATTGTTGGGCAGGTTACAACCATCTTTCTTCATCCAAGGTCACGGGTTCAACGCCTCGTTGTGAAAGTGGCCATGCAATGTAAAGTTGGTGGGGGAAGGACCCACTTCAGTAATGTAAAGTGGTGGGGGCAGGACCCATCTGGGTGTGTTGTAAAGTGTCACATGTCCGATAGGACGCTGCCTTGTGGCGTGACGTTAAAATCTCTTCTTCTTCTTCTTCTTCATCTTATTATGAATTTTTTTATTCAATCTCTTAAAGGGTCGGCCCATTTATGTAGTCTTAGATCTTTCTCCTTTGCCCACTGATCCCGCAGCCCTATCCCCCTGTATTGAGCATACCCCGCGCTTCAACTGTGTGTAACTTTCTCCACCAATGTCAGATTGACACGTGGATTGGTGCATCTGAAAGCTCTCTTCAAGAGCTTTCTTTTCATGCAGTCTCCTCAGGAATCCTAAAAAAGAATTGATGGCTACTTGGTGCGCAACGGATGGGCAATTGGTGCGGGAAGATGGGCAGGCAACTTACCCTACTTTGAAGGCTCGTAACTTCTTCTCAGGAACTCCAAATCTAATATTCTTTTTGGCGACAGATTGACGAGCTCGTCCTTTTTCTAATGATATCTCATTTGTCCAAAATTGATGCAGGAATCTAGAGTTCTAAAGGTTCTAAGACTAACTGCAACATATATGGGCACCCTCCCCTATATCACAAGATTTCAAAATTTTAAATACATATAACAACTTTTATTTTACCATTCCCTAACAAATAGATGCTAAAGAGTGGCAACGCTAGGCACCATCATTATCATTAGTAATTATTAAACACCAAATCTTTCTTGAGTTCCTATGCTCTTGAGGAAAGAACGTGTCATCTTTCACATTTATGTACCTCACATGATGCGGCATGCCTTCTAATATGCTTCAAATGTCAAACCACTTGAGTGCGTAGAAAGAATACTATGGTACAGTTGAAAAAGTTACACTCTAGCATTATATACTCAATAATGCAAGCTAAATCACTTGTGGTATAATAGTGATCATGTCAAGCTAAATGAGTGGTATAATAGTGACCATGTCAAGCTAAATGACCAGTAAGTTGTGCACGTTTTCATACTAAACGTGCACAATGAGTTCAAACAAAAGAGATTATCATACTAGCCGCCAAGACGATAACTTTGCGAGCATGTGAGATCCCATATGAACACTAGAATGGCCCCGAACTGCAAAACTATAAAACGTTTTTTTAACGATAATTCGCGAGCGTGAGAGACCCATGTAAACCATGTAAACACAAGAAATTGCGAAAGCTAAAAAGGTTTCTTAGCGTCAACAGCAGGATTCGAACCTGCGAGGGATAAACCCAACAGATTTCAAGTCTGTCTCCTTAACCACTCGGACATGTTGACTGATGATGTTTTTCTTGTCAATCATTTTATTTGTACTATGCATACAGTGGTTGAGATTTTAAGCTTTTACAGCTTGCTTTCATAGAGATGAGATATAACGATGAGACAGGCAAGGTTTCAAAATAAGGATACTCAGCCATAATGTGGACTGGCAAGGTTTCGAAATAGATATAGTTTGAGTTTGATTTCTAATTTCAACAGCACTCTAAACCAGATACTTATACAGATTATATCATTTCAACAAGGAAAGCAGGACGCGTAAGATAGTTGCAGACTTTAAACAAAACTGATATTCCAAACCAAAACATAAACATTGTTTCTTTGGCTTGTTTTCAACCAAAGAGCGCAAGGTAGGATGCATCAAAATAGTTGCAGATGTTCAGCAAAACATCATTATGTTGACATATCATGGTTTAAAATTCCAAAGCAGTCATCATTTTTGGGCAGATGAACGTGAACAGCAGGATTCAAACCTGCGAGGGATAAACCCATTCATTCATTTTAAAATGAACTAGATTTACAATTTGGAAGTACAAAAATAGCCACAACACAAGAAGGTTATCTTGCAATTTCAAATTAAAAAAACAGCAATACAAGTAGAATGACATGGTATACAAATGAAGATACAAAAAACTTAGGTCTCTTTCTTATAATCTGCAGAAGAGTCGTGACTTTCCTCTCGTCTGAGTCTGTGGGGGTCCACATTATCGCTGTTTTCTGTTCTTGGAGTCATCCATTCTCTAGGATGGCGGCAAAAGTACTGCCAATCCGGCACTATGATAATCAGAGTTACAAAAACACAGAACCCATAAACCACAAACATGACCTTGAAGGAACCAGCCGCATATCCCACTATAACGCCAAGCAGAGCTGAAGTAATGAGCGCATACTGTAACAGCTCCTCTGTAAATCTGGGATCTTTCCAATCCATGTTAGACACAAAATGGCCTTCAGAATCAGAAGAAATCTAGGCAAGAAAACAAGGGCGAAATGGTGGAAAGAAGATTTCCGAAGAGAGATCTAATTGCATAAAAGAGTAAAGTGTAGAAGATTTGTCTGGGCGCTGCAAGGAAAGGCAAAGGACTTAGCGTCGGCCTCCATCTCCATCGCCGGAAGAGGAATAGGGAAATGCGGGCATTAATTGAACACCGCCTACCTTCTTCCTACCTCATCCTCGCCCCTCATCCATGTCGCCCTCACCCTCACCCTCACCCTCACCCTCAGAATTTACACCTTGTTTTTAGAAACAACTAGCAACTTATAAGGTTCACACTAAGGGTTAGAGAAAACTCAGGTCCAATTCTGAAGCCCAAAAATGCCTTGGGATTTCTCAGAGCTCATGTCCAACTTTGAAGCCCAAAAATGCCTTGGATTTCTGAAAGCTCGCGTCTCTTGCTTGGAAGTTGGACTGCTCATGGAAACAGTTGCAACTGTAGACTTTAAGGTTTGGAGCAAGAGGATGGGAGTAGTTGTTTAATTCAAAAATATGATCATAGGGTACATGCTATAAGGCACAGCCATAATGGTTCATGCTATCTGGTTCATGATATTGCGTGACATTATTCTATCACAAAAGCAATAACAATACCACACCAGAAATTCTTGTGATTTTGTCTCTATAAATTGTCAGTTCTATACGTATTGGTAGTTCTTGAATTCCACGTTACAATTTCTTGTTTTATTCCACATTCCCCTCCACTTCATAGATTTCAATAAAATGCCCCTTCGTATTTGTTGGTTGAAATTATCATAATGCCATAGTCTAACAATTGTATATTCAAGTTAAACGACAAATTTCCTGATGCTATGGTTGTATTATTGTGGACTTTGCTAATTAGCTTTCTTATAAATGTTTCATTGTTTTTTCAATTGTCCACAAGAGTTACAAAAAGTCACCGCATTGTTGTAGTACATAAAGTAATGTGTAGCAGCAAATAAGCTGGAACATGGCACAATAAATGAGTTTTCTAACACTTTGATGTACATGGATGTTGTATATCAACTGGAATATTCTAGATAGAGTATAGCTAATTTAAGATTTTGAATAACAAACTTATATATGATTTGCAAAAAATGAACTCCAAAAGCCTATACATTGGCACTGCAAAAACTTGATCATCATAAGAACCTGAATATCCAATGCTTGTCGCTATCTTCTCTAATCAAAACACGAAATAATATACAATAGACAAATGTGAAAGCTAAGACAATGTCATCACACTACAACTTTAAAACTGAAAAGGGTATATTTGGTTGAAATTATCATAATGCCATAGTCTATCAATTGTATATTCAAGTTAAACGACAAATTTCCCTGATGCTATGGTTGTATTATTGTGGACTTTGCTAATTAGCTTTCTTATAAATGTTTCATTGTTTTTTCAATTGTCCACAAGAGTTACAAAAAGTCACCGCATTGTTGTAGTACATAAAGTAATGTGTAGCAGCAAATAAGCTGGAACATGACACAATAAATGAGTTTTCTAACACTTTGATGTACATAGATGTTGTATATCAACTGGAATCTAGATAGAGTATAGCTAATTTAAGATTTTGAATAACAATTTTATATATGATTTGCAAAAAATGAATTCCAAAAGCTTATACATTAGCACTGCAAAAACTTGATCATAATAAGAACCTGAATATCCAATGCTTCCCGCTATCTTCTCTAATCAAAACACGAAATAATATACAATAGACAAATGTGAAAGCTAAGACAATGTCATCACACTGCAAATTTAAAACTGAAAAGGGTATGCCATCCATGACTTTGTACAATGGTGGAGTAGTGGACCATTCACAATTTTACTCCTCCCTGCTAAAGCACCCTTCCAACTACTCCCTTTATTTGACAAAGTCTTCAAGAGTCTATAGTAAAGTTGCCCCAATTATAGTGTAATCAATAGCATTTATCTGTACAAAAGCTCAGGCAAATAGGGTTTGGACTTTCTTGCCCAGGAGCCCGTCGTAGTCAATTCGCTCTTTTAGATCACGAAGAACAACATCAAACTATCTTACTTCTCTATGTCAACATGCAGAGGTTGTGCTCACCTACAAGTACCTGGGAGTAGAGTTCACTACTACAACACTTTAGGACACTTCTATCCAGCAACGAGTGATGGTAGGTTGGAAGGTGTTGTATGCAATGCAGAACAACAGTTATAAAGCAGAGCTTTATGAGGGCCCACCAGTGGCACTTTTTCAGGGTATTGTGGAGCTCGTTCTTCTATATAGGTGGAGATGTGGGGACCAGTAGTATCACTTGCCACCTAGAATGACTTAGATCGGGTTCAGAAGGCCTTTCTGGCTCAGGCACTTGAAGTAAAGTTCACAATCCCATATCAGATACTTCTGTCGGAGACCCGTTTTTTGCTTCTACAGAGGGTTGCATTGGAACGTCACCTCATATAATTTAAGAAAGTCATCAGGGTGGGCAACATTCCCCTTCCAAACCTCGCCTATACCATGGCCACGGGTCTGTAGCGCCTCCAAGCCTACTGGAATGTTAAGCGAGCTAATTGGCTCTCTAGATGAAACATGCAGGAGCATAGGTGCATACAAGTACAAGTTGAGGAGGATCACAATCATCTAAATCATTATCTTAACGCATGCTTCTTCAGCAAGCTTTGGGATGCTGAGGCTTTGAACTTATAAAAATTGCATACCACAAAAATCATATCAATCCCATGCTTGAGTAGGGTCCACAACGGTATTTGCAAACACATTTACCTTTGAAGAAGCAAAGACTCATTGTGTCCACCCACAACAGTGCTTACCGCCTTCGAATTGAGACATGCATGTTCTATCAATGTAGCCAGCTATGAGTTATGGAGGACGAGCGCCACATTTGGACCTATTAGGGCATGTTATGCTGAGTTGGTCTAGCCTAACGAGCTGTTCCATGTGATATTATACACGGCTTCAATGGAGATATTGGGATCATATCTCTAGGAGGTGATGGATATCCGCACTCAGTTTTGTCTTTGACACTCCATCGACATATAACACTATATACTTTCTTATTATGGTTATTAATGCTAAGTTTTTTCTCTTAAAAACACTTCAGACAAGGGTTTTTTAGTCCTGGATAGTAATATGTTCGTTGTGTTCTTTGTTTGAGTCCCATAGGCCCATTGGTCTTTGTGGACAAGAAAAATTCATTCAATTCAGTTTAATTTATTCTAGTTCTATTGTTGGCCTTTGTTTGATTTATTTCTAATTCCTTTTTCACTGTCCCCCCCATGGCCCAAGGGTCTCCGTGGACGTGACCCTCTTATCTTATATTTCTTATCTTTAAGCATAGTCAAATGACAAAAAGGGTCTGTTGCATTACATCACAAAGAATAAGAGAAACTATCTTACTTCCGTAACGTTGATTGTCCTTTTGAATAAAAGCATGCCATATGGTATAAAATATGCTTCACAAACAAGCTTTGGACTTTAGGGTATGGTCGCCCTCTGTCGTGACCCCACCTCGGAGGATGGGTCAGCCCCCCGTCCCTTCGCGGTTTAACTCCATGCTGCCATGGGTCCACAAGTCTACGTACCGTCGTATTGTGGCCGGGTGTCATTGACTGGGGTTCCATCAACCGAGACACCAGGGTCCATCAACCGTGCCTGCCGTTGCCTTTGTCGTGAGTTCAGATCCCAGGCACCATGCCCTGAGTGACCATATCCATGCACTGGATGACCACATCCGTACTGGAGAAAATACCCCGAGCATGCCGATTTGAAAGACAAATTCAATGCGGGTGATTTGAATTGGCGCCCAAACCTAGCACTCGATTGCATTCTTCTGAATTCAATTCTCCGACTCCTGCTATAGCTTCCATGGACATAAAATCTTGCCCTCCTTTCATAGTTCATATGTTCTCGAGAGGAGGCTGTGAAGAGCACGAAGACAGCCATGGTTTTGACGAGGGCACGAAGAGAAACCGATGCTGAAAGAGGTACCAGGAGACCGACGTCATCTAAGAGGGTCTGCGCGCCCAGGATAAAGAGGAGGGCACCACAGGGCAGTGCTGCTACCAATCCAATGCCAAGGAGGCCGAGTAGGAGAGGTCAATGGACAAAGGAGCAAATGCTCGACATCCTCGAAGAGGTAAGTGAACTTGGCATTTCGATTAGAGAGGCATCAAGGAGGTCCGGTATACCAGAATCCACAATCAGAGATTGGCTATATGGTCGAACAACCCACAATCAAACAAACCATCCACAAGGCAGAGCAAGGAATGGGGGTTACCTTATCTGCTGTCAAGGAAAAGGCAGCAGAGATGGCTAGAGCAGGAAGGTCTTGTGGGATATCTGGAGTACCAGGTAGTAAGTGGTGGAAAGTTGCACTCAGGAGTGCAGAAACCCTAGATGTGGCTAGGGCCCGTGCCATGACCCAGGAGAACCTTGACAACTTTTATGCCGGGCTCAAGCAGGTTTATGCTGAGTTTGCCTTCCCAGCCTCAAGGATATGGAATGCTATGAGACTGGAATTCAGGCAGGGAAAGTGAAGGGGCAGAAAATCATAGCTAGAAAGGGGAGGAATAGGGTGAGTGAGGTTGTCATGAACAACAGGGAGTGGGTTACAATTTTGGTATGTGTTAATGCTGAGGGGTATAGGATCCCCAACATGTATATTTTTAAAGGTAATCGAATGAGGCAGGACAACATTACAAGATGTGAATGTTACGGTCCAAGGGCAAGTCGCGCTTGCAGGCCTTGGGACCGGGGGTTCGCTTTGGGAATGCCACGGGGTGGCCAGGGAATGTCCTAAGTAGATATTCCGCCTAGGGGCGGCATGGGGATAATATTCTACTCGTTTTGATTTCCAGTCAAAAATCTTTTTGGTCTTCGGAGGTTCCTCTCGACCAACTAATTTCCTTGCAAGCTCCACTGCTTCCTCGAAGCCCTTGGGTTCTGCTTGCAACAAGTGTGTCTTGATAGTGACTTCTTTCAGACCATTGACAAAGTGGTCCACCCTCATCTGAGGGGTAAGGTCGGGAAGTCTTGCGAACAACCCTCGGAGTTTGCTCACATACTCCTGTAAAGTACCAATTTGCACTGACTCCCGGAGGGATATTAGTGCATGGCGGCTATCAAAGTGAGGCGCATACTCATCCTTGAATCGCTTGCAGAAGTCCGTCCAAGACTGAAAAGTCTTTCTGCTGTCGGTGTGGATAGCCCACCACGAAGCGGCAGCACCTTTCAGCTTAAGAGAGGCGTGCAATACTTTTGTTGTGTCGCCTTTCTTAGTAGCCGCATAATATAACTTCATGCGGCCCAACCAGAGCATCGCATCCTCTGGTGTTCCTGTACCATCAAACTCCGACATTTTCATCTTTTTCAGAGCTTTAATTTCCTCCTCCGAGAGCCCATTCACGGTCTCCTCGGGAGGGTCATTCACAGCTGGGTTGGCTGTGTCCGGCATAGAGAGTCCAATTCCAACTGGTGAACTCACAACTGGCCGTCCCCTAGTGGTACCCCGTACCGGTTGGGTTGTTGAAGTATTTGGAGTACTTCTAGAGTTCCGCATAAGCTGATCAATAGATTCCCTAAGGCGTTGCTCCCGGGCAGCATTCATTTGTCTCTGCATATTTTCGAGAGTTCTAGCAATCGAAGATTGCTCTTCTTGAGAACCCCCTCGCACCGTAGTAACTGTTGTCGCAGTCGCCAGCAATGGTGCTGCTGGAGTACTGCTCCCAGAGCTTATTCCACCGACCACAGTACTCGCCCCGCTAATTGACAAACCTGACTGTGGAACGGGGCTACCCCCAGGGTGTCTAGTACCACTTAGAGGCTGCTCACTAACAGCCGTTATGGCAGGTGCTGACAACCCCACACCAGGTTCTGCCTGCAGCATGGCCTCAAAGTCAAACGAAGGTAAGTCCTCCAGCTGAATATCGTGGAGCGCATGTATTATGCCATCTGTTAAAGCAACAGTTGGCAACCCATCGATTGACTGCGACATATCACATGTCGGCTCAGTCATGGCTCTCAACCTTGCTCTGATACCAACTTGTCAAACGCCTACAAAAGTAGACACAATCGCGCTACCAAGAATTTCCAGAATCCCCCACAACTACGAACTCCCTGAGCTCCCCACGCACGATTGCTTTCTGATCCCTAGGATCAACCTGAAGCACAGCTTCAGCAGTTCTAACACAAGAACTGGATATTGCAGTAGCAGTATTGCTCAAAGAACGGTCAAGAAACACTTCCAGAATGGAACGTCTCCTTGAACTATTACCCAATATTGAAGTAGCTCATAACAGAATCAATTGCTTCCCAAACAATTCACAAAGGGTCAAAACCACTGGCAGTAGAAGATCTGGCTGTCCAACAAGACGGTCTGCTCCAATCGCTTGCTTCCAAGACAAAGCTCCGTCCTTCCAGAATCGCTCCCCATCCCTTTATAAGGCCACTAAGGCATAATTTAGCTCGAGAAACGGCCGTGGGCCTTTTCTGCAGCCCAAACTGAGTAGTTTTAGCCCTGATCCGGGCTATCTTAAGATGATCCGGCCGCCATAGCAGCCGTGATCAGAGATTTTCGTTCATACCCTTTTAATTGCCTCATCCAATGAGGCATTGCAACCTGACACCCCCATTCCCAATGGTTAAGTGGGTTTTTAGTGGACACTTTATCTACACATATATAATTCTTTCTCCTAAGATTCGATGCTTTTGTGCTTTTCTTATTAAAATGACACGTATCCATATTTTTCGGTTCTTTTTCCTGGGTACAGGGGGTTTTTGGATGTTTTTTTGGATGTGGATGAATTTTCCGGTGGAGTTTCTAGGTTCTAGGGGCATCGAATGTCCTGTTTTTTTTGCGTTGCCGGAGATGGGCCCGTTGTTGCTGAAGCCGGAAGTTATAGGAATGCTGTGACCAGTGTGCTTCAAAATTGCCTGCGAGACATAGCTTTGACTAGTTTTTTTTTTTTTTTTTTTTTTTAAGAACTGTGTCGTCAATATATTAAAAGAATGGTAATGTTACAAAGCAAGTGAGAAGGAAGGAGAACTGCCTCAAAGAGACAGCGATACCTCGACACTCCACAACAAACTCACAGAAAAACTGCAACTCTACTGCTGTACAAAACCTTGACTAGTTTTTGGAATTCTTGGAGCACAAATTAGGAAAAAATATCAGAAATTCCTTCATCTGCGCCATCGTCCTCCACCAGCAATACACTAGTTTTTTCCTTTTTTGTGTGTATTTGCGACCAGATAATTGCTCGAGCTTTGGGATGCTTTGACTTTCCTCGTTAATTGCCGCGACAAAGACGAGAGAACGCCTCTGGTTAGGAGGAGGAGAGCATCGAGAGTGCTTTTTTTCCAAGGGAATGGAGCTGGACAAATCGGTGTTAGATTTCTTTGCCAAGATTGAAGTGAAAGACGAAGAATTGGGTGCGGAATGTGCGGTTTGTTTGAGCTTAATTTAGAGCGGGGAACGAGGCGGATTTTGCCAAATTGCAGCCATAGCTTCCACACTCAGTGTATTGACGCATGGTTTGAGTCTCATACTACTTTCCCTTTGTGCCGATGTAATGTTTCAGTGGATAAATCAGAGGAAAAGCCTCTCAATTCCGACACCTGCAGCTGTGCAGAAGACTCCTATGCCGCAGCAGAGGTAGAATACCTGGCTGTAGTTGTCCCAAGCTAGAGGCGAATCCGTGGTCTTGGATTACCTCGTGAAGATGGACTACGCCAGGGGCATGGGATAATTTCTTCATGATTTCCATCTCTTCAATGAGGTCTGTGTATTCTACAGAGGCTGTGCAAATTATTTTGCAAGCGAACTCCTTTTTGCCTCCCCCTTTACTCCGGCAAAGCCGTAGCATAGCCACCATTGCCGATCTTCTTGAGCGCTCAAACAGATTGGGATATGAAGCCAAATACGTGCAATTAAGAAGCTGTTCTTCCGTCTCCTCCATCTCTGTATCCATTCTGTCTTCTCCGCCTCTCAATCCTGTAACTTTAACACAATTAACACAATGGATTGTTGTGTAATATATAGAAGCGCACTTCGCTGCTGTCTTCGACCTTGATCTTCGCTCTTCCGCCCGTCCCCTTTTTGCCCTCTTTCTTCTCTTAAAAACCAACCAATGTGATCCTTTGAAAATAACACGTGTTAACAAGTATCAATTGTTTTCTTAACCTCTAAATAAACTATGATTATGGCATTAACAATAACTCCTAACAATGATGACACGAATGGGATCCGAATTTGATTGTTTCTGGCCATGCATCTGCTTCTGTAATTGCGTTATTTCTTCCAACCCTATTCAGTTGTGCAAAATTATTCAGACGTGCAAAAGTAGTTGTTGATGCCAATCATCAAATTTATGCAGCGTGGAGGGGAAGTCAAGTTGAATTGCTTATAAGACTTTAAGCACAATAAGATTCACTGCAAAAATAGGCACAAAATCACTCACGTTGTTGGCTTAGAAATCGACGATTGAATCCAGAGCAGCAATTTCGGTGATACTTTTTAAGGTTTTTATTTTTTTTTGCAACAGTAAGTTCCACAAACTATACCCCAAATAAAGGGTATCTTTGTAATATTGTGGTAGCTTAACAATTGTAGAGTTGTTTTTCAAAAACACTTGCTTTAGGCTAAACGATTCTATTGCTACATAATATATCTTACTCTCATCTAGCGCTCTTTAATTGATAAATTGGAAAAGGCAGTTTTTTATTGGACTTTTCCCAAATCAATATCTCCAACCATTACAATATTCCACCATAGCTCAAGGTCAACTCCTTTTAGAATGAATCAATGTTAGAACACAAGAAGACCTCTTGATCCTATGCATTGATAACCATGCCTAACTTTGGGAGTAAGTATCTTACATCCCTGTTCTCTTCTCTAGTAAAAGTTAAATTCTCTAGCTGGTACTTTAGTCTCATAAGATATGTAGCCCCTTGAGGCCAATGTTCCAAAAGGGCTTTAAGACTCCCATATTGATAGTGACTTTAGTTTTAGCTATTGCTTGCCAGTTTTCACAATCGTCCAACTTCATATTGTTTGTTGGTATAGGGAAAGGTCCATAGCAACCAAGAATTTCTCTTTGTCTGCTACCTTATTTAATACAGGGGAGTCGCTAAAGAGAAATGTTCGCGGCGGCCTTGGCCGCCGCGATAAATTTCTTGTAATTTAATTAAAAGGCAAGTTAACATACGAAAGTTTCCTTATTTAAAAATTATCCCCATGCCACCCTTAGGCGGAATATTTGCCTGGGACATTCCCTGGCCACCCCGTGGCATTCCCAAAGCGAACTCCCGGTCTCAAGGCCTGCAAGCGCGACTTGCCCTTGGACCGTAACAATTTCCTTCCCTCCCCTTAGGACCTTGTCCTCAAGGTCTAGAGGTTCAAATGAGGAGAACGTTGCACAAACTCATCCGTCTCCCAAGTGGCATCCGTAGGAGACTGGCCTCGCCACAAGACCAGATATTCACGAATATCTCTATTGCGCAACTGCCAAACACGAGTGTCTAGAATCCGTTCGGGTGTTACAACAGAGCTTAACACTAGCGGTATACTCTCAGGACTAATCACGTTGTCCGTATCTAGTATAGCTCACTTAAGCTGGCTTACGTGAAATACAGGATGAATCCCAATATCCTGCGGTAAGGCCAACTCATATTCTGGGCGTTTAGTCTAGTGGTAACACACTAGGTCTAGCAACTATAGGTCTCGAGTTCGAGACCGCCCAGAATCGCACTCTGAACTGTTGGGTGTCAAAACCCACAGACGCAATGTAAAGTGGTTGGGGGCAGGGCCCAACCAAGCAATGTAGTGTGGTGTGTGGTCACATGTCCAGTTGGATGCTGCCTAGTGGCGTGACGTTAAAATACTATCTATCTATCTATCCTTTTACGAATCTTAAAAGGTCCAGTATATCTTACCCTTTAACCAACAGTTTAAGGGTGTTGTTTCGTAATGCTGAAGGATACACAATCCTTAAGAACACATAATCACCTTCCTCATAGGTAACATCACGCATACACTTGAGCGCGATCTTGGGCCCTACGCAAGTTTTGCCGACACTGAAGCAAAATTGCATTCATATCATCCAACATATTCACGGCGGCATCCATTTTTAGATACTTGTGCATTCCAGCATAAGTTCTAGGATTTTGCCCCATCATAGCAACAAAGGGAGTCATCTTAATTCCCGTATGATGGCTATTGTTATACGCAAACTCTAGGTAAGGCAAATACTCCTCCCAACGAGTTTGGCGTTCATGAACAAAACTTCTCAACATATATCCTTTAAGATCATGTTGATTCTTTCAGTTTGGCCATCCGTTTGTGAGTGGTTACCACTACTCATTCTCAATCGTACCTTAAGACCTTTCATAAGGTCTTTCCAAAAATGACCTGTGAACTTGGTGTCTGGATTACTTATGATGGACAGAGGCAAACCAAAAAGAGGAAAAACATATCTCATATATGCAGTTGCTACATCTGGACCAGTAGCATCCTCCTTTAAAGACACAAATTTGGCGTACTTAGTCAGGCAATCAACGATCACCCACACTTGAGTGTTCTGCCTAACACTTCTAGGCAAAGAGACTATGAAGTCCATACTTATACACTTTCATCTTTGCAAGGGTATAGGTTGCAATAGTTCCGGGGTACGACCATGGTCAGCTTTAACAGCTTGTAATCCAACAGAATGGACCAAACCCCAAGCTGAGCAGAATGCAAAATATATGCATCAGGCTGCGCCACACTCTATCAGCAAGCACTCACAAGGCAAGACACGAGAATTGAAGAAAGGAATTTGAAGAATGGAACAAGAGATCAAATACACCTCAATTGCACAACCAAATCATAATCAAGATAATCTGGAGGTTCATCCTCCTCTTCATTATTTATTTCTTCCATGGAACACTCTATAACAAAGGATTTGCTTCCAAACACCAAGAGTGAGAGAGAGAGAATGAGGAGACGTACCCCTCCTCTTAAACTTACACATCAAATCTCCTCCATTCATCTTTAAGCAATCTCCACCATTAGATCTCCAATAACTTACATGTCTCCTAGGATTGCGCCATCTCAACCCCATGCTTTAACCATTGAAAAGAACTTTTATACACCTTCAAGTCCATAAGTTCAACTTCAATACATCATAAATGCTTCATCCCCAATATTTGCACATTTTTTATATTTTCTCCACATTACACCCATATTATTCTCCATTTATGCACACATTTCATCAATTTAAGCACATCATGCAAAAATAGTCAAGAAAAAACGCACAACATTATTCCCCCCCAAGATTATTCATCGTCCCGATGAATTCTTCAAAAATCTTTTCTTCGATCTTCATGTTTTCAACTTGGTCCTCTAAATAGCATCACAACTTAACAAAAACCCAATATCAAAATGTCTTCAAGTCTTCAAAAACATCTATAGAAGTCTTCCAAGGAAAAGAAATACTAAAAACTTCTAACATCACTTCATCTTCATCAATCATAGGGTGGCAAGTCCCATCCAGATCAGTGGCAACCTCGCTCTTTTGCCTTGGGATGGCGCTCTATCCCCTTCACAACACTTATAATTTTTCATCACATTTTACATAGGTCATGAGATGTTGCTGCCTTTCTAGGTCAGCACATCCATCATGCCATCGATAATAACTTAAATAAAAATAAAACTTGTACAACTTCTTTTGATGCTTTTAAATATTGAATAACTTAAATATTAAACTTTCGTCAATTGCAAAAGCAAAATACCGACCATTGTTTCTTGATCTTCGATCTTCGAAGGAAATACTCCGTCTTCACAAATTTTGAGAACATACAACTTAAACTCAAATAAATGCACATGACGATGTATTGGGGTCTTCAAAATTTAGTCTTCAAAAATAGTGTGTAAGATCTTGCCATAGCAAGACTAAAATAGTGTGTAAGAAGATCTTGCCATAGCAAACATCTTTGGAAAATGTAGCAATTCTTGTCTTTACATGGACTTGAACTCGTGACCAAGTAATTGATAGCCAACAACGCATCCAACTAACCATTGCCAAGATTTGTTAAAGTTAAATATTTTTATCTTCCTTATCTCCAATTTAGTTTTTTCTTCTTCTTTCTACTGTGCGCGCGGGCAGGGCCGTTAGGCATGGCGGAAGGCAGACAGAAGGGTCAGGCAGCTGTGGGAGATGATTAGGGCCGGTTTTTGTCTTGCAGGTCCGTGAATGGAGATGGCGGTTCAGGGTGAGGCTATGGCTGTAGCCAACGACATGCTATAGGGCTTCAGATCTGATAAAAGGCAAATGGATATGGCCGGAGATGGCAGATCAGGTTATGGAGATCGAACTATGGATATGAAAATGGATCAGGCTGCTGTTGCATATGGCAGAAGGAGGACTAGGGCTTTAACAGAGTATATTAGGCTTCAATTCTTCTTTGTTTTGCACGACTATGGCATATTAGGTAATCAAGACACAGATGGAACAGATAAAACAGAGATGAATAGGGTTTTGAAGAGCTTTGAAATGGTAATACAGGGTGAAGCTATGGCAGCAAAGCAGACAGAGGCACATTGAATATTACAGATAACTTTAGAGAAAAGGATAATGGCAGCAACTGCTCATGGCAAGCAGTAGACACAAAGCAAATTTTCTTTGTTATAAACATGGTCGAACATTCCATCAGATAGAAGCATGGTAAAATTGTCTTCTGAATGCAAAAATAAGCTACAATATCTTCCTTCTTTTTTTTTTCTTTACTATCAGACAAACAAATATTCTGACATTCCATCCAATTTTTGCTGGCCAGGCAAAGGAGAACAGAAGCCATATATTTATTGAATTCTAGAAATCTCTGAAATGCTTCATTTATAGCAGAAGGATGGACCATACCTCTTAGTCTGCTTCATAATGATTTGGAAGAAGAAATAAGTCTGCAAATCCCCTTCTTATTCCTTATGCTGCTATATATAGTTGAGATTATCATCATAAAAATCATGCTAATAGAATGCTGCTTCTTCTCGCAATGCCCCCCACTTTATGTAATCCAACAGAATGGACCAAACCCCAAGCTGAGCAAAATGCAAAATATATGCATCAGGCTGCGCCACACTCTATCAGCAAGCACTCACAAGGCAAGACACGAGAATTGAAGAAAGGAATTTGAAGAATGGAACAAGAGATCAAATACACCTCAATTGCACAACCAAATCATAATCAAGATAATCTGGAGGTTCATCCTCCTCTTCATTATTTATTTCTTCCATGGAACACTCTATAACAAAGGATTTGCTTCCAAACACCAAGAGTGAGAGAGAGAGAATGAGGAGACGTACCCCTCCTCTTAAACTTACACATCAAATCTCCTCCATTCATCTTTAAGCAATCTCCACCATTAGATCTCCAATAACTTACATGTCTCCTAGGATTGCGCCATCTCAACCCCATGCTTTAACCATTGAAAAGAACTTTTATACACCTTCAAGTCCATAAGTTCAACTTCAATACATCATAAATGCTTCATCCCCAATATTTGCACATTTTTTATATTTTCTCCACATTACACCCATATTATTCTCCATTTATGCACACATTTCATCAATTTAAGCACATCATGCAAAAATAGTCAAGAAAAAACGCACAACACAGCTTGACATGTCAGACAATGCGAGACCAAGTCCCGGACTTGTTCCTTCATGTCCGGCCAATAGTAGTGATGTTTGACCAACTCATAGGTCTTCCACTTATTTCCATGCCGCCCCTAGGCGGAATATCTGCTTGGGACATTCCCTGGCCACCCCGTGGCATTCCCAAAGCGAACTCCAAGGGCAAGTCGCGCTTGCAGGCCGTAACAGTGAAGAGGGTGCCATTCAGGTTGTCCAGACTTCAGTTTGGATGACATCAGAATTGTTTAAATCATGGCTGTCACATTTTGCAGTAAGAGTTCCAGGTGGTGTATCCCCAGATCAGCCTCACCTTATCATTTTGGATGGTCATGGCAGCCATGTGGATCTAGAAGTCATATTGGCAGCAAGAGAGAGGGCATTCACTTTGCCTTATTGCCTGCACACACGTCTCATAGACTTGTGGCCTAACACACCATAACATCAAGGCAGGTTTTAGGGCCACTGGTATCTGGCCCTTTGACCAGGAAAAGGTTAGGCCAGGCCAAGAGTGTACCAGGTTTGGGAGGGTGCATGTTGAAGACATTACAAAAGGCCATGAGCAGGCTGGAGAAGAGTCCCATCCAGCTATGGGACCAATGGAAGGGTTTGACATGGCAGAAGTGCACCAGCTATAGGAGGCCTTACCTGGACAACTCCCAAATGATGTCCAAAATGACCAAACGCCACACAATCCAGCTGGTGAGCATCAGTGTTGTTTCCATATGGGTACGGTAACTTTCAAGTACAACGTACCGTACCAGAGGTACGGTACGTACGGAATAGAAAATGCATTGTTTTTGTATCAAATTTTGGTAGTTTTCAACACAAGTACGGTAAGTATTTTATAGGTACGGTACGTATTTTATAGGTATTTTATAGGTACTGTAAGTATTTTATAAGTATTTTATAGGTATAGTACGTATTTTATAGGTACGGTAACAACACTTTTTAACGTACTGTTTTTTTTTCGGTACGTTAAAAAATCAGAGGTACGTTACGAGGTACGATACGTAAAATACTTACAGTACCGTACAGGTACGGTAAGTATGTAACAACACTGGTGAGCATGTGCCACAATCTGTGCATGTGGAAGATACACATGAAATTATTGATGAAGGTGCTGCTGCAGTAAGTCAGGTTCATGTCCATGATGTTGGAGGGTCTATGGCTGGTTTGCAGGAACCATCTCAAACATGTGTGCGGCCATCACAGGCCATGAGGGCAAGGAAGAGGGGCTTTGCCCCAGATCTTGGGGGAAGAGTGCACATATCGAGTGATGGTTTCTGCGAGGCATTGAGAGCAGAACATGCAAGAAGGGCAGAAGCCGAAAAATTGAAATTGGAGCAGCTGGCAGCAAGGAAGGTGCAAGGAGGAAGGCTGAAAGGGAGGAGGCTGCCAAGAGGGCACAGGCTAACAGGGAGGAGAGAGAGAGAGAGAGAGGAGGAAGATAGCTGATGCAGCTGAAGCTGCAAGTGCTGCAAGGCTTATGGAGTTTATGTATCCAAGGGGGGTGTCTAAAGTGGCATCTGTTTTTGGTTTTCAAAGGGTGTTGAGTGAGGAGGTGAAGACAAGAAGGTTACAAGTGAGGAACAGACTGAGAATGAGGCAAGGGTTGAGTCCACTTAGAGCAGTCAGCCCACTTGGGGCAGCCATTACAGGCAATCAAACGTGCCCAGGTATTGACCAAAACCTTGAGCCTGTTGGTCCTGCTAGTCCATGTGTAGATCTGAACTCACAACCATTGGAGGATGTTGATGAGGTGCAAGTCATGTGCAGTTTAGATGACACACATAGCTGCTCGGGTGATGCTGGACATGGGCAGAATGTAAGCATTGAGGGTTGCATACCTCTAGTTAGACCTGTAGCAAACCCAATCAGCACACTCAATTCCCCATTGAAGAGGTGGGACTTGCCAGCTCCACAGCAACATGCTGACATTGGTCATGGCAACTTAATAAGACTAGACACACAAGGATGGGTGAACTATGCTGCAGCCAATTCTGGACCCAACATGACCAAGATGTTGCAATAGACAAGGCAAGGATTATCAGGGAGATGGTGGAAATTGGGGTGGACCCTGCAATTGTTAGCCGTGCAAGGGGCATGGATGTTGGGTTTGCAAGAATATGGAGGGCTGAGATGGCTCGTGAAACCCAGCCAACTCCAAGGTTTGAGGAGGGGATCTCATTCATAGCTACACCCGCTGGTAGTCAGGTATGCTCGTTCACCTTGCACTCTTAATTTTAAGTTTACATTTTATTTGGCTCTGCTGTTAACAAGAAATATGCACAGATATCCGAAGACTCGGATGAAACCCAAGACAATTAAGGTATCGACAACTTATTGAATGGAGTGAACTCATTGTACATAACTTTATTGTTTGCAACTAATTTCCCAATCCTTTACCAATATCGGGCATGGACTAAACACAATTATTATCATCCACACAAATAACTTGAGTAATCAACACAACCAATAGGGCCAGTAATCAGAAGATCATTTCATTATACAAAATTTTGATCATACAAAATTTAGCCCTGAGGCTTCATAAAATAAGCCCAAAGGACTGTTTCACAACATAAACCAAAAGGAAGAGGAGGAGAGAATCGTCCAGAGGGGCCTTCTGTACAAAGGGGCTGCAGCTCATTAACCCACGGGGCTCTGGAAGAGCATGTGGTCTCCTTCTGTGATCACGATCTGGCAAGGGATGAGATCTGTTTTGGACCTAGCCCGCTCAACTTAGGACACGATCTCAGGCGAAATCTCTACACTAACAGATGACACTACAAGAGGATGGGGATATAGTGTCAATCCTTGTGACAAACCATAGGTGTAGTGACAATTTTGTATCGAATGCTAATATATTGACACAAAGTGTTTGTGTTGTGTCAAAATTGTGTCTAATGCATAGCGTCAAGTATTTCGAGAAAGTAATGACCTCCTTTTGTCAACTTTTTATGCAATTTAAATAAGTTATTGCAACAACTTCTGAACAATATTATAGCTAAGTTCTAACAACCTTCTCTTAAGCCACATAACAAGATGTTATCCAAAATTTCATCTAATATTTTGACTAATTGTGAGAAGCATTTGTCAACTTTATATTACAATTTAAGTGGGTTGTTGCAACAATTTTTAAGCAATATTATACCTAAATCACTTCAACATTTTTCTAATTCTTCTATATACATCATTGAAGATATAGTATTGCATCAAGGGATGTAGCAAGGGATGCATTGTAGGAAGGGATGCATTGATAGCTCGGCCCTGCCAGCTATGGCAGATCCAAATTCGATGCTGCTAAAGTCTTCAGCTATGGGAGGCATTTCCATTCGGTTGTTTCTGTTGTTCATTCTCCCACTAATTTTGAAGGAAAAGTTCAATCACCTTCTGAGATGGTATTTAGACCTTTAGTTGCGTCTAAGACGTGTTCAATATTCACAGTGGGAATTCTACGGCCATTAGGAACACCCCTAGGCAAAAATGCGTGTTTCAACCCCACATGTTCCAAAATAGAGTGGGTCCAACCTCGCAGGTTTGGAACCAAAGATATGTTTGCGGCATCTGCTATAAATTTCTTGTATAAAACTAATCACATTTATAGAGAGAGAGAGAGAGAGAGAGAGAGAGAGAGAGAGAGAGAGAGAGAGAGAGAGAGAGAGAGAGAGAAATGAAATGAAATGAAATGTTTTTTGATTATTACGCCTACTAAGACCATCAGGTCTATCAGACGTTCAGGTTATCTTCTACATCAAACCAATCATCTGATGAGCCTCCAAAATCAGAGGCATCATCTGTCAGCTCTAACTCCTCTATCTCATGTTCATCATTCTGCAAAAGCACCTCTAGACTAGAAATACATGCTTTTCTCACCTTTAGTACATCTATAATGAAATTCCCAACACTAGTGGGAGGCAAACAAAACAAGTCTTCTAATGTGCCGTGGATTCCATATCTCTGTCGCAATACCTCATATGCTGGGCACAGCATCAGAGCATGTACTTCATCTTCAATCTCATCTTGACCGCAAACTTTGCACAGCCGTCTGTCTCTAGGGATACGGTGCCATCGACCCTCTTCAATACTCAGGTGGTGGGAGCTCAAACGTATGCGGGATATCTCTTTACGTTTAATCACTGACATATCACTTTTCAAATAACTTGCTTCCTGTAACCTGAGATTCATGTTAGTACGATATGCCTGCATTTTTGTTTTCGGATTCTCCCATAATACTGCATATATGCCTCTAATCACCCATTCTCGAATGTCTGTAGTCGGACAATCATCTATGTTCAGCTTCCATTTTTGCAACCAGCACTTAACTTTTTTATACCATCCATTTGTATCACTTTCCATCATAGCTAGATAGGGCAATCGAGTATCATCCATTCCCTTTACTTTAATCACATACATCGATTAATCGAATGAGAGCCTCTCCTTCCGTGGGGATCATACCACACTCCGCTAACATCATTTCATATGGGGTTTGAGTTTTCACTCCTAACTCCGTGCATAGAGAGAGAGAGAGAGAGAGAGAGAGAGAGAGAGAGAGAGAGAGAGAGAGAGAGAGAGAGAGAGAGAGAGAGAGAGAGAGAGAGAGAGAGAGAGAGAGAGAGAGAGAGAGAGAGAGAGAGAGAGAGAGAGAGATGCGTTGGCCACATGCTGACTTAGAGATGACGAGAGAGAATACGAGAGATGAGAGATGGGGGAGAGATGGGAGAGATGGGTGAGAGTGGGAAAACCCAACTCTCACCTCGAGAGATGATTTGCCCTAACAACCGCTAGGGGCGTTTTATTGCCCACTAACCAAACAATTAGCCTTAATTTTTTCACGCTCGAAAAACGCCTCAAATGTTTCCCACACCAATATCGGGGGGCCATTTCCCCTGTTTCTTGATCTTCAAGGCCGCCTTTATTCTTGCTACAAGTATCCAATTCCTCAAGCAATTAGCCGATTACGATCCGTATTCATCCGATCACGCAGCATTTTCATTATGTTTTTGTGCATTTGTTCATTAATTTCTGATCGGCAATTTCCTTTTTGTGTCGCCCTTATTCCTGCAATTTCCTTAAATTCAGATGTCTAAGGCCTCTCGATCCGCTTTTTGCCAAAGAACTGGCAAGCCTTTCGTGCCTCCTCGGATTGAAAACATGGCACCAAGAAGGACCCGGAAAATGACAGGCCGATCTCCATGGATGTTCAATTGGAGACTAATTCTCGAGCCAATTCCCTCTTCAAGACAAATCAAAAAAGAAAAGAGATCCAAGCGTGTATTCAAATAAATTCAGGCACCCTCCAATATTGTGAGTGAATCTTTAGAAACCGATTCTCGCTTTGGCTATTGTTGTGCATGAGCAGAAAATTCGAAAGTGATAGACACAAAGAATAGAAGTCCCCCGGCAATGGACAGATCACACTGTCTCCACATTCCTCAATCTCCCCGAACGAGATGAAATTGGTAACCGGAGGCACCCTCAACCTCCTCCAACACACGGTGGAGGAAAATTATGATGAAATTGCAGCCCTTTGTTGGGGGTTTAGTGGAGCTGAGACAACTAAAGAACAAATGGGATAAGCTGCAAGCTAAATTTAAAGATGAGAAGGAGGCTTGTAGCCATACAGGTTCTGAACCATCAAGTTGGCAGTGGTATGACAGAATGGAAGAAGTTAAATATGGTGTTACCTCTGATAATCCAATACCAGGTGCTGGTGATGATGGTGAATTTGGCAATGAAGCTTTCGAGGCTGCAGACTTGCATGCCAATTACTCAGAATCTTTCATGAATGATAGTTATTTTGAAACTGCTGGAACAGATGCAAAGATTTGAAGACCAATTTGCTGATCCACCCAATTCAAACAATGATGTTAACATGGGAAATCCAAGCAGTCCAAAGTTGATGCCGTAAATTCCAATCAATAGGACACCCACAGGAAAACCGCATGCATTCTTCAAGTCCTAGATCAGCAAAGATGTAATCAGCCGAGTTTGTGGAAAACCTACAAGTAGAAAGAAGTCCAAAGTTGCAAATAGATGAGGACATTGCAATGGGAATATCACAGATGGCAAGCACATTTGGGGACACAGAGGTGAAGAAATTAGATTTTTCGAAAGAAGAAAGTGCAAGAAAAATTGAGTTGGTCGTGGAATTGGAAACAATAAGATCTCAAAAACAAATCGAAAATTGCAGAGTCAATGGCTGCAATGACTCAAAGCATATGTGAGATGACAAAGGAGACCTTGCTGGAAATTGCCAAACTTGCTGCCAACAAGAAGGACTAAAGGTTCGTTTTAAGTTATTTGCTTTTTTGAAATTCTTTTTGAACCTGCCTCAAAATCCACCAAGATTCTTAAATATTAAAGAAGTTGTACAGCCCTGTTTTTTAGTATTAAATATTGCCTACTAGTCACGATCATCCAAATTCGTAAAGGCTACTTAAGCTTCCTCCAATTCTTGCATGCAAGCCCATTGACAGAAATGGAGAGAGTCGTGAGCAGAAAGCGCCAACGCTCTCCAAGCCCTAGCTCGAGCTCTTCGAGCTCAAGCTCTTCCTCATCTTATAGAACTCCACCAACTACCTCGCCCTCTTCCTCGAGTTGCCCCTATTACTCAATCGACCACGATTCCCTGGCCCACTTCCAAAGGAGGAAATTCTTCCCGACAAAGAAGTGGGGACTCTCGCCGGTTAGCTTAAAATGCCTGTGAGTTTGGAGAATCAGTTTGAAGAAAATCATGTTTCTCATGAAGACGAACAAGAAAGCCAGTTTTCCTCCCCTTCTGTTCAGCCTACAGATCCGAATGTGGAAGTTTTGACCCACAAGAAGATTCACTGCAATTACTCCAAAGAGACAGTCACGACTTTTTTTCGGATGGGGGTTTCTGTTGATCCAGAGGTTTTGGAATGGGCAGCTAATTCTGCAAGGAACAGGACTGTCCACATGGAGACTGTATATGTAAGACAGAATGGCAAATGGTGCCTTGAAGAGATACGAAACATAACCTTCCGTTGTGTTCTTTGTCCCAGGATCTAGTGGATAAAATTTTTTATGTTTCCTATTTTTGTTTTTGTTTCCTATTTTCAGTTTGAATCAGGTATCTGTTATGTGGAAAATGGCTTGCATGCCATTTTGTTTTGTTGCTGAGTTTTGCTGACAGAAGAAACCTGTGCATATTTCCCATGCAGATTGCCTATGCCCTTTGGGAGGAGTGCCTTATGCTCTTTGTTTTCCTATGCACTTTGATTGTAACCTTGCTGATGAGATACTGCACTGTTTTAAACAGTGCAGTAAAAAAAAATGTACTGGAAAATTTCTTTTGAATATAAAACTTGTTTATCTTCCTTTTCCACTGTTGTTGAAATTTTATAATATTTTATGTGTATCAATGTGAAGTTCATTTGACTCAGAAATGCATGTTACCACCTGTTCAGTTCTCATAATGACAGTTTTTCGAGCATAAAAATCAGGCCACAAACACATTTAACTTTGTCTCATTTTGTAACAAAGAACACAACATGCATGTATAATCTTGGAGGCTTTGCCAACATGCACAGGCAAGTGTTTCAAAATTCTAAACTTTTCCTTGACAATCCCAAATCCATTTTCTACACACACTCTGCCCCTACAGATCCGTCTGTTAAACTTTCCATATGCACCCTGATTTTGAGGAAAGACTTTAAGGAGGAAGGGTCTGCTGTAATAGTCTTCCCCATTGTCCTTTTTTTTGGGTTTCCTCCATAAAAAAATATGAGAACCGTCAACTGCACCATATACATTGGGCAACCCAGTTGCATCATGGAATTCCTTAATACACTGGGTTAATCTTGCACCTGTAGGCATTGCAACAAAACGTTTGTACAACATTGTCTTCGAAGCCAATACAAGCGTGACTTTCTTGGTATATTTCTGCGACTGTTGCTTTCCCAACATAAAAAATCTCGACCGACATGTAATGGCATATCCCCGTGCAAGAAAATACGTAACCATAGCAACCGCTTTCCTCGGATCAACGGGGGGGCCTTACTTTAATACGGGCCCGACAAGATAGGGCACAATTAAACCTACCAATCTCTCAAATGTGGCTCTCTTCATCCTGTAAAATTGGTGCCACATATCATCTTCAAAGGAAGCTATACAATTCCATGCGTGGTTATCGATATTATCCCATTGTGTTCTCTCGCCTTTGGAGCAATCCAAAATCTTCTTGGTGGTCTTCTAACCCCGCTGGAACCAAGAACCATTAACGCCGCAGATGCGCAAAAAACATACCATTGTTGTCTTCTAAAACATCGCCATCGAACAGGTCATTGGATCTTCGAGCTCATTGAGTTCCAATAGCTGCAAACAAGATATCTCAGTAATGCAAATGAAAGTGTCAAAGCACTTAAAAGCATGGCAATCATACCAAGAATGACCGGATCCATGGTTTAGTGGCCGGAATCGAAAGAAAGGGGAGGGAAAACTAGAAATGAATTATCCCACATAGCCCCAACGAACCAAGAAATAAAGCTTGAATATCCCACAATTTGGCTACCAATTGAACGTTACGATCGAATTATCCCACATTTTCTCTCGCCGGCCGGAATTGATGCGTGATCGAAAATCCGCAAACAAAGAAAAAATCTGCCAATAACAGAGGGCCATTAAGCCTCGAGATAATCGTCTCTCCTCTCCTCCCAAAAAATACGCATATTTCGGGAGGAACCGTATGTGACGAGAGATGGATTTTTTTTACGAGCATGTGGCCGCCAGAGAGAGAGAGAGAGAGAGAGAGAGAGAGAGAGAGAGAGAGAGAGAGAGAGAGAGAGAGAGAGAGAGAGAGAGAGAGAGAGAGAGAGAGAGAGAGAGAGAGAGAGAGAGAGAGAGAGAGCATTTTTACGCCATGCCACATTGGCAGCGTCCATGGGGACATATGACGTACCCGCATAACCCCTTCATCTTCAGAAATTAGCTTCGGATCTCCAATTTTCTCTTCCTTTTACATCGCATTAATGGTAGGCTTGAAAATCAATTGTTTCTTCGTCATAATAGGGATTGGGAAATATTTGCTCGCCTCCGTAGCGGTAGAAAGACTTTTTTATTTGGATTGGCATCGGGGTAAACTATATTGCCAAAATTAAATTTATGCTGTATATTTTCAACGGAGACACGGAGAGCATTGCATTAGTTAGGCAAGCAACTCCAACCTTTGGAAATAGAACTCCAAACAAAATTATTGACGTACCGTTCAACCTTTGGAAATGGAACTTCAAATCTGAATCCCGATCCCGCGCTTTCTTTCCCCTTGTCCTGGTTCTTGATGGTAGGCAGAAATCGTAGAGCGACAGCGGTGCAGAAACTGCAAGATCACACAATTCTTTGCTTCTGTGGTAAATGCTTAACGGACCTGTGCTTCTTGTTTGCCAAGAAAAATCAAGTATATTTTTCTTTCTACGAAATTCTTGTTTTTTGTAGGGCTAAATGGGTCGATCTGCATAAGGCAGAAGGAGCTTGCATCTCTTCGTTATCTTCTTTCTTCTGAGCAGGTTAGTTCAAGGGTTTTTTAAAGATCAAAGCGTGCCGTGATGTCAGTGTTGGAAAATCTGATTGAACAATCTTGTCAACATTGCAAAATTGTTGCTCCGCCAGGGGATCTCTGTAGACAAAATCGTGGCTAGGGTCATTGTTTCTATCTGGTCACAATTTTTCTCAGAAAATATTTTGGTGGGCTATACCGTGCGATTCCCCTTCTGCCCTACATAGGCTTGCAAGATCTAAACCAACCTTCTTCATAAAATCAAGAAGTCGCTCCCTGATCGACTTCATATTTTGGGCTCCTTCTGCCTCTAGGGAAAAATGAGAAAGAAACCTGTTAATCGGCTTTTATTTACGAGGAGAATAAGACAGTAGTATATATTGCGTCTAGAATGCCTGCTGCCTATAGTGCAGCCTATTGTGTTTTATCTGAGGTGTGTTATTGTTTATGATTTATGTTTGTTAGAAAACTGCAATTTGCAATGAACAAGTTTCTGACAATCTGTCACAGATTTAATATATCAGGTGAAACTGCAATCTGCAATAACCGAGTTTCTTTTCTTTAGTCGAGCCATGATAGACATTTATATCTGGAATAAAACTAATTGCTGCTTTGTATTGTAAGGTTGCACGGCGTTTGCTAGACACCAGGCTATCATGCATGCTAGAATTTGCGTCTGGATCAGGCACGTCAATATGGGATGGTGTTAGCTATGATACTTAAATATATTGTTTCATATGCTAAATCCTCTTCTGGTATGGTAGGGCACATTATCAGGTGTGGTCATATAATGATAAAGCTTCTATAAACTTGCCCTTTCTACACTCTCCATTGCCTGCACTTTTCAGTCCTTCTGGGTCCGTTGCATTGACCTCTTTGCAGGAATGGTCTCAATTCTATTAGCAGAAAATATATTATCCATTCCATGTAACTCAGTTTTTGCAATTCCACTAGCATACTAAGTAATCCTTCTTGAACCAAGTCCTCCTCCAGTGTATACGCTTGCACCACGTGCAGAGTTAGAATTATAACCATGACCATTAGAAGCTGCTTGTTTGCTTAGAGTTGGTTGTTTGAAGACCATATCGGCCAACACGTTTATGCTTTTAGTATTTCCATTCGTGCTGCCAGAGGACATACCGCCACTTCCAAGAATGTCGCCATTATGAGGAACCTTTCCTGCAGAAACGCTTGACTTTTTTCACTTGAACTGCTGGCACTAGAGTTGTTACCAGAGTGTATCTCCCCACTTTTCTTGGCTCTAACAGCATGTGACTTTCTGGACAAAATCTGGAGTGAGGCGTTTGAACTGCTAAAACTGGGCATGGTAGAAACTCTCCACTATGTGATGTTCCATTTTTAACACTTTCTCATCGAAACCTCCCCATTACAAAAGCTTCCATCACTGCTGCTGCTTCCGATGGAGCTTCGTCCACTAGGAATGTTACTTGTAGAAGAAGATCCACAATGAAAAACTTATCTGAAGGAATTCCCTTTACATTTTGCATCTTCCCAACATTATTCCTGCCACTATGAATTTCGCCACTCTTTTTCCAATTTGCAATGCTCACAACAGCACTTCGCCCTGCATCTTCCAAAGAATTAAGACTCCCTTGCAAAATTAGGAGAGGGGCGGAGAACCATGCTTTGAGTGGCAATTTAATTCCCAATCCATTTTGATGACAACTTCGAGAACATAGGAATTAGTGAACATGTTTTTATTGACAAATTTCTGCTTGCACAGACTGCACTTTTATATGAGACCATTCTTTTTATTGGCATTCTTATATGGGGCCATTTTATTATATTGTTTTGCCTTCCATTACACCTGCAGAATGATCAAAATCAACCATCCACTTTGAAAAAGATGACAGACTTCACCTCTAATTTGGCAAATTCTCTAAAGCTTTGTGCAAATTAATAATTATGTCACTGATATCAGTGTTTAACCTCCCCTCATCTTTGTAGTTCCTTTAGGTTGAGTATTGTGTCAGGGTCTTTCTCAAAGTATGGTTGCAAGGGAACACGTCTCATGCTTATGTTTTCTTTGTTGACATGCCGTTATTGGCGTGAACTATTTTTCCTTTCTATTCCTTCCTTTTACAGTGAACAATGCCAATAAAAGAGTCAACGTTTCTTTCGTGTTGAAAAACAGATCTTTTGCTACTAGATGTTTAGACTGCAATCTGGAACCTGTGCATCTAATTTATCCAAGAAAAGAAAACCTATGATATCTCTATTATTCTAAAGGCAATCTGATACCCAGATACTTTGTCTATTTCCATATAAGGTTTCTGAAAATTTTGTTGACGTCTTCTACCATTTCGAACATACATTTCGACAATTTTGACCATACATTACCATTTCACTATATTTTTATTTATCCCTTTGTATTCACTCAATTACTATTATCTCACTTGCCGCTATTATCTCAAAAGCTTTCAATTGTATAAGCTAGGAACCTTTAACCGACTCCAAAGGAATATTTTCTCTCCTTCAAATGCGAGATTAACACGAATTTATTTGCTTATTTATATTGTAGTTTGAAGATTGGGGCTCAATGCCCACAGAAGATATACTATTATAAGAAATATTTGAGAAAGGTGGAGATGTAGTTTTTAAAGAGAAGATGAAAGCAAAAGGATTTGCACCAAAAAAGGTAGATCTATTTAATACGTTGTGCTAAAATTATGTGTTGCTTTAATCTTGTGTTCTCTATTATAGCAGAAGGCATTGAATGTTAAGGAATAGGTCATGGTATTATTTTCACGGCAAAATCAAGGAAGGGCAAGGAGATTGAGAGTGTTACTGTAAGTAGTTTTAGCTTTAGATTGCTAGGTTCTTATTTACACTACTTAGAACTTCAATTCAATAGAATTGATAGCGATGACTCTGCTAAGTTAAGGGTTGGATATTCTCTTATTAACTTAGATTTTGGACAAATATATGTTTATGAATGTTATTTATAGGAGGAATGGTGGCGGTGAAGGGAGTTCACAAGATCTAAAAATGCACATGATGGTGAAAACAAGATGATTACAATTATTTTGTTGCTTCGAATTTGTTGCTTGCCATATGGGCTTTTACTATGTTGGAACTTTGTTTCTATGAATGAATTGTTTTTCTCCACTGGATCATTTTGGAAATAATTTTAAAATTAAAATCATTGGTTCATGGAAATGCGTGGTTACATATTTATCATAAAGTAAGTTGTTTCACGTGGTGCTATAATTGACACAAAAGTAGACACATTATGGGATGCATAGTATGTGAAATTTTAGTCATAACGGATTTGATGATTTTGTTTAGTTAATTGATGCAAAGTGACTAATATTTTAGTCACTAGGCATGCCAAATCATTGTATTGAAATTGCCAAAATATACATGTCATCTTGGTTATTACATGGCCACAAATATAATGGAATGTTGACAAAATATGTGTGTCATCTTCATTAGTAGATTGCCACAAATATGATAAAATATTGAACATACATTTCCCAATCATTTTGTTGCAAGTATGTTGCTCTAGTGTCAAAAAACTTAATATAATGCAATACACTTCTTACAAAGTTGGTAAAAACATTGATGCTATTTTGACAAAATAATGCTATAAACTTCTCACAACATTAGTAAAAACCTTTATGTTATTTTGATGCCCGCATGTTGCAACATGGCATTACGTCAACCGTTGTGGCAAACGACAAAGCCACAAGATTGACGCAATGGTTGTCACTCGGGTGACAACTTTGTGGCAAATGATCGCGTCATGTATAGCGTCAAGAAAGTGACAAGAATGGGGGTTTGAAAGGTTCTATTTGTGTCAACAATTGTGACGTTATACTTGATGATACAAGCACCTTTCTCTTGTAGTGTGAACCCACGACTGTAGTAATCTCGGCCGGGGTTACCAAGCAATTCCTAACCCTGAAACTGTTAGGAGTCGTTGAAGTCGTAGAGCTAGCAGGCGAGGGCGGAGCGCTCGGAAGAGGGCGAGCCTTCTTGCTGGATCAGAGCCGCTACCCCTTACCACATCCCACTTGGAGCCCGACCCAGGATAGCTGGTTCTCCTCGCGTGATCCATGGCGACTTCTTCTGTGCTGCAATGAAAAATGCCAGAAATCAATGGAAGACTCGACACCAAATACATAACAGACAATCATCGCTTACCTCCGATGCTTGGGGCCCCTGGGATGCTCGAGCGGAATAGAATAGTGGCTGGTCGATCTCTCAATTTAAAGTAGTAACTGTAATGATGCCCCTTCCGCGTACCTGGCAGTTCCGGATTTCAAAAAATCTGGCGTTTAGAGCCAAATTACCTTTCTTCTGGATGAGGCAGAGAATGTTCGGGCCAATTTGGATGCAGATTTGGGATTGCAGTATGGAAAATCAACTCGAATTTTGGCGGATAAGGGCTAAAAAGGCAACGGTGACCATTGGCAGTACCTCGATAGCTGGCGCCATACGTATCGGTAGCTGGCGCGGTAGGCCTCGTATTTGGCATCTAGACCCACTGATATAAATGGGATGTGGCCCGACCATGAGAGACAGTCAGGCGTGCAGGTTCACTCAAGTGCGCGGTAGGTGGCACTTATCGCGCGTCTGCAGGCAATAACCCCCGCGAAAGGTGGCCTCGGGTACCACGCAGTGTGATTAGGGGCCTCGCGACGGTGGACGCTACACCCCCTTGCTTTAAGGCACCATAACTTTCTAGTCTGATATTTTTTGGTGCCCATGTCTTCGGAGAAGTTGTTAGGACAACATTAGGTATCCAAGTTAGTTGACGGATCGAGGGACGCGTGAAATCCGATTGGATGGGGACAATTTGCCTCTTAAGTGCGCGGAACATGGCGACCATACACTATCTCTATTGCTTTTTTTTTCCTAAACTTACCGTTCATGTCTCTTTGCAAAACAAAGCTCATGCAAAACAATTGATTGATTAGTAGAACAAGAATTGAACTTGAGAATGACAAAAACCTTGCTTGTCGGACTCCATGCTTGCTCAAGTATGGAAGTTTGATTACCAAATCTCTACAAACCATGAAGAGGCTTTTGGTAAAAGAAACTAAAATATTGGTAATGCTCTAAGGATTATATGTAGATATGATGATCAAGGGTCAGAGGTTTGGTTCTTCCCTTTTTGGTCAAGGAAATGAGATTGGTAGAGTTATCCAGGTTGCCTAGGTAAGTGCATCCGCTCAAGAAGGATGGAGGACTAAAAGATCTTGTTCTGCATGTTACGCTTTTAAGTTTAAAAAATCATCTACATGTTTTCAAACAGGATTTACAACTAGTTAGTATGAAGTTGTTTGTTCAAATCTGGAGAATCCATGTGACTTTCAAATAATGAAACCCTATTTACCCTGGGTTCTGCCATATCATCTCAAGCCATATTTGCACATGTCTTCCTTTCATAGACCTCTTCGTGAAATGCCGTTCTAGATTATAAAAGAATGAGAGTCCATATGGGAAGTGGTCAAATATTTCTAGTCATCTTTCTTCCTTAGTTCTAGCTTTCACTGATCATCTTTCCATCTTTGTTGATTTGCCTTGGCCTTCGATCTAGTAGTTACACACTAGTCCTAGACAGTAATGACTTTATCATCCTCGGTCTACTCCTAAACCATAGAAATGACGTTAAAATCTCTTCTTCTTCTTCTTAAATGGTGACGATTGTTTTCTATTTTCCTAACTTTTTTGTAGAAACAAATTTAGTAGAATTAAGATGTCTTAGCAAAATTAAGGTCTCCTACTATAGAATAACCATTAACTTAGCGAATTTGGTATGATTAGGATGCAATATTATCAAATTTTGGTGATTTTATAAATCTCTTGAGTTAACGCATCCTACTAAACCATCGAATTTAGATTCATGAAATTGGTGAAATATAGAATGGACACATATATGAATATTAAACTAGATATGAAAATCACTATATGTTTGTTGAAAAAGAGCATTGTTAACCGTTATATTTGGAACATTATAGATAGGTAGATAGATATAGAATGTATATAAATCATCATTATACATAGTGACAATGACAAGTCTATGAAAATTCTGAACGATCAAAAATCAAAACTTATATATAATATACTGAACAATGGAGCGACCAAGACGATAGACTTAGTGATGAAGAAGGAAGAGGCCAACCTAAGCTTTTAAGACAAAGGATGTGGCACTATCACATGCATATAGACTGAATATATTGAGTCATGCATGCAGTCAAAGAAGAAATTTGGTTAAGAAGACTTTTAGAAGGATTGAATCATGGAAGTGTACAACGGACCAACTGCAATTTTGGATGATATTCCATGTGATATTGAAGGGTCCACTGCATTCACTAAGACTTCAGATATCATACTTGTACAAAAAAATCCAAATATCATCCTCGTATAAAGCTTATACAAACTCAATATCACCTTATAAGTGAACAAGTTGATGAAGAGTTCTTGGACTTATGTTTAATGGCACGAAGCCAATGGCACCTAATTTTATTAAAAAGGTCCTCTTGCTAAAGACAAGTTGGAAAGGCACATGAATGCTTTTGGAGGGATGACAAGGGCAAAAAAGGTGCTTGGGCACTATAGATTGCCCTTGCCATGGGCTCAGATGCTACGTATATGCAAATGGGTGAGATTTCCTTTCTGCTAATGTTAATGAAGATGGCAAAGGGTGATGAAGCATTGTGTACAATAGCGTATGTACGCAACAGACTTCTAGGCAACTCGTGGCATAACTCCAAAGGAGATTTGGATAGGAAATAAGCCAAGTGTAAGGGGCTAATTATGTTTGCCCAATTCGTTTGGTATTTGGGGAGGGTATTCTGGCAATGGTGGGGACTAAGATTCTGGTATTGTATTGTATTCAAAATGGTATGTTTGTGCATGTGAGAGGTGCTTATTTGTTGCGGGGGTCAAGTTTCTATTTGGGTGATGTGTTTGTGCTATTTTTTTTAAGTGTGGGCAATGGTTTGAGAAAGGAAATATTGGTCCGGTTTTGGAAGTTCTGCTGTGTCGACATAGCAGTGGCCGGAACTGTGAGGGCGGATGGTGTCAGCGATTCGAAGCAGAGCCACAAGCCTGGGTGGCGCTTCCATGCGGCCGGTTTTGGCGGGGACATCTCCACAGGAGCTCGGTTTTGGCCGGGCGGTGTGTGCATGTGTGTCCCGGTTTTTGAGTCCGGGCGGCAGAGGTCCTGGATGCGCCATGGCTATGGTCGCCTCTCGCTTGGTCGTGGCTTTCATTCGCGATCCTAAAAATTCCCAAAGATTCCGCATGTAAATATGGCGGCTGCTTGTGGTTCTTGAAGGAAACATTGCTGCAAGTCAGCAAATCCTCTGCTTTGCAAAAGAGTTCTCAACGTTGGTGAAGCGACTGTGCAAATCCGGCAATCTATCAGGAGGGATGCAAGGCTGAGGGTGAAGGTTAAAATTGAGAGGTCTGTGTGTAGAATTTGCAAGGATAGAGAAGGCGTGAAATGCAAAGAATGGAGGCTTGTGGCACAAATGGCAAACTTTGATGGTCGCCGCTGTTTTGTAGCATTCATGCATTTATGCAGGTAAGATGGCATTGGAAGGGTTCTGGTGAGGCCGAGATGGCCAGGAGGTTCGAATCCTCCAGCCCTGGTTAGGATTAATTGGGGGATTAATTAGAATTCTGTGCCCTCTTTGCTTCTCTGCTTGGAACTTTTGGTACCGTGGGTTCAAATCCCACATGCCATCTTCACAGCAACAAAAGTAATCGGGAGGCTGTTTGTCAGCGCAGGGATCAGTAGATGGATTCCTCTTTGCTTCAACCATATGAGCGGTATGCGGATTACAGTGCGCGGTCGCAGACGATGGAGCCGGGTAGTACGGGCCTATTTTAAATTTTAAGGCCATGGCAGGCCAATGGTTGCTTCTGTTCGATGTGCACCTTTGAAATTTGTATGGGTCCTCGCGATCAAAAAACAGGAGGCCCTTAATGTGGCATTAAGGGAGGAATATTCCTCCCATCAACGGCTCCAAATGGAAATTGAAAACATCCCATAAAGATCCCATAAAACTAATTGTTGTGCACATCCCAACAGGAACATAGAAGAGTTCAGGGTTATGGACTTCAATTGGAGTCGAAGATCTAAGGATTTTCACTTAGCTCGTATTTCAAAAGTACTTGTTCTATAATGCTATTGTCATTGTTTATGCTAACTCCACTCATGGTGCCATTATAACAAATGATGATATAATGAATGAGATGAAGATCCAACAGAGATTTTGACTTCCTCGCCTTTGCTACAAGTGGCACTGTGTGGTGATTGCATCTTCCTTAGTAATGATCTTTCAGCCTTAAAGCTTGAATAAAATGCAAGTTAATCATCGCGGTAAATGTCGGACGTGGGCATGTTATAGCCAGCCTTAAATGGCAAAAAATCCACTAAGTCCACAAAAACGCCGTGTAAATACGGATATACCACAGATATGCCCGTGGCTATAACATGTCGCCGTCCGATATATACGGTGCTCCTTAAACATGTCGCCGTCCGATATATATACGGTGCTCCATGTTAATATTGTGCATTTTCAAAGAAATGGAAGAAACGAAATGGACACATATATCATATACTGGATATATATCATATATTGGATATGAAAATCACTACATGTTTGGTATTGTTAACCGTTATAGATAGGTAGATAGATATAAGAAGGTATATAAATCATCATATGAAGTCTATCAAAATTCTGAACAACCGGAAATCAAAACTTATAAGATCTTTCACATGCATACCGAACAATGGAGCGATTAGAAACAGCCAAGACGATGTCACAGTCGGAGGTAGAGATCAAACGGTGCTTGAAAATATTCCAAATATTGATCCGACCAGAAACAATAGACCTGGAAGTAAGCGGAATTATTCCGCTTCGATAATCAGGCATCAAATAAGGACTAGCAAGAACAGTATCAGCATCAATGATCAATTGGGTAGAAACATTTTCTGTCCTTCTGGCCTTTAATTCTGATGCCGGAACTGGAGCATAGCCTGCTTCTTCTCCATGGTAGTACACATAAACTGTGTTATTTTCATATTTAAAACTTGCCCTGTTAGGGTTTCTGACAGTCATGTCCATATGAAGAACCACTGTTATGTTGGGCCTCAAACTTGGAAGCCTCACATTCACATCAAATGTGTCTAGATCTACCTTCTGCACCTTAATTTCCATCTCTTTTGGCTTTAGAAGTAGATACATCACCAGAAATGGCATCCCTATTATCAGAATTAGCAGCACTGTTATGCAGAAACATTTTCCGCAGCTTTTTCCATGGCATGAATATGCTGAAGATCCATCTTTATCATCCTCATACATGTTGCAGATCGAATTTTGACCTCTAAAAACAATTTGAAGTATGAGTTGCAAGTATCAGAAATAAGATGGAAAATTACCCTGAGATTTGAATTGGGCGCCTCTGATCCTTCCAAAATCTTGTAACGGAGGGAAAAAAAAAAACCAAAATTCAATAACCAGAGTGGAATATAAGGATGAAGAGGCGAACCCAAAAAGATGAGCTTGAAGACGGATTAAAAAGATGAGCAAGAAAATAATCGATTGCCATGCTGTGGCACTATTTTCGTGGATTTAAACGGTTAGAATTTTGTGATTTATGGTCAAACCGGCTAAATTATAGCTGACGCTAACAACCCACCATGAAGAAGAAGCTCGTTTGCTTCATTGTTCTTAACTACCCACGCCCTTTATGTGATGAATTGCGCCCATCGAGTTCTGCATCATCAACTAATATGGACCTTTTCTCCAAAAATCGCCACGTTTATCTACGTGCCATCTGTTAAAAATAGAAATATCATCCTTTAAGCCCTCCAGGGCATCAATTCTCTGCAATATATTATTCTTTCTTTCTTTGTAAGTTGTAGCATGTTGGGTCTTTTCTCTGTCTAGGGAGCAAGTGACCAATGACGTGTAAATAAATGGAGAACATTAGTTGGTTGGTTTTTAGCACTTTTGCACAAACACAGGTGCAGCCTTTCTTGCATTCTGATGCTATCCACGTTGCAACCAAGTAGGTACTTTTACCACGTGGATCAGGTTTTCACCCTTTGATCATATCTCAGGACATGGAAATTAGAGAAAATTCCAAGTTCGTTATGCGAGCAGAAATGGTATCTTCGCTTTCGTTTGCCTTATTGCTGCGTTTCTAGCTGAGATTTTGTGATCTCTATAGACTCGGATGTATTAACAACAAAAAAGCATGTATTCATGTGGTCGAGGCCTTGCATAGCGAATAGATAGCTAATACCGTACGAATTTCCAGGTCATTGGCGTGTTACAGATAAGTTGTCAAAGCAGATAAGTTGGTGAATTCCATGTACAAGGTCTTGCTTGATGCTGACGTCTTGCCTCCTTCGTCCAAGTGGCCTTTGGTCATTCCCAGGGATCGGCAGAAAGCAGTATGGAAATGGGTGTGGGATAAACTACTCCATCCCAAAGTATCTGTTTTATGGTGGCAAGTCACTCATCGTTGTCTGCGCGTTAATATTCTGGTGCACAGATTTCGTCCAGAGGTGTCTGCACTTTGTCCCTTATGTGCACAGAGGGACGAGACAATTGAGCATTGCTTCTTCCTATGTAGACATGTCAGACATGCTTGGTTGTGGCTTCAAGGCCTCTTTCATTGCAATTTGAATAGCCAGCAGGTAGTGTTGTCTCTAATTTTTTCCTAGCCTTAGGACATGATTTTTTTTTGGCGAATATTTGTCAAATGAGAATAGCCAATTTGGCGAAAGTCCAAAAAATCTCAAGAAATTCTATAATCCATGAGGCGAATCTTCTAGCATTCACGGCATATGCTTGAAAGTTAGAGTCGATATACATGCGCACATGATGTATTTGCAATGCTAGAATCTCTTTAACAAACTGTGCATGCATCTAGGTATCATGGACATGCCTAGAAGCTGATAGGACGGGCACATGCATAGGCGTCACGAATTGGAACATGAACTTCACTTTGCCTGTCATGCAAACATGGGGCAAGTATTCCCAAGGAATAAGACATGCTTGGAGAAAAAATAGCAAATGGGAAATTGTGTTAGCTAGAGGTTGTGCCCAACAAGGAAAACATGTAGAAGTATCTATCAATAGGCCGAGAGGTTGCATGTTACTATTGTGAGATTTGCTACGCTTCTTCACGATCAAATTATGCTAGCCGGACTTGGTTTGATAGCTACGCAAAATAAAAGGATTATAGAATATAACCAACTATACCACAACTCACAACCTTTTAATCCTTGACCAACAATAGCAATCCAAACAAATGCATTAAAAATGAGTCAAGTAATAGGGAAATTATATTACAATGCAAAAGGCAAAGGCACATTGTTGTATACTATAAGATAGTTTGTGAATGTTGTGGCAAGGCAATATTTCGGCATGGTATTTCATCAGTGATGTCTAGACGCATTATTTTTTCTACAAACAAATTATGTCCAATATGCACCAATGCTAACAGTCTAGCTAGATTATATTATAAGTTAGTGAGGGGCGATGCTCACAACTTAACAAACATCTCGAGTCTCAATGGCCTGAATTCTGGTACATTTTTGACATACGGCTCTGGTTGCGGTTCTGGAGGTCTAAACAAAGATGCCATTAACAAATGGGCTTCAAAAGAGTTGTCCTTATTTTGAGTCTCAATAGACATCTGTGCATCAACTGACTGTCGTGCAGCAACACTGGAAGCAGATGCAAGTGTGTCAAAGAAGCAACACTGGAAGCAGATGCACAAAGACAGAAATATCACAACAAAGCCTGCATTAAATTGATTTATATGATATATCAGAAAACATGGATCCTATTTTATGCCCCTTATCAATGATTGCCTGCTGCAAAACAAGAAAGAAGAATATAAATATGTAGGATGTGTTGTATACATGCATAGAATGGCTAGTGAAAATATAAAGCTTACGTGTTTTTTGTAGAGTATCACCCTTCAAAAAGGACCTGTAATGCAGCAATGAAATAACATTGAAGGAGGTATTTAAGTATCCATGTCAAATATCAATTTATTAGATAAGGTTTAACGTCTAACTAGAATATGTCATTTCTTGAAACAATATGGGTAACAATCAGCAACTTCTTTATTCCATTCTGTTGAGACAGTGAGTAAACAATCTTTACCTGGGATCAGAACTTACGCAGCATGCTCTTTTGGATCCCCTCTAACTTTGATAGTAACACAAATCAGCATGTTCAGACATGCTTACTATACCATCTCAAAATAAGTTAGGCAATAGCAGTATATTTTTAGAACTTACTTCTATTCTACAACTGTCAATCAGCCTCCTGCGCAAAAGCACAACCTTTTTTTAGTGCCGAAATTCAAGCAAGGGAGCAACTGATTAACAAATATGCTTCCTGATATGCCGAGTTAGAATAAACTTGATTGGAGATAAATGTTTTTTCAAGGAATAACACGTTGTTGTCTGCTGAAGTTCTTATTTCTCTAGTACCATTATTTGCTCTTTCCTCTCTCAAATTCTACATCCTTTAGAAAAGAGCCATGAACGAACATACAAGCCCTGCATTGGACAACTAGCAAGCTATTCTTTACATTGACCATTTCCAGGTTAGACATTCACAAAGCTTTGGTTGTAGAAAAGGATATCAAGAATGCAATAAGCAAAGCAATAGGTTTTCTCATGCATTTGGCAAACTCTTCAAGCAGCATATTTTGAACTGCTTGGCAGGGCATAAATCAGAGGAAGGTATGAAAACAGTAATTATCAAATAGGAAATATATTAGAGAGAAAGAATGCAGAACCGTTATAGACTATACATGAGCCTGCAAACATTCTTGGAAGCATATGTGCTCATCTGCCAGATGAGAAAAAGGAAATAGCCAGCAAGTACATTCTAAGAAAACCTAGGGATATAATTTCTAGAATGCAAACACTCAAACCTTCAACAACCAGAAAGTGAATTGCTGGAAGCTTACCTTCATCTTGCTGCATTATATATTGTCTGTTTATCTGAACCTGATGTGTACCTAAAGCTATAAGAAACTTAATATCCGAACTCCCTTACCCAAATCTGTGTCTGCGCTAGAGCTTGCTATTTTGCTGTCGATAAAGGATGAGAGCTACTACAAAGATTTCAAGGATCAACTAACCCTAAAATTAATGACCAGAAGACTAGTAATGGCGAATCCAGAGCCCTTGCTCCTCGAAGATGACAATATCTTGGCTAAAATCTCTTCCAGCAAGTTCCGCAGGCTAGGCGAACCTCAAGCTGGTCGCCGGATTACCATACAAAATAATGGCTATTATTTTTTTCCCTCCACTTTTTTTTGCCTACCTAACATTCGTGCCGTTTTTTTTAAAAGTTGACACTTTTGGCGAATATTCGCCCTTAGAGACAACACTAGCCAGCAGGTGTTATTAGCAGTTTATCCAAGTAGTTGGGATGATTTGGCAAAAAGGGCGTTTCATTTGGCGTCTGCATGGATCATCTGGTCCATTTGGAAAAGAAGGAATCTTCTCATATTCAAAGGTCTTGCTTGTTCAGATGCACAGGTCCTGCTTGATGCCCAACAACGAATTGTCAAGGCATTCAGGTGCTCATCAATTGCTAATGAGGTGAAGAGCCATATTTGGGAGCACTATCTTCAGATTCATACTTACTTATGAGTTTTTGCTTGCTCTTCATATTGTTTAGATGTTGTATTTGAGTGGGGTAGTTTTGCTCTGGTGGACATTCTCTCCACTGAGTTATTAGTCCCCATTGTACTCTGTAATTTTCTCTGGATAATAAAGGCTCAAGTCCTTCAAAAAAAAAAAAAATTGGCGTGTTACAAATGTTGTTGGTTGTGTGCATGTTGCCAGTGATGATATGTTCCATGTATGTTTATGAGAGTGATTGCAACTTTCAATTTAGCATTGATAGTGACCGTTGCCTTAAGCTCATGGTTGATAGGGGACTAGAGTCACATGCCCGATATTAAATCGGTGCCCGTCGCAAACGCGTCACGCCAAATGTCGACCAAATGTCGACCCAATGTTGAACCATAGTGGCCCGTTGTTGGCACATGATGCTGCCCTAACGTAGCGCTCGTTTTGCCCTAACGCGGAGCTCGTTTTGCCCTAACGCAGAGCTCATTTTGCCCTAACGCAGAGCTCCTCTTGCCCTAACTCGAAGCAAGCTTAGCCGAAGCATGGATCGTGGCTGCCCCTATCTACGTTCATTAGCTGGCCCTCCATCGTCCGGTACAAGCCGTTAGCATGTGCAAGGAGGAGCCATCGTTGGTGCACGGTCTTCCTTATTCTAGCTCACTCATTAACCTGCATGGGAGCATATGAGGCCATATTTGGAGCTGAGCTGGGCCTTCTTGGATCACAAACATGCCGATTTTGGCGCGCTTTAGCATTGCTTTTTTCATCTTTAGACTTACTTTCTTGCATGGAGGTGCATGCCAGCCAGCTTCTACAGCTAAGTCTTTCTCCCTTCCATAAAATTTCATCACATTTTGTTACGGTTTGAAGATTTATGGTTGTTGACAGTTTGTATACAATTCTTTCCAGGGTCTTTGGCCACGTATTCTCAAGATTAAGGCAATGGTCATGGTGGTATTTAAGTTTCCCTCCATTATGGAGAATCTCAGGCGCCTTGCATGGAGGATCGACTCCAATCAATGGAGAGCATGCTGCCACACTATCAATCCAAGTTAAAGCTAGGGGGCTCATGGAGTGAAGAGGCCCTTGCCATGGCATTGAGTGAGGTCACTTCAGGTTATCTTTCAATAAGAAAAGCTGTAGAAATTTGGTATCCCTACCACCACACTTAGGAACCATGTGTTCCACAAATCAAGTAGAAAGCAAGGCAGGAGGCCTCGTGCCTTGACTATCCAAGAGGAATAATATCTTGTTAATTACTGCCTTCAGCAAATTATGGATGGCTATGGTGTTACTGTAACAATGTTGAGACACAAGGTGGCTGAGATATGCTCCAACAGTTCACCCCTTTCAAGGATGGGATGCCAGGCCTCAAGTGGTGGAGGTGCTTCAAGGCCAGGCATCCAGATTTGAGCTTAAGACGTCCTCAGCTGATAGATAATGCTAGAGCAGTTGCACTAAATGGCCCTAACCTTGATGCTTTCTATGCAGCAGTCCAAGAAGCCATGTCTAGTGTAACTTCCAACCCCTTCCACATTTGGAATTGTGATGAAAGTGGAGTGCAAGCATACAAAGAGGCTGGTGTGAGGGTGATTTCAAGGAAGACTGTGAAACAGGTTTCAGAGACTGTTATAAAAGATAGACAGTGGATAACAGTTCTTTCATGTGTAAATGCTGGTGAAGGCAAGCTACCAAATCTATACATTTTGAAAGGAGTGAGAGCACGTGAGGAATATCTAGAAGGATGTGAACCAGAAGCAGGGCTAGCAATGCACCCTAAAGCTTGGATGACCAATGACTTGTTTAGAGATTAAAAAACTCACTTCAAAAATAATGTTCCTGGTGGAGTTCCACTTTCTAATCCACATCTTCTCATTGTGGATGGACATGGCTCACACATTAGCCTAGATACAATTAAGTATGCAGCTTCTATTGGGTTACATATCTTAAAACAACCAGCCCATACCAGTCATAGACTGCAGCCTCTTGACGTTGCTTGCTTCAAGCCTTTTAAAGGGGCTTTCAGAAATATTAGGCACCAATATTCTGTTGATAATATGGGAATTGAGCCCTCCAAAGAGGACCTCACAGCAATGGTACGACAGGCTCTTGATGCTGCATTAACTGAGTCAAACATAAAGGCTGGATTTATGAAAGCTGGCATCTATCCCTTTGACCCTTCAAAGGTGAAACCAGAGTATGCAGGAAGACATGTGGTCTGGGAGAATCTGCCTCAACCAGCTGCACTAGGTATTATGACATTCCATTGTGTGTTTTGTGTTGTTTATTGTTATGTTATATTGTATAAGCATTGTTTTATATTAGGTATTGGAAATCAGAGTCAAAGTGATGTTGCACCTGTCACCTCAAGTGACCAGCCAAATGAGAATAGTATGTTTATGTAATGCTTCCATTTAGCAGTAGACATTTATACCTAATAGCTGCTGCTATAGGTATTGCATTGGCATCTAATGCTGCTGAAATGCAGCCTCTAGCCAATGGAGCAGGCACTTCAAATGCCAATTCTAGAAGACCAAGAATGAAGACCTTTGTACCAAAGGATATCCGTGGCACACTTTTAGTCACGAAGGCAGATTTTATTGCAAGAATGGAGCAAGAAGTTAAGCAAAAGAAAGAGAAGAAGAAGCAAAAGGAGGAAACAACAAAGAAGAAGAAGGAATTAGTGGAGAGGAAGAAACAGCTTAAGGATGAAATGCTTAGGCAAAAGGAGGAAAGATATAGGGCCAAACATCCTAATAAGTTTCCTGTTTATGGCCCTCCGAACCACCCAAGAATTGAGGCACTTCTTGCAAGAGAAAGATGCAAGGAAAGGCTAGCAACAAAGAGGGCAAAGCAAGCTTCAAAGAAGGTAAAGCTGCTAGATTGTATACTAACTATCATCATGCAATTTGTGATTGTAGGTCCAAATAGAAGCTGCCACGGAAGGCTTTGTTGCTGGTGAATTACAGCCTTTGGAGTGTGATGAAATCATGCAATGCAATTATGCAGATGGAGTGGATGTTGTTGAAGAGGAGGTTGCAAATGAGGCGGAGGTTGCTAATTTAGAGAGGGTGGGAGTTGCAGATATAGTGGATGAAGATGAAGTGGACAGGTTAGTTGAAAAAGACATTGCAGAAATGCATTTTACTAGTGAGAATTCTAGTTTCTTTCAAGACAGCCAATTGCCTAAAAGTCCCGATGAAATTGGGTGCTCATGGGAGGACACCCATGAATGCTTCCATGATGCTGATTCTGGAGCTCAACAAATTGTACCTGATGCTCAACAAAATGCAAAAAGAAATGAGCCAGAATTTGACTCTCCAATGTTTGTTTACTCGATCCATCCAACGGATGCGGCTCTTGGCTTGAACCACAGAAGTGGCATGAATCTGTGCAATGGTGGACCAAAGAGAACAAAGACTTTAAATAGTCTATATGCCATATGCTGACTTTGTTTAATATTAAGTCTACAACTTGTAGACTTTTGTAGTAATCAGTTTTGGCATTTTGCCAGACTTAACCCCTCTGGAATTTTGTGATGCCAAAATCAGAATATTTCTGTAATGGAAATGGAACGAAGACATTGCTTCCAATCTGTTTTTGTGTTTGTAATAGTTAGTATGCAAACAATGCTTATGTTGATATTGTCTAGTTCTAGATAGCAGTTCATTTTCTGTAACTATTAGGCTTCGATGGGGGCCATTCTGTGGAATGTGAAGGTCCATTTTAGGACTGTTGGTGCTCCAAAAGAGGGCAGGTTTTGTTCCAATATCGGGCAGGATGTGGACCATGAAGGGCTGTAGCAGGACCATTATCAGGCACTTTGTGGACACTCAGAGGCTGCTGCTAGTCGGGTAAAAGCATGTTAGGGTGTACCACTTTTGGAACCTGCAAAAGTACATACACTAGGTACTTCAGAACTGGGTACTTTCTCATTTTTATTTTCCTTAAAACTAGTACAAAGGTCCAAAATAAAAGTCAAGGACACATTAATATTCAAAGTTAAGATAAAGATAATGCTACCGGAGACCAAAATATATATAAAAGTTCTAAAATGTAACTTTTATTGAGATATTACACGGGTACCCAGTACCCAGTCCTGGGTACCTTTTTAGGTACTTTTTTAGTCACTAAATAATACTTTTTAAGGGACACCCTAACATGCTTTTACCCAGTCCATCACTAGGCAACTAGAGGACCAGGTTAGTCCAGAAATGTCAAGTTTTTTAGTTGGTATTTTCAGGTAGTAGACATTTTTTTCCCACCCCAAATCTTCGATAAACATGTTACGAACATGTTGAACTGTCACAATTTGCCTCCTCCATGTTGTTTAGGTAGATTTTGGGTGCCCCAGGATGGTTCAAATTCTTATTTGCACCAATTGTGGGCACCTTACTCTAAGTATTAATTGTTTTTAGATGCAAGTTGCTAGGAATGTTTACATAGCAAAGACGTCGGAGCTTCTTGGGCATTAACTTTGTCTGATTGGTTGGTTTTTATCGGGCGGACTTTGAATGATCGTGTCCTTAGACAACGTCGCCAAGTCTTATCCACTCCAGACCCCTTCGCTTTTGGAAATTCGAATTTTTTGTTATAGATAGAACATAGGGGAGGCTATTTCAGTTTTTTCATTTACTTGAACTAAAATTAACATCAAATTTTACATATAGCTTCAGATATCGTTTTGTAGCTCTTCTACGCAGATAAGAGTTAGCAATTCCAGTAAATGCTTTCTCTTCTTTAAAAAAAAAAAAACATTGTGGTCAAAATGTTGAGGCTTGAATTCATTATGAGTATTGCATGTTTTTGTAAGGCAGGTTGGTAGATGCTTCATCATTGGATGTTTACCGTCAACTAGCCTTAAACGTGTTCTAATTGCAGGATTTGTATAAGCAACATGGGCAGAGGTATCAAATGTTATTTCTGTGGATGTGATAGCACACTGAGGAGGGCTTATCACTCTGTAGTCACAAAGGCAATAAAAGCAACAAGGAGTTCTATGTAAGCACACACAATTTTCAATTCACATTCGTGCACTTGAAAATTACCAAGTGCAAATTTTACAAAAGATGACTAATTTAGGCCTGTTATTCAATCTAACTCTGTTATTCAATCTAACTCACCTCTAGCTTCATTTAACTCCTACAACAGTAATATTTATTAGTCATTGTGCTAGCTTAGCATGTAACATCAATACAAATTACTTGCAGCTTAAGGGAGTTGTTTACATTTGTTTTGCTAGGTGGATTTATTCGTAGTTCTTGTGCTTTCTCTTCTGTTGAGTCTTTCCATGTTGGATAAACTAGGAAGGAAGGAAGGAAGGAAGGAAGGAAGGTATTTTTATCGTCCACGGAGACCAATCGGTCTATGGGACCCAATACAAAAGCGCAGCAAGCGGATTACTACCCGGATTAAAAAACCCCCGCCCCGAAGGGTTTTCGAGGGAAAACCCGTGGCAGCAATCAGCCTGCTGACAAACTGTCCTAATATATAAAATGCAAAAACACACAAATATATACACATGCACCGCTCCCGTAGTGCCTAATTAGCGGGCAGCCAGGCGGGGGCAAAGGTGAGCTCGCAGGTCCAGTACCTCCTGAATGTACGACCCCGAGAGCGTCTTCGGCGGTGTGTTCATCAAAGAAATGTAGGGGCAAGTCCGACCGTACTAAAGGGAGCGTGATCCGGACCGGACCGATGAACGGCGGGCAACTCTGGAAAGTGTGAGACTCATCCTCAATGGCACCCGCTTGACAAAGACCGACAGCCCTGCCCCGGTGAGGCTCCCCAATCCACCCGCCTCGCCTCGATCGCGAAGATGGTGGGCACCCGTCGCTTAATGGAGGTAATGAGTCCGGCGGGGCAACCGGGAACGCAGGTAAAGCTGTGGGTCCCGGGCTAACATGGGGTTGATGTGCTCCTTGTAATGGGCCGTTTTGACCTGCTCTAGAGCGCCGGGATCCCAGAGCTTGCCAAGGAAGCAAGCATCTAGGGTCCTCCCAGCCGCCACGATCGGCCCTGCGGTCCACCTGACGCACTGCTCCTCGCGACATTCCATCCGGGCGAACCACCGATCTCTTACCCCTCCAACAGGCCCCCGAAGCCTGCGGGCCCATTGCCACAATGTAAGCCAGGTGCGGGAGCCGAGCATCACCCATAGTAACCACTTTCTGAAAATAGACGATGTGTCTATCAAGGGCTGCCCGCTGAAGCGGCAAGAATCCAGTTTCCTGCAGCAGAATTTGATAGGGGACTGAAGGTTTCACCCAAGTGCCCGTGCCAAAAATGCCTTCTGCACCTGCTCCAAGTCATTCCAGGTCGCCAAAGAGACAACCGAGCCCCAAACTTCGACCCCGTACGGAAGGACATGCTCGACCAAGGCCCAAATAGATGTGGACCGATGGCCCCAATCATAGAGCTCACCTTTGATTGTTGTTCCAGATGGTATAAAGCGCTTTCCACTGGGCTGTCACCCGCAAGCGGATAGACGCCTCCCAACAGAGCGAGGAGGGGAACTCCACCCCTAGGTACTCAGAGGGTGGGCGTGACCTCCACAGTGCCGCCCCCGATATGTGAGTGCATGAGGCGTGGGGTGGCGTGGAAGAGGATATGAGAACCACCCGGTCTTGGCCAGATTCACGCCGCATGTCCAGAGTCCCATTGTAATGTGTCTAGGGCATCCGTGATGAGACCGCGATAGCTTCGGGTGTGGGCGGAAGGTCAACATCGCCCGCGATAGATGAGCTAGCGGATGACCCGGTGCAAAAGTCGTATGCCATCCTCCCCATGCTCAAGAAGCCGTGGCTCTAACCGATCAATGTAGAGGCCAAAAAGTGTTGGTGAGAGGGGGGGGCCCCGCCGGACTCGATACTACTTGGTGAATGCTTGGCGTCCACGCATCCCGCCAAAACAACTCTCATACAAACAGTATATGGCATTCGCGCAGGTGTAGCGGCAGCCCCAGCTGATCTAGCCTAGCCCATAGCTTTTCCCGGGACCAGTATCAAAAGCCTTAGCGAAGTCCACAAAGCAAGCAATACAAGTCCCGCCGATGGTTCCTACCTGTCTTCAATCGGTGCGCCCGGTGTAAAGATATGGTCAATCGCTGAGTGGCGCGGGGTCTAAAGCCCGCTTGTGTGAGGGCTCGCGACATCCGTTGCCTTTGCCCAGCCGGGTCAACTGCCTTTCGAGAATGCCACCAACAGTTTGGCAAACACCGAATCGACCATGATCGTCCCCAGAATTGGCCTGGACAAAGGTGGGTCGCCCGCCTTTGTGAATGGGAACAACCCCGCTTTGTGGTCCATTGTCTGGGAAACCTTCCCCGCAATGCTCGCTTGAATAGGGTAGTGAGGATCGGCAGACCGGGCCACGCCTCGCCCCATTTGAGTAACTTCGGCCCGCATACCATCGAGGTCACCGCCTTCCCATTAGCCACCAAGGTGGCCCTCCACAACATCCTCTGCGGGGAACCAATGGGGGGGCCATCCGTGGGGGTATGGGGCGCTGGCCCCTTGGTGGGTCATAGAGCTGCTGCAAGTACTGTTCCCACTGCCCGGGTGTGATGTCCCCTGTAGGCTGGGCTGGCCTTCGAAGTACTCTGCGCCAAAAGGTTCGAGGATGAGTGTCCAACAGGCCGAACATCTCCCCCTGATGCCTGGCAAGGTACCGCGCCTTTGTCTCCTAAGCAAGATGCAAAGGTTTTTGTTTGCCATGTGGCACAATTCGTCCTTTAGTGGAATGTCATCCTATGTATATAAGATCAAGCTCTGAGAAGGTAAGGATTGAACTAAGAGATAGTTACCCTAGTCATATTCTAACATCGACATCCAAAAGGTACGGATTAAACTATCTGTATGTGCCAAAACAAAAAGTTTTTTATAGTATCTTCGTGTGCTCAGGCCAAGTCATCACTCTCTTCTACATGCTTTATTTAGTCATTATTGGCATAAGAGTTTCTGCTCATGTGTTTATTTTGTAGTCGAGATAGATTCTACAAAATTGATTTTAAATGTGGAAGAAGAGAGTTTAAACATGTTATGCCACATGAGGAATGCCAATTTGTCTTGTTCAACTTGTTAGGCACTATCCAAATAATTCCAACAGGCATTTGGAAGAGCTATATGAAATCTTATATTGTATTTGGTAGAATACACAAAAAAGGGCATGGTAAGGTAAAACTCTGATTCTGCTGCTCGATAAATTTGATAGAAAACATGGTCGAAGGCGATCTCTCTCAAGCTGAGCATTTTTCTTTAATATGTTAGGAATTGACTTTATTAATACATCTAGCTTCCTAATAATATCTTGTGAATTCAGATAATCTTGTAATAAGTGCTAGAAATAAATGGTGTTTTTGCGGAAGCTTTGTTGGATTTAAAAGACTTCTTTTATAGCTTCTTTGGGTAGGTGAGATATGTACTTCAACAAGGCATGTGGAGATTGTGTAACACACTTTGATTTGGAGATTTAGAGCCTTCTTATCTTGCCTTGCTTACCATGGACGAGTAGACTCATACCTTATGCCCAATGAAGGACAAAATACTAGACTTTGCAGCAATTAGAAACATGGGTATAACTCCCAACATCATTGGAATGGGTTATTTCTACTATAAGGGTTTTCTCTTTCACTGGTTTATGGTTCTTTCCCTTGGCAACCCTTTCTCGTGTTGTAACCTTTGTATGGTTGTATCAGAGTTATGTTTTGTGGATTTTTGCCAACATAGTCACTTCTTTAGTTCTAACATGGTACCAAATTTTAAGATGAAATGATAAGTATAACTCAGTTAAACATAGACTGTATCTGAGTTGTTGTTTTGCCTAGTAGTACAGTTTCTTTTTTTCCTTTGAATTGGATTTTTACCAGCATGCTCGAATATTCTAGGACTTATCTTTGTTAAGTTTAAGAAAGGAAGACCTTCCTCGAATTTGGATTGCATGAGATCTACGTATCGTTTTGTTATGATGCTTTGCTCTCACCTTTGTGGATTGTGCCCACTCATTGCCATGCATAAAGGGGCATAATTTCTTGCATTTTAGTGTAGAAAATTTGTGATATCAAACATATTAAAAGATCAAAGGAGGACCCTATGCCTTAAATTCCTCTTGTCGTGAGCTTTTCAACGCCTAGTAATTTGCCATTGTTTCATCGCCGCAATCGAATGGAGAATCTTCTCGAAATCTTAGAGAACCATGCCAAATATTCCTAGAATCTTAGGGATTCTCCATAGAATCTTAGGAAGTTAGTGGAATCTTAAGAGAGTCTTTAGGAATCTAGACAAATCTTAAAAGAATCTTAGGAAAGCTTCATAGAATCTTTGAGAATCTAGGGGAACCTTTATAGGATATTGGGGCACTTTAAGGGAACCTAGAGGAATTTTAAAGCTTCTAGAGGAATCTTTATAGAATATTAAAGAATGTATGGGAATCTTAAAACAATCCGGCAGAATCTTTATAGAATCTTGGAGAACCCAATAACATATAAGAGAATCTTGGAGAACCTAGAGGAATCATACAAGAATCTTGGGGAATCCCTATGGAACCTAAAGGAAACTTCGTAGAATCTAGGGCAAACAAAATTTCAATTAGTAAATGAGCCAGTAGAGGGAAATCACTTTCCTAATACATGAAAATCAATAGAGATAAATGTTCGTGGCAGTTGCCACGATAAATTTTTTGTAATAGATAACTCTCTAAGTTTAGTCTTAGTAGTTTGGAAAAGTTGAAATTTAGTTTGGTATGCTTCTTTTACATAAATATTTATATTGCCCATATAATTGACTAGGATCTCAAGGTTCTTCTTTCTTAATGGTAAAGGGCCACCTACCTTTTGTTTTCCATTTTTGGGTTGCCTGAAGGGAAATCCCTATTGCAGTCCTAGTGGGGAAGGCATATGCTCAAAATATTCCAAGCAAATGGTCTAGATTATGGCAGAAGAACGAATGGAAGCATGTAAAGAAACCTGCATTTATCAGTTGTGTTTGCCTGTAAAGATACTTACCTGTGTTTACTTGGTAGACATGATGGCTTGAAATATTCTGAGAATGGAGAGAGTTTTTTATTCTTTTTGAAGGAAGACATCTAAAAGCTTTAATCCTGTCGAACAACTACAACACGTTGAGCAGCAGCAGGTATGCATTTTCATCAGATTTGTACTCACCTTAACCAAATTACACAATCTGGCGACAGAGCCCAGCTCAAGAAAATCTGAGGCGCTAAAAAATTAGGAGGCACAAAAATCGTATAGAGCAGTGACAAATTCTATAAGAAAAGGGAAAGCTTATATCTGGAAGAATAGCCTTATGTGTGAAAATGTCTAATGTGGTGGATCAAGCTCTGATAGATGGGTTCGAGAAGGGGATCTTAGCTTCGTTGGGATTGATTCCGTGGGAGTGTTTTTGTGCAGGAGATTTTCGGGCAGATATGGGTTCTGGCTTTCCTCAACAGGACGCTAGAGCAAAGGAAGGCAACCATGCATTCGCGCTTCGAATCCGTGGGCAAAATGATAGACCAAGCTCTCGCTGCAGTCATAGCCAATCAGGCCCGAACATAAGAGTTTCATGCTTGCACTGTATAACCTTAGGAAGCTCGAGAATCGGCTTGACCTGGCTGTGACGGACCTCATTAACGAAAATAAAAACGCAAAGTAATGTAACCACTCCCGCCCAACATTACGACAATACTCCCGCAACCGGGAGAGGGAACGCCGCATGCGTCTGCACATGCGGCGTTCCGGGCACGGTTACCAACACGCTCCCATTTTAATAAAGAAGATGGCATAGTCTAGCTTAGTCTATTACAAGTAGTTAGATAATAACTGATGCTATTGCATTTTGATTCTCCAAATGATAAACTAGGATAAAGATATAAATTTCTAGGAAGGCATATAGTCTAGCTTTGGCCGCTATAGCTATACATTGAGAAAATAACATGAAAAACTTGCTTAAATTTGTCTGATAGATTTAACTTTATATGCATATGGTTGTGCTAAGTGGCAGATTTACTAATCCAGGGTTATTGATTTTGACATTGGACTATAAGAGTGCAAAGCACATTCTGATCCACATATTCTGGGAGTTTTATTTGTTGAATCACTTAAGACAACAAGGATAACATTACATGGATTTCTTAGGAAAAGAATAGAATAGAATAGAATAGATTTTTTAACGTCCACGGAGACCAATAGGTCATGGGACCCATACAATGGGCTAGTACAATCATTACTACTAGGATTAAAAAACCCCTACCTCGAAAGGTTTTCAAGGGAAAAACCTTTGTAATAATGATGATACTAGACAAGCGGAGATAATGACTACTGAGGGCTCAGTAATTGCAGATGTTTATCTAGAACCTCAAGTATGTATAATGCCAAGTCATGCACAGATGGTGCTCTGAGAAGTTGTGGAAGCGTGGAATGGAATGCTAAGGTCAAAAAATGATTCCCGACTATCTCAAAAGCAGGGCAACTCAGAAGAGTATGGCTTTCATCTTCAATAACCTGTAGCTGGCAACATGCACATAGTCTCGCTTCTCGCGGCAATTGCGGCCGCTCCCATCTACCTGTCTCAATCCGTAACCTGTGGGACCCCGTGCGAATTGAATGGAATGGAATGTGGTAAGGATAGTGATTCTAATCTCTAAGTTCAAAATATACATTTAAGACAAGTCTATACATTTCTTGAATGATTTGCATAGAGTTGCAGTCTGAATTTAACACATTCTATGATGAAAACGCCACTACCATTCAGCTTTTCTTTATATGCTTTCACTTCTCCCTCTTTTTTATTTCTTCTTCACAAATATTTTATGTTCTTTCAAGTCGTCATAGGCAACCCATTGTGCAAGAGCACCTTGTTCTTTATTTGGGCATATGAATAAATATGCAAATATGCTAAAAGATAAGATCTCAGCTATCAAATCTTAAGACATGTCAACAACTATCTTATTGCAAATTGAGTCCCTTCAAATGTACATTAAGGTTGATGATCAATATTGAATTCCACAATTTCTTCAAGTAACAATATGCGGGGGGTATATATATATAATATCTGACAACAACATTATTTTTATTCAAGTATTATCGCATTTTATACAAGTTTTATTGTTAGCTGCCGATCTGCAGAGTATTCTGTTGTTTGCACCAGATCAGTGGACACAAACATTTTCAAGCAAAATGCACATGACACTTTCAATGGTGCAAAATGACCAGTATGGTTCCAAATATTTATGCCATTATTGACATGTAAAATCCACAAACCATGAAGTCTGAAAAAAAATGGGGCGGCGAAACAAGGGCAACTATAGACTGCGGGAATGGCTCTGCTGCTACTCTCCTGCTAGTGCCGGGCATCAGGGACAAGGGTTGGGCTGGTTTAATTGAGCGCATGATTCCATGGTTTCCTCCATGGAATCAACCGAACAGAGGCTCCACGATGGCCCTTCTTTTTTGCTTCTCAATGAACAAGCAGAACAATAGAAATGGATTGTGAGATTTGAACCCACAAGCAAGCACTGCTTGCTTCACTCCAAACAAAGGCTCTACCGCCCCTGCTCGATCTACCTCCCCTCCTTTGCACATACCATATGATTATGTAAAGCCCTCTTTGCAAGAAGCAGGGTCAGAACAATTCCATATCCCACCTGGAGACGAATCTACTTGAGAGTAAAACAGAACAAAGCCCTGCATCCAAGATCAAAACAAAACCCAACAAGCAGAACCTATAGGTTAGAAGCCCTACCCACGCACTCCATGCCACAATCTCCTTCTCGCTTGGAACGAATCCACTGGTCGACAGAATCGGCATGTCAAGATCAGGCAGAAGCAATCGTGTCTTTTGCCCCAAAATTGGCCCGTGGATTTCTACTTTGGAACCATTGTAAAATCACAAAAAAAGAAAAAGATAGCACCTCACATTAAAAACATTTTCCTTAAGCTAATTAAGCTCCTCAAATGAGGCAAAACAACCATTTTTATACAATACAATACCAAAGTCATAGTCCCCACCAGTGCCAAAATACCCTCCCACAATGCTAAACGAATTGGGCAAACTATATTTCTTAATCCTCTGCTAGGTATATCTAAACATGATATCTTCTTTCCTGTTTTACACAGTACCACCTGTCACGAAAGCTTATTTTTACAGGAAGAAATAATGGAATGCTTATTTCAGCTTGATTTCAAATTCATACAAGAGACAAGAAAACAAGACAAAGATTTCCTGCTACTCGTCTTTGCATGCGTCTGCATATGGCGCAGAATAACCTTTGCCAGTGTGTAAAGGCAGACGTAGAGCAACTAAGCTTCATTCTTTTCTGTTCTAAGGTCTTTGTGCTAGTGGATATTTATGCGAGAGTTTATTTGTAGTTATTTTTAGACATTTGGGCTCATTGAATCTATTCAGATTCTTGAACAATGTATGGTTTATGTTCAGGGTTGATGATTTGGTTTGTGGTAACTGTGCTGCTCAGCTCATGGATGTACAGGGCCATCCAGCCACCGTCCCCAAATGTATGTGGAACCCCCAAAGGCCCCATCATCACTGCCCCTCGCATTAAGCTTCGAGATGGCAGGCACTTGGCTTACAACGAAAATGGTGTTCCAAAAGACGCTGCAAAGTATAAGGTCATCTCTGTACATGCCTTTTGGGCATGTAGGCTTCGACTCTTCCCTGCTTCACAGGTTCAAACTCTACTTTGGAATTAAATTTATGCATTACAAGCTTCAGATGATCTTGTAGTCTGTCTATTATTTTTTCCTCACTTAAGGTCAAAAGGCTTTTTCTTTAGTATCTATGCAATGCATATAATTTGTCGCAGATGCCATTTTCTCTTCTTGATTAAAACTAATCTATGCTCAAAAATGAAATGATGGTCTACCCGTTGTTTATGTAAATGATGTCATAGTCCTGATTAGCATTTTCATCTTGAAGATGATAAGACTTTATACCACTAAGAAGCATTATGGTGCAGGAACTCTTGGAAGAATTAGGAGTGTACATTGTAGGATTTGACAGAGCTGGTTATGGTCAAAGTGATCCCTTCCCTCAGAGGTCTTTGAAATCTGAGGCCCTTGATGTGGAAGAATTGGCAGACCAGCTCCAACTGGGATCTGAATTTTATGTGGTAGCTATCTCCATGGGGGGGTACACGGCATGGAGTTGTCTAAAGTACATTCCTCATAGGTATTCAGCTTCATACTCTGTTCATTCTTGAAACATCTAGGGTTCTAAGATATGTTATAGATTAGCTGGAGTTGCCATGGTGGTCCCTGGAACAAATTACTGGTGGCGGGGCTTTCCTTCTCGGTTGAAGAATGAAGCATTTGCACTCAACTCAGTAGGGGACCGCATTGCGTTGTCGATTGCTCATCATGTCCCATGGCTCACATATTTCTGGATGACTCAGAAATGGTTTCCAACATCATGTATGGTCAATGGTGGAATACACAAGTACCTAAGCAAACCTGATCTTCAATTGCTGGCCAGAGGGAGGCACAATCCTCCACAGGTGAAACACTTTCCTTAGATTATTATCTGACATAAGTCTCACTTGCATTGATGTTGTTATGATTTCGGAACTTTAATCTTATAGAATAATATTTGCAGGTAAGCAGAGAGGCTGTTCAACAGGGAGTGTTTGAATCTCTGCACAGAGACATGATAGTTCAATTTGGAAAGTGGGATTTTTCACCTCTAGATCTGGGTGATTCGCTGAAGAATAATGCTTCTGTATATATCTGGCAAGGTGATGAAGACTATTTGAGTTCTGTCCGCATAAACCGCTATATTGGTAACAATTTGCCTTGGATTAATTATTACGAGCTTGCTGGAGTAGGCCATTTCATAGACTTTATAGAAGGTATGCCTGATCAGATGTTAAAAGCATTGTTATCTTCAGATCAGCATTAACTTGCTTAAGGTGGTTAATTTTGTTCTGGTATGGCATTACGGTGAATGACATCGATAACATATCTGATGTCTATTAGAAAAGAAATGTGGTGGTCAGATGCCTATTAGAAAAGAAATGTGGTGGTAAGATCTTATCTTCTTTTGCTACTGCGTACTCAATTTCTGGAAAATCTAAGCACAAAGGACACTCTTCAACTTCAAATTCTACTAACCTTGATTTGAATCTCTGATTCAAATTATCCATGTACATCCAACCTTCATCATCTGGTTGCTTCCATGGTCGGACAAAACTTGGTAACGTGTCTACGTACTTCTTTTCAATAGCATGTTTGATGTACCTAGGAATGTCGTTCAAATAAAAAAATTTAGTGGAAAAATAAGTGAGAATTTTAGATCAATAGGACTGTGTTATACTACCTGAAGATTGTTCTTTTTGCACAGTTGATGAGATCATGAGCATTATCATAAGAAACAGTGTGGAACATATGTTTCTTATTATTAACGAACATCTTCTTCATGTATTTCATTTTGATGTAGCAAAATCAAGTGTGTACTGTTCCTGTAGCATTCTCTAAACGAAGAAAAATAGGCTCATTTGCTTGTATAGAAAATAGAAGCAGACTTGCTCCAACCAAATTTCTTTTTTGATACATTCTAAAAATCGATGTCATTGCCTAGCATTCTTTAGCTATTCATGAGAGTGATAAGCAATATCTAATTGTTTCTAATATCATTGTCTATTGTTTGCCTTGACCATATAACATAACTTTTCAAGAGTCAATTAAAAACTTTTGTGCTCACATCTTTGGAGGTCAATGCCTTTAACCATGTTGGTCCCAAGCTAGGGAAAATAATTGCTAAATATTTCTGCATTCTCCTAACTTCTTTTTCAGATTTTTCTCATGCTTTTAACTCTGATTTGTTTTTGCGTGTGGACCTTCGTCAAGATTTCAATGTCATTATCAATATTGCCCTTCAAATTCTTCTTGTTATTTCACACTCAAAATTAAATAATTATTTGCATGCTACATTTTACTTAAATTTGTATAAGACCTGAGCAATCATGAATCTAATGCTTAGATACCATGGTTCCTCTCCAGGCATTCACTTATCTAGCTCTAGCTTTTGCTATCTCTTCTTCAGTCATGTCTTTGATGAACATTCTTAAGTCTCTGGTTGCCACTTTGTGCACTGCATACAGAATGTCCTTAAGTGTCTCCTCTACAACACCTTTCTCGTTCAGTCTACATGGAACATGCATTGATTCAGTATGAATATTGGCAAACAATTTATGACGAGTCTCTCTTCTTATCTTACTCGTTTATTCTTCTCGTTGTAGTTATGAGTTCAACCTCTCTTTTTCTATCAACCACGATATATATTGCTTGAATTCTGATATGCATCTTTCAGAATTTTCTTCCATCTATGCATTAGTAGGATGATTGACATCCCAACACAAAAACATAATGTTTATTGATATCATTATTGATAACAATCAAATGTTAAGCAATAAATAAGATAAGTTGGTGTAATGCAATGTGTGCAGGAAGGACTCACGGGTATATCAGAATGCTATCCACTAACCAATCTCAAGGATCGGGCATTTTATTTTTAGATCCCATTATGGAGACTCCGGAATAGGGAATGACTCAGCTAAGGTCAAAGGTCCAAGAGCAATGACAACTGGTTATAGTAGGAGTTTTGTCAGCACCGAGGAATGGTAATGCTGATGTAGTGCGTGAGCCAGTTAGGAATCCAATGCCATCACCAGCAACAGTAGCTGCACGAGGCAAAGAGAAGGCAAAGAAATGAAGGCACCATAAGTCATCCAAGCTCAGAATCATTAGATTAAAAAACGATGAACAATGTATGAAAGGCCAGGAAATTGGAGCAGTTCTCAGGCACAAAAGGATCGGACGTGGAGGCAGAAGTATGGCTTGATGAGAGGGAGTACGACAAAGCCTATAGGGCTCACAGCTTGAGCCATAACAGGTGCCAATTCAAAAAGTTTGGAAAAGCCTTCAAACATCATTTTGTGTCAAGGTCCCACAGGTGCCAAATGGTACAAGCTTTCTACAGGCTAGAACAGGCAACATGACAATTACATCTTCCACGAAACAGTTCATGCACTTGCAGCTCTACGTGATGAAAAGCGGGCAATCGAAGGCTACATTGAAATAAGAATGTTAAGAAGCTTGGATGAGCAATAAACCCGTGCCCGATGGCTAAGGCAGAAAGTAAGGCACTTAGCTTGAAAGCTGCGGCAAGTCCGGCCGACTACCGCTATCTTCGATGCATGACTGATGAGCATGACCACGCTTTTGGTCGGGCGCACCGGGAGGACCTCAACTTACGCCGAACTCTTTATCCCCTTTAATCGGCGGGCTTTGTGCCGCTTCACCGGCTATGGCTTGCCCATCCGGCTGTAACGCATACGGCGCGGCGATTCTCCGAACCCCCTTCCGCCAAAAAATTAAGCCTCGAGAACCTCCCGTTGCCAAATCCAATTTCGCATACCTTCCAATTCTAATTTCGCAGATCCAATTCCTTCCATTTGCTCCCCGCCTCCATAGCCTCCCTCCCCCGCTTTGCTCCTTTGATTGCTTTGTTTCTTGTTGTAGCCGCCCCCGCCCTTTTCTATTTCCCATCCGATGTGTTCTTTGGCAATATCCGGAACTGCTAAAACCGAGCAATATCCGGAACTGCTAAAACCGAGCAAATCAGGCGTGGAATCATCCCGGTCTGGGCTGGGAGGGCTCCAATACATTTCCAGTTCCGGCGCCATCAATTCCGCGGTCTCTTAGCCGCTGGTTTTCCCTCTATCAGATCGGATTCCACTATGGAGATTCGGATTCCACTATCAGATTTTACCCTGGCTATGGCGGCTTCTTTCTTACACTTATAAATGCAAGATCTTACCTCGAGCTCGACTATGACGGTAGTCCCTCGCTCAATCCGATCGATTCTTTCCTTCCGGTCTGATCTTCAAGGAATGCTTCGATTCTGTAATACAGATTTATTACAAGAAATCGGCTTTCGGATGCAAACCCCGGAGGAGGCTTTGGGATATGAGTTCTTGAGGTTATAGTTGGAAAAACAAGATGAGGATGCTTGATTTGAATCCAGCTTGTTTACAGCGATGGATATGGAGAATTGCTGCAATGAATATGGAGGATGTAGCGTAGAGGGTTCTTGAATAGCTCCGCTTCCATGCCATAGCCAGGTTCTTGAGAGGTCGCCATAGCCAGCCACGATTTCGTAAGTGTACCAAATTTCTTCTTCTCAAAAGGTACGTACCAAATCTCCCCCCTTTTCAATTTCAAATTTCGAAAATCTCCCCCCTTTTCAATTTTAAATTTCGAACTTAAGAGGTGGGAGGAAAAAAAAGCCAAATACTAGAGAAAAAAAAAAATACGGATATAGCGTGGCAAATGAGTTATTTTTCTAAGGTTAATGGGTTTTTTTTCTAAGGTTATGGGAAAATTTGAATTATTAAAATCCTTATAGCGTGGGCTATCATTTTATTAGTGTCACCCGTATAAATATTTGAATTTTTGTCGCAAATTAATAGCATGGTTGTGTGTTTATATATGTATGGTTGTATAATCATATTTTACCCCTTATGTTGACCTTAGTGGTGCTAGGCATAGTGTCCCATTTGGAAAATCTATATTTGAAATAAGCTATGGGTAAACATTGATATATTATAAAAAGGCGTGGTCTATTTTTTCAGATATGTATACATAATAAATGCATAAGATATGGTGTGCATTAGAAAATACATAGAAAATACCATTCTTTGGTCCAGGTTAGTCATGATTGGTGCTCTATGAGATTGGAGCTAGAAATTATATCCAGAGGCAAATCGCATTTCTTGAACCTCGAATCAGTGTTTTTCCACTCGAAATGCCTTTTCGACTCAAGGAAGTCGAGAAAGGTCCTCAGGACTGCGTTTCTCGACCTCAGAACTCTGTTTTTCACTTTGAGCTTCCTTTCTCAACCCCCCAAAACTGCGTTTTTTTACTCTCAGATGCTTTTCTCGACCCACGAGTCGAGAAAGGCCCTTAAAAAAAATTTTCTTGAAAAAAAAAAAAAAACTCTTTTTTTTTCCTAGTTAAAAAAAAGGAAAAAAAATTTTTTTACTCGAAGCTACGTTCTCGACTCTCCGAGTCGAGAAAGGCCATTAGAGGGGCCTTGAGGGTCTTTCTCGACTCGGCGAGTCGAGAAAGGCCCTCAAAAAATTTTTTTTTTTGCCTACTTAGAAAAAAAAGGAATTTTTTTTTTTTCCTTGTTTTTGTTTTTGGGCTCTAAGCTACATCGGAGGGGCCTTTTCGACTCATGAGTCGAGAAAGGCCTCACACCTACATTCTTTGAAATGGCCCTTAGAACCGGTTGTTTTCTTATTTGTATTGTCTCAGAGCATCACTTGCACTAACTTGATTTTGCCTTTCCCAAAGACAAATCGCTGAATGTAAAGGACATGATCGGGGAGCCATGTCGGGGCTAGCGTGTTCAGATTTCTATTCTCTTCAAGTTGCTCTTGTGGCTTGGAACCCTCGGACCTTGCTCGCATGTTGTTCCCGATGGAGGTGGTCTCGTAGCGAAGATGATGTAATATTTGTGTCAGCCCGACCATCATGATATCTTCAACCATTGTAAACTTTGGTTTCAATCTAGAACTTTGATTTCAATCTGTAATGAATTTCCATTGTTTCAGTTGCATTGTTCTTGTTCTCGACTCGCTAATCAGGGAAAACTGGAGGAAAGCTTCGATGCAGAGTTCTAGACAAAAAATCGAATTAAGGATAGTTTTCGGGTCGGGGTGCTCTTTTTCATGTAAATTAACAGGGTTCCGAAAAAAAATGGGAATGGAATGAGTCCCACTTTAATTAAATACGACTTAGAAGCTTTTAGTCCGAGACCAGCTTGTCCAGAGCCAGTCATACGACTAAATACATTGATGATGGAATGATGGTTTTGATAGAGATTGCAATGAGGTTTATGCATCCTTGCATTTTTGCTGCCATAAGGGCTGGCTAGACCTCACAATATCAAATCTTCATTTCTAGTTGGTACCTTGACGAGGAAGTATATGAAACAAACAATCAGGAAGTATATGAAACAAACAATCAGTATTTTTCGAGCGACTTGAAGGGGGGTTTGTCTAAGCACTTAATAGGCTCTATAAACGATTAATGTTTGCAACCAAAAGAGTCAATTCTAAGTGAGATATGAATAGCTTTAGCAAGAGAAACACATGAATAAAGAGGACATTCAGATATGGACGATGCTTTTGTCATTAGAACCGGAAAGGAATGCTAAGCTTTTTTCTGGAGATATTAGTTGAACAGCTTCCAACATGTTCCTATAGAAGTTATTATTACTGATGTAACAAGAGCTATTCAATGGGCATGGAAAAAGCCTATGGTGGTGAGCCTTTTAGATGCCTTTTATCTTGTACAAGGGTCTTCTCTCGCAATCATCTGATAACAGTGAGCAGTGAAATATCTAACATATGTTAATCTGTTTGTTAAGACGCAAATGCAACAACCTTGACTATGTATTGAGCTTGGCCATGTACTAAAAATGTTGCTTCCTAAACAAAAAAAAGAGACTTGTTAGTGAAGCTCCAGCTGTTAGAGAAAGTAGCAGAGAGAATTAGGATCAACAGAGAGAAAGCTAAAGAATGCAGAAGCTAGAGACAGAATTATATGGGTTTCATGAGAATGTAAAGGAATTGGAATATGATTTGAAAGGAGTAATTGACAGGAAGGTAGATGGTGGTGCTGCAGAGTTGAAGACTAGGGATCTTGACGGGCTCTTTGAGGTCTCAAAACCGAAATGAAATAGTGACCTATCCAAAGAGAAGATTCCTATGATGAAAGATGAAGCCAAATTCAATTGACAAGCCTGAAACAAAATCTGGACAATGAAATACGAAAGAATTCACAACTGATAAGCAATCTAAATTCTCTAGAAGAGCTAACAAAATCTTATGAGAATACAATAAAGCTATATTAGGATGAACTGTCAGATTGAAAAGGAAAACTGCAATTGGAAACCTAACACAAAAAAGGATTGTACCTGCCACTCTAGTTCCGGATAGAGGAACAACAAAAATGGCAGACCATCGTCTGCCTTTCTTCCGGGCAATAAGACGGTTCCCTATAGCAACGAGAAAGTTATTTTTCCTAGCCCTTCATTTTTTTAGATCAATATCGAATGGTTTAAAATAGGTCTAGGTCATTTTTTGGACACGTGGATAGCCTAGACTTTGGGATAACTTGACATCCAGGGTTGGGCTGTTGCGCTTAAGAAAAAAAAATGTGTGGCCTTATTCCAATTCCTCCTTGGATGCATGGATTAATGGGTTCTTCTTCTTCTTCATAAGAAATTGCCAAGTGATAAATCATAGCCAACAAGGGGGGTGTACCAAATAATGAACCACTTAAGAATCATGGACAAGGAAACATTGAAAATAAATATTTTTTTCCATTCGAATGCATGGCCTATCTAAAATAGTATGGAACATTCAAATTCCTGAATGTGGATCAAATTGAGATGGAACCCTTTTTGTCCCATACTTTATTTAATAAATGAGAGCAAGATAAAAAAGTTTGTGTTCCAAAATTGAATTACCAATATGATCAATTCATAAATTGATAAATTGAATTATCAAAATTGATCAATAAATTGAGTTATCAAAATTGATCCAATAACATTGGTCCACTATTAGACCATATATATACATATATATAATTTGGAATACGAAATAATTTAACACTAGAGTCGTCACGTGATGTACTAGAAAAGGCGCATTTGCACTATTTGCTTTAAAATTTATATAAAATCAAAGGTTCAATAATCAGTCAAACCCTTCTTACATGTTAATATATGGTAGTCATATTGCATAGGAAAAATACCTAACAAGGTGCTGCGCACGAGGGGTTGCCCTTCGATGTCCGGAGAATATGTTTTTATGGTTTCTGTTTTGATGTTTCGTACTAGGTCTTTTTTGTTTTGTGTGAAGCCGTGTAAATACTATGAACATAGGGTGTCGTTTTCTTAATGTAGGAGTTTTGAGTTTTGTTTACAAAGCTGTGCAAGTCAATTTATACAACCGAGGAAGGGAAGAGAAAGTGTTGATAACTTTATACTAATTAGGCTAAACCCATTGGGCGTTTCTAAGACATTGTGGTATTCTTCAAGCGAACACTTCAGGAAAATGTACATTCTGTTTACCTGGAAAGGGTTATTGTAAGCTCAAGTATATTTTTGTTTACCTAGAAAGGGACATTGTGTATAACTTGATGCCTTCCGACTGGAGCCCTACATAGTCAATCAGCTCAGATTCTGACATTCTTAATGCATCCTTCATCTAATGTAAGAAATGAAGTAAGAACGCAAGTAAATCTTTGAAATGCAAGTAACGACATTAAAATGGCCACCAGAGAAGTTTGTCGCAGCAGTAATAGTCCTTGCTTTACGATGCCACATGGCATAACACTAATGGAGCAGCATGCATATTGTTTTTTAGTTGTCCTTACATTGGAATGGTATGCCGACGATGGAGCTTATCCCCCACCGTCTCACTGGCTGACCATGACCCCATTTGATTGGGGGTCATACCTAGTATTCAGAGTTTGCCTCGATTCGGTACCGCTCTCGCAGCCCGCACCGAAACAGTGCTTTTTGGTTTGTACAGCAGTAGAGTTGTAGTTTTTCTGTGAGTTTGTTGTGGAGTGTCGAGGTATCACTGTCTCTTTGGGGCAGTTCTCCTTCCTCCTCACTTGCTTTGTAACATTACCATTCTTTTAATATATTGATGACACAATTCTTCAAAAAAAAAAAACATGCCTCAATTGCACTCCAATTTTTAAGTTCAAACTTCTCCCAAACCATCTGCAAGTATTACAATATCTAAAATGATAATCAATAAAGTGAAGGCTGAGTTCATATATGGCCCTAATGGCATTCGAGAACAATTTGAAACACCAAACAATGTATTGTTCAACAAAACCTTTTGTGCCAATAATTGCATTGATCCACATCAAAGGGGGAAGGCAAACCTCTAAGTACTTAACTGCACATTAACTCTGGCTATAACATTATGGAAAGGTTCTATGTCTGCCTTTTGTTCATTTTGCCACTTTCTTTTAAATAATAAATTTGCCGTCATAATGGCTCCAGATGATCCGACTATGCCAATACCTATAGCTTGCTCTCCAGTGTATAGATGGGCTATCATGTTAATACACCTATCCTGCAGTTATATTATCTAGTCAGAAAACAATCACCTCTTTGTAATCAACTATGCTTACCTATTTCATGAAAGAGAAGATTTGCCAATGCAGTTGGAAAAGAATCTATTGTATCAAGTCAGTGCAACCAAGCCTCTGTTGTATAAAGATCAAACGTTATTGAAGGGTTTAGGAATAATGGTGGTAACTTACTTGGGTAATGCCCTGTCAAGAAATAAATCCATTGCTTGCCTTCAAGATAAAAGCATGACTGAAATGAAGGCACCATTCTAAAGTAAGAGATAAAATCCATATGACATGAAGGCAGCGTTTGGAAATAAAGGAGTCATTGGAGATTCTCCCAGGTGATAAAGAAGTCATGAACAAAGTGTGGGAAGTCGATAAGAATAATAACCAGCTTTTGTTTTCAGAATTTTGTTTATTTACCTCAATAAGAATAATAACCAGCTTTTGTTTTCAGAAGTTTGTTTATTTACCTCATGCAGTTGCATAAATTCAACGTGACTGGCATTTTGATTGAAAAATAGAGATGTTGGAGCCACAAAATGTGATCATCCTATTTAACATTTGGTTAAAGAGATCACAGGCTTCTATAATCATGGTAAGTGTATCTTCACAGGCTGCAATTCTATGAATGGTCTGCAACTCCAGAACTGTTTATGAGCACTCTAAAAATTCATACAACAACATCCCATATAGTTATCAAACGCAAAGAGAAGCCCTCCATACGCACCTTTCATCAAAGATGAAGGAAAATCTAATTGAGCATATGTTGGGTATTCAAGCTCGGATCATTTCATTAGCAGCTCGGATCATTTCATTAGCAGGGCCAGGCCTCAAATGTTAAAGCTCTACCAAGCATTTCACGTCTGGATCATTTAGCCAAGTATCTGCTATATGAGCATCCCTTTTTTAGCAACAATATAAAAGACATAGCAATACCTCAAAGTTGGATTTGAGATATTTGTTCCATATCCCTTGAAGGTTCTAAACAAAAGAACCTGGTTGTGGAGATGCAATCATTAGGTGGCGTCCAATTGAAAGAGTGAAAACATAATAGAAGGGTCTTTATTTGTTGAAAGGATGATATCCTTGGATCCACGAACTACGGTAGCATTCCGAGCATAGATTGGAGCTTAAATTCAGAATCCACACATAAGAAATTGAGGGAGATTTTAGTAGTATGGATTCTGTAATGGATCCATTTGCAGACTACTTTGCAGACTGTATACCCATGTCCTTGTCATCCTTGTGCGTGGCGCGAATCTACAGCCATTACAAAATGCATCTGCATTTGCAAACGTATCGCGAGGGTCTGCCTACACAGCACAACAAGATATGACTATTACGTTTTTTTTTTTCAATTGACTTTCACATTGGTTTTGAATGCGTTTTTTTATAAAATGGGTTGGATAGGTTGTTGGATAGGTAATATTACTGCCTAATTGATGAATGCGCCCTTCTAAACCCCTCATATAATATACATCACAAATTAAAAATTTTCCAAAAGCATGTTCTTTTTCCGCCATGCTTGGTCGAAAGAGAAACATGTTCTTCTGCCATGCTTGGCAGAAAGAGAAGATGTTAACTTCTTAGGTTTTAAGTTTTCATATTTTGCTACAACTTTTACTGTAGTAACAGCCTCAACTTCAGTGGAAACACTGGAATAACATCCTCAGCTTCAGTGGATCATCCTCTCATTTGTCTACTGCTCCTGCCTTGATTTGCATCTCAGTAAGTTCTTTAATTTATTCATGCAGCAACAAATGCAATTAAATACTCACATATTTGAAAATCAAGAATCATGCTCACATAGAAACAAAAGGAAATGGGGAAGAGTGTTTGGCAGTAGGATTGATTTTGCCGGAACTTGAGGGATCATGGGTTTGGGTGGCGAACTATATTTCTCAACGGCTTTAATAGTTTTCTAAAATTCTATGAACAGATCATAAATCTACACCTCACAACAGCATTGCTCCGGCACTTCCTTTGTGAGTTCTTATCTCCTCTTCTCTGCACCTTGGTAGACTTTTGATACTTTGAAAAGATATTGAAAGACTCTGTGATATTTTGCTTAAAGGGCACCCAGTATGTTGTCAGAGACTTCACAACCATCATTTCCGGCCCTTGGAGTTGATGGAATATCATGCAAGGTATTCGTTCATCGATTTTCAGTTGTCTACTTACTCTCATTAATGAGCCTGCATGTTCTATTCTTCTAATTCTAATGCATACCTTCAAGTTCAAAAAGATGAAGGGCAAGAACACGGGCACCCTAAGATACCATTCTTAACACGCCCTAAGATTATCAAGTGTGATGTTGGATATACCATTCTGTGGGTAGCTTCTGTCATTTGCCACTCAAGTATATAATACAAATTCCTGCAGATAAAAGGATTCTATGTTATAATCCTTTCTAGCTCAATATTAAACACTGAAGTTTGCAGCTTTGAGAAGAAAAAGAGCACCTCCTTTGAGCCAATAAAGATTTTCGCATTGTTTCTTCCATAGTAACGCCCATCTATTGTGCCATGGATTTTGCAGCAGAGAGCAACTCCATGGTTCCTGCTCCATATTCCCTGCTAGAATTTGCTATGCTTTGTTTAGAACACCTAGGCAGAGGATGATCTGAACCTAAATGGTAAGGGACTTTTACAAATAATCAATTCCCTCAGAATCTCAAAAGACTTGTTGAGAGGTTAAATAAATATTTTAAGGGGGTGGAAATATCTTGGATTGGGATATGGCACAGGGAATAGAGGCCATATGCAACAACGACATGGAATGGATTTTTCTTTGCCACATTATCTTGAAACAGAGCGCATTTTGATCAAAATATCTGAAACACAAATCGCATCATTGACTATAATAGAATATACGAAGAAAAATACCTAAGCACATGCAAAGGCCTGCCCCTCTAGCAAAAGCTAGACCAAAATTCAAGTTTTTCGACGACCTCTTTTGTGCTGTGAGAAGAGCTCTGGACCATAGGCTAAAGCCAGAAAAAAGGCAAGAAGAGAGGGCTGCACAGTTCAAGGTCAAAACTACCCACAAAGAGGTCACAAATAAATCATATTTTTCGAATTGAGCTCACCTTTAACAGAAAACATGCCGTGTTTTAGTCCATTCTAACAGAATAGACCAAATCCTGCTCGAAATTTACCTGCAGTTGCATGCCAGTTATCCGGTTGAAACACCAGCGATTGAGAACGCAGATGACCGCCAATTTACAGGGAGGTTTGGAGCAGTCACAAGCATATCCTAAGTATATTCTGGCATATACCTAGGATATGCCACAAACCAATATAAGCAAGGGTTTTCCCCCCTAGGGGCAACCCAAAAATCTATTGGTCCTCGTTTATGCGAGTTACACTTAGGTAAACACAAGGGGGTCAAGTCTGTTTTGCTTCATGTTTAGATAAAGTAAAACTGTCTCGGTAAAAGAAAAATTATGATTTTTTTCATTATTTTTGCATTTTTCTTCACGAGTGAGATAGTAAGACACAAAAAACTGCACCTCAATTTGAGGTATGAAAAAGGAGATAGGATTGTTTGAACATGCCAGGGTCAGAACTGTTGTTTTTCTGTGAACCAATATTGGTTTCCAAAAAGCTGTTCCCAAATCAAATCTCCAACTTTTATAGGGAAATGAATTTTGACCTAAAATTTTGAATATAAGTGGTAGACAACTTGCTTTATCTAAAAAAAATGTCCATTAGCCTTAATGATGAAGTTTTGGTTTTCTTTTATTTTTTCATTCACAAGTCACTGATAACTTATGTCTGTATAGGAGTAAAATGATTCAAAGTCATCCTCCAAAAAATCAAACTATGAAAGGTTACAATAATATGGAATCATATGAAAGGTTACAATAATATGAAAGGTTACAATAATATGGAGGAAAGTGCTTCCCGATGCCTGTCCAACCAATTGACGTGGAGCAAGCTACCCCAACTGTAGAACACGACACTGCTCGCAATCGTGGTAACATTAACGGTAGTGCTAGACGAATTCGAAGGAGACAAATCATTAAGGAGAAGATTGCCTTAGCCAATAAGGAACTTGAAGAGACTCTCAAATCCCATGATTTGAATTCTTTTCCTGCTAAAGGTTGTGTAAAGGTTTTAAACAAAGGGGTCACCATTAAAGGTGTTTCATTCAACCCCTCGACCATGGTTATAAAACCTTTGATAAGCACAAACCTCCAGAACAGGTGCAATATGATAAAGTCACAATAATTGTAGCTGAGGATGGTGGTATACAAGATGAAGTTCCATCTTCTTCTCAACCTACACAATCTGGCGATAAGGAACACATGGTCAATGATGCTACTGAGAAGATATGCAACACAATTTGCTTGGCGGTCTCGCTGTGAGGACCGGGTCAACTTCGCGACAAGGGGATCTTGGCTCCCCTCTCCTTTGTAGTGCAGATTCAAAATTCTCGGGGTTCTTCAACTGATCTTGGTGAGGAGTTCAATGATCTCTTCACACCACAAGGAAAGGATGGATACATATAAAGTTTGGCTCAAATACCACTTTGCACATCCAGGGAGCAGGGATCACTTTCTTCAACCTCTCATACACCGGTTACCCCCACCTCTCCCACCTCTCCCACCTCCCCCTCTCGGTCTATCTTTTGCCGATCTCGGTAGATCCACTCAATCATACCACGATGCATTGGTCAACTCACTCCCCCTTCTCACCATACCCCTTTGCACGAACTCTATAAAAGTACGGAAAGTCTCTTGTGGACTGATGGCGGGATTGTCTCCAAGTCGTGGATGAAAAGTGTCTTTTTGACAAGCAAGCTGATTGAAGATAAGGAGATGGGCGAATCCGGTGTAAGTGATCACTCCCTTGTTTGCCGAGCACCGCGGCTTGACTCCCGGATAAGTCAAACACAAGACCAACAAAAGGACTTTATCCCCTCAACACAAGATAGTCCTACCTCTTACGATGTGATTTTGTCCAATCCACCTACCATAATCTCTGAGAAAGAGAGTATTGAATATGGCTGCAAGCTCTGCAATTGAACCTTGACACCTTGGACAACCACGACCCGAGTCAACCGGATCTAATTGTACCCGATTGAGGAGGAAGATATGAGTAGCAGTCCCTTACATGATATCACCAATACATCTCTTAGATCTTTAAAAAGGAAAATGAAAGGCGGGGCCATAACTAAGTCCCACAGGAGCACCGAGAACCTTCACACTTATAATACTGAGAAAGTAAGGCCTCACCTCATGGTCTCAGAAGTCTTATTTATTAAAGCTCCCTCTCGGGTTCTTTCTCCTACCCTCTGCATGAGGATCTTAACCTGGAACTTGAGGGGTATCAAAGGCCCCACTAAAAGGAGAAGGTTTATTGCCACTGTGAGAGATTTCAAGGCAGATATCATTATGATTCAAGAACATAGACTCCCCAAATTTGACTCAGCAAATCTGGGTGAATGGATTCGTCCTGGGATGGCTTCCTGTTATATCCCAGCTGATGGCACCAAAGGGGGGATTGCCACCTTCTGGTACAACCAGAAGTTAATCAGTACCTATATCAGCCCTTCCAACGGATGGCTTTTGTCACCCTCAAATTAAGGACCGCCAAGTTGCCTTCATTAATATTTATGCCTCAACTGACCCCCATGAAAGAGAGCCCATGTGGCTTGAAATCAACAACTGGATGAGCCAGCACCAGCATATTGAGAACTGGGTGGTTACTGGGGACTTCAATAATACCCCTCATAGTGATATGAAGCTTGGCAACAAAATTAACATGTCCATTAATGAAAGATATTCCTGGGACAATTGGATGTCCAACCAAGACCTTATCTATGTCCCAACTTCTAACACTAAATTCTCACGGAGCAACAAGAGAAAGGGTGATCGAGGAGGACTTTACGCATGCTAGGCAGATTTTATATCCATAATTACGCTAGCTGGTTAGACATATTGTATTATTCTTTGGAGATATAGCTAGCACCATCTCAGATCACCAACCACACTTCCTTGACACTAAAGATCTGAAAATTGGCCCTAGGAGCAAGAACACTCCTTTCAAGTTTAACACCTCTCTGCTCCAAATGAAGTCTTTTTTGTCAAGAGTTCACCTCTTTCTACCTCTCTCGCCCAAGATTGGCCAACACCAATCCATGAAGTGCTTCAATGATAAAATGAAGAAAGTCAAAGACTGGGTGAAACAATGGGGAAAAGACCTTGCTCGAGAAAAGGAAAGCTATAATGTCCGGCTGTTGGAACAAATCAAGAATATTAGATCTGATCTTGAAGGCAATCCTAGGGATGACTCTCTTCATTTGAGAGAGAGGAACAATTAGAAATTCAGATCAAAGCTCTTGAAGAACACCCGGGTTAAAGGGATGGCCCTTAGGAGTAAAAATTAAGATGTACAATCAATTGGATCATGAGAGCTCTAAAATGTTCTTTAGAATTGCTAGAAACAGGCTGGTTAATAACTCCATTACCCGGTGGAATCGAACAAGGTTCCACTCTTACAGATGAGAAGGAAATTGCTTCACCTTCCTTGATTTTACACTAATCTTTTAAAAAGGCAATTGATAGAAGACCTGTAAAATCCAGGAAGTCTTTGATATCATTGGTCCTCCTAATGATATGATGGATGATGATTGGATTTGAAGTCCCACGAACTTCTGAAATCTTTGAAACTCTTAAGAAAATGAAGCATGGAAAGAGTCACGGTATAGATGGTTTTCAACCTGAATTCTTTATGGAATTTTGGCCTATTATGAAGGAGGACATCATCCAATTTGTTCGGGGGTTTGGAGAGCCAAACACTATTTATCCAACCTTCAATGTTGGAGTTATCTCCCTCATCCCTAAGACTGAATCCTTCTAAAACCAATGAATGCCCCATCTCCTTGACTACAACTTTATACAAGCTTGTAGCTAAGATTATATTTGGTAGAATTTTGGTTCACCTCCATGAAAAAGTGAATGCCTGTCAATGCATTTCTTCCAATGCCGGATCTATTTTGGATAACTATATAGCTGCAAATGAGGCTCTGACTTTGGAATAGATTGACCAAACAAAGCTGTATCCTCCTCAAAATTTGGACTTGAAGGGCCTATGGATTTGTATTTCTTGGAAATTCTTAGAAAGCCATGGTCCATATTGGCATTCATCACGCCCTCCACTAAGCTCATTATGGGATTAAACCAAAAGCCACTTCATGTGTTATTGTCAATGGGACTCCTCTTGGTTTTTCCACATTCAAAGAGGGGTGAGACAAGGCTGCCCCCGGCTCCCTACCTCTTTATAATTCTTCTTTGAAATTCTTACTAAAATGGTCCTCTCTTACCAAGATAAGGGTGTGCTCCATGGCCTTCAAATGCTGATTCAATAAATGTGACTTTCCATTCTTCAATATCTTTGATGATACCTTTACCATGCTTTCGAGTGATAATGACAATATGAAGAATTTTATGGATTGCATCTCTAAATTTAGTCTTGCCTCGGGATCCACTGAATTTTGCCAAATGTTCCATCCTAGGCTGATGGCTCATTATCCGGACCTTAATACATATGGCATCAAATTTGTTCCTAATGGCCAATACCTGACTCTTTTAGGCCTCCCCCTTGCAGTTCACATGTCCCATAAGATTGCTTGGCAGCCTCTGATTAATAGGATCAGGAAAAAGCTTATCCTCCTTAAAGGTTCTTTGTCTCTGGCTGGGAGGATTTTGATTGCCAACTCTGTCCTTGCTAGTAGCCATGTCTATTTCTCTTACGCTTTGATGATTTGACAAGGCTTCCTATAACAAAATTGAGCAATGTATTAAAGAGTATATTTGGCAAGGTACACATCTTTCTGCTTGGGATCAGCTGACTCATAGTAAAAAGTCAGGGGGTTTGGGATGTAAATCCTTATTTCTCCAGGCCCAAGTGCTTGGGGCCAAAAATGTGTGGAAAGCCATCTCTGGTTTCCAATCTCCTGCTATGGATTTTATTAGGTTCTGGATTAATAAAAGTAAACCCTTAGGAAGTCCCTCCCTTAAGCACCAGCTCCCAGATTCTGCTTTCTATGAGTTCAAATGTGCAGCTAATACTTCTCCTCTCCTTAGAAGTATCTTTAAAGCATGGGAGAAAGTGGCTGCTAACTTTACTCATGACAAATTGTCCAATTCAGTGAGAGATACTTCCATATTCTGGTCTCCTGTGATGGCCCCTCCCTCCTACTCTGCTATGGCTATCTGTCACCCTACATGTTACAAAAAATGGCACTCTGCTAATATTTTGCATGTCAAAGACCTCATTGATGATGAGGAAAATTGGATTCCTTGGGAAATGATTAAGAAGAAAGTTGGAGGGGGTGCTACTCACAGATCGATTTATAAGAAAGTGGTGCTCACCTACTCCCCTTTCTTAGGCAAAGATGGCAAGGGGGAGAGTCACTCCCCCCTGAATTGGTTTTTCAAGGTTAAAAGGAGCTACAAAGTATCTAAGATTTACCATGCATGCCTTCCCCAGAAAAGCAGAAAGCATGCCTCTCTCCAGGGCTTATCTTCCAAGAATTTCAAGAAAATTCTCGGTCTATTTGGAAATCCTATGCTTGCCCTAAGATAAAAGTGTTCTCTTGGCTCATCACGCGCGGTGCTATCACGAGTAACACTAACATGATCAAGAGAAACTTTAAGATCTGTCCATAGTGCCCTCTGCCGACTCTGTAACAATCATGATGAAATTGCTACACATTTTCACTTGCCAAAGGATCAGGACTTTTGGAGATGGTTGACTTCGGTCGGGCACGAAAATCCACGATTTCGATTCCATAACCCGGTATTTCTCAATTCTTTCGGCTCGAATTCCGTGTCAATTGTACGGTCCTACAACTAGCCCTGCGGATTGTTTGGAAACATAGGAATAATGTGGCTCGCAAAGCAGGGAAGTGTGACCTTAATTGGATGAAGCTCAATTTCCAATTTGAACTTATTAGATGTGCTATGGCTCATAAAGCCCTTAAATTGGAGAAGTTTGATACGGATTGGTTGAATTGGGGCTCCTTCAAGTCTACTTTCTTTACTATTCATTCTGACTCTCGATTGACTTGAATGCCTTTGTGGATTGCAGCCTTTTTTGAGCGGTGTGGTTCGGTATTGAGGGGATCAATCCTACTGGGATGATGTTCCTACCCACCATTCGGGGGCGCCTCGTCAAAATTTTGTCGAGCTACGTTTTCGGCTTAAATTCTTCTTTGAAGGAAGCATACAATGCACACATTCTCCACAAGTTCATTGGAGCCAACAACGGCTTCTTCTTGAAAGGCGGTTCTCTTGCTTGCGGTCTATGTATTACTACCATAAAGGCGGATGTGAGGCTGCGGTGGTGTGTTATTGGATATTATCCGGTACCCATTGAAGAGTTCTTTGCTGCTGACCCCTCACGGGGCTGAGATTAATTGGATGGCCCCCCTTGCTTTTCAATGCCCTTAATGCTACACACTCTTTCCCCGATCTTCCCACTATCCCGGATTCTCTCTTGAACTTATCCCTACCCCGGGTTCTGCTGCTCCCCTACCAGTTTCCCAAAACTCTGTCTCCCCCATCCCTGGCATATGGCTGTGAAGATGATCCTGTTTTGACAGACTTTTCTCGTTGCCAATGGACAATTGGTTATTTTGTTTATATTTAATTTTCTCTGATATGGGCTTTGAGCCTTATTTTGTATGTACTTAAGTTATGATTAATATAATCCTTCCTTTCCCTCAAAAAAAAAAAAAATAATATGGAATCATTCTAAAAACAAACACGTATTCGTTCACAAGAAATAAAGAAACATTAGTTTTCTTGAGACCATTATTAGTCCACCTTCTTTTTAAAATTAAGAACTCCCTCATGTTAATCGATTTCAGTTTCAATTGCGGGATATAAGCACTTCATGAACTACTCCATTCATTACAAGTAATCAATGCTCATGATCTTGAGGTTTAGAGTAAACTTTCTAGTGTCCATTCCAAGTTATCTGTTAGATTACGCGTTTCATGGATTTCATAAACCTATGCACTGTATGTTGAACTCAAAACTTGTATTTTCAAACTTCTCAAGTGCACAAGCAAACTTAATCTATATGAATCTCCACTTACCCTTCCAAAAATTATGTTAGAGAAGGTAGAAATCACCATATCATTGTATAAGTGACAAATAAACAATAAATAGAATTGGTAATGATACTTAGAGAGATTTACTTCTATACCCAGTTCGTCTAACTGTGGACCATAATGGTCCATGCTATTTATATTCAAATAGTGTGTTATTTTTAACATCAAATTGGAGATCTATGTTGCCAATGTAGCTTAGATCCATAAAATTATAGTCTATCATGAAAGACAAGCTAAAATTACTATTATTATACCTAAAATAGGAATTCCTAAGTAGCAAACACGTGTCCTAAGTTTATGATAGTAAAAAATAAGACAATGTTATCTTGCTTTAAAATATGGCAAGCCTAAAACAAACTAGAAATGGTCTATTTCTATTTTAAACCAAATCTTCTACATAATGTGTTACTTTTAACATGAAATTCAAGGTCTATGTTGCCAAGGATGGGTCATATTCATAAAAAACAATATTGCCTATTATAAAAGATGAGTTTTTTGTACTATTACCTTAACTAAACTCCAATTTTGTGTACTAGCAACCATTCTAAATATAAAGAATATATGGTTATTCACCATATTTAAGTTGATAAAATTCTTTATTATGTAGATATAAGTGGAATGTATGGAATGCATCATTTATTGCCCTTAGAAAGTTTATATATGAGTTTAGTTAAACCATCTTAGTTCTATTTTTGTCCTGGATTCTGTGTTGATATCTTCTTTTATAAAAATTGAGATCAACACGATTGATGGACAATTCAAAAAATTATTGGATTATAGCTCTTAGAGTTGACAACATATGGCCACAAGTCTTACGTCAAAACTTGTTATAGTAAAGGAGAAACAATTTACAATCTCAAACATCTTGTTTGAGCCAAATATGGGTTGATGATTTCATATAATCATCTAATAGCAGCGAAACATGAAAACATGCAAATCAACATATTTTATCATAAAACATCAACTACTTTCAATTTTAGAAACATTTGGACCCCTTTATGCTAGAAAGTTTAGAAAATGCAGTTCTGGCCTGATGTAAAAACTACTGAATTCTATAAGGTTTGGGCAATCACCATAATATATCAGTCTATGAAATTCCCCATGGCCATAAAGAATCGAGTGAAGATTCCAAAAGTGGTGGTACCTTATGAAATGGAAATTTCTCTTGTTAGATATCTGGGTTTAAGTGGCAGTGGGTATGCTGGACCAATTCTGGTGGATGACCCCAGAATAGTTCCAGTAACAACTCCAGTGTTAACTAGTTTTAAGTGTATTAATTTTGCTGTGCATAAAAGTCCTAACATATAAATGACATGTTCAACAAAACTTAGACTTATTCAGATTTAATAGATAACACTTCAAGGACTCCATTATAAAAATATATATATTATTTAATTCTTCGTGATTGTTATAATAGAATAGAATAGAATAGAATAGAAATTAATGTCCCTTGTGCCCTCAGGCACCTGGACTTGTGTAGCATGGGCGAGCTCCCTGAAAGGGCGCTACTAGCACATCACGCTGTTCTGATGTAGCATTTTGTGAAGGCTGACTTTTTTCTATTATTACCAGCACCCCGCTTTACATCGGCTTCGTGGCCGTGCGATAATGCGTCGTTATCAATCAGCTTTTAACTGAACAATTTGTGTGGGGTTTATGAGCTGCCTCTTGTGCGGTTCATATTACAAACCTCTTTCCCTGTGTACGTCTCGGTGTCTGATTATCATTCCCTGGATCGCGTCTGCCAAATCTCTCAATGATTCTATCCTTGTCATCAAAATATGTACTGGTTGCCCCCATCTTATATTTACGTACTGTCTCGATGTCCCCCGTATATCGGGCTTTTCGTTAATCATGTGGTTCTCATCCTCCACTCTCGATTGTCGCATGATTTGCATATTCGGTTCTCCTCGTCTATTCCCCTCCACTGTCCTTTTTCGATTCTTAGATCATGACTCCCCATCCACGAATCTAGCCGGGATGTCTCTTACAGCTTTTCCTAGTATGTCATCCCGGTACATCTGGTGTCCTACCTGTTGTTCTGGATTGACAACTGTCATGAGCCAGAGTGTCTTGGGTCCTGTGTGTTTTTGCAGCCATGCTCTTGTAGCTCTGTCTGCCCATTCCTCATTCCACTGCCCATTCCTCATTCCACTGTGTACGTCTCGGTGTCTGATTATCATTCCCTGGATCGCGTCTGCCAAATCTCTCAATGATTCTATCCTTGTCATCAAAATATGTACTGGTTGCCCCCATCTTATATTTCTGTACCTGTCTCTGATGTCCCCGTATATCGGGCACTCGTTAATCATGTGGTTCTCATCCTCCACTCTCCCAGTGTCGCAGATTCTGCATATTCGGTTCTCCTCGTCTATTCCCCTCCACCTGTCCTTTTCGATTCTTAGATCATGACTCCCCATCCTGAATCTAGCCAGGATGTCTCTTCTGGCTTTTCCTAGTATGTCATCCCGGTATATCTGGTGTCCTACCTGTTGTTCTGGATTGAAAACTGTCATGAGCCAGAGTGTCTTGGGTCCTGTGTGTTTTTGCAGCCATGCTCTTGTAGCTCTGTCTGCCCATTCCTCATTCCACTGCCCTTCGTTTATTAGATCACTCAGATTCAATCCCATCTCTCTGGTCCATCTTGCCACTTCCTTAAACCATCCACTGCCTATGAGAATGTGTGACTTTGCCGACTCAATGATTGCAATACTAGACAACTTCCCCTGAAGGTCTCCTGCATTGTCCTTAATTAGGTACCTGATGGTCCTCTCCCATGCTCTCACCTCCATTGGTTTCTGCCCGGTTTCGAGTATCATGATTGTTAGTGGCGTATTTGTCCGTACCTTAAATTCCTGTTTGTGCCATTGCATGAGGATTCCTTCCTGTTTTTCCCATTTTTTGTCTGTTAAGCCTGGCCCCCAAGCTTCCGCCCCGTATAATTGTGTCGTGACTACTATTGCACTGAATAAGTAGCATTTGATGCCCCAATCAATTATTCTACTTTTGTTGCAGAAATTTTTCATATTGAAATAGATCCCTATGGCTGATTGGAACCTCGTGTCTGCACCCTTAGCCCACTTCCCCGTGCTGTGTGCATCATACCCCAGATACCTATATTCCGTTGCTTCCTCTATTTTTGTCTCTCTATATCTGAAAGGTCTATGCCTATTCTTATGGCCGAAGATGACTATCTTCGTTTTTGCTAGATTTACTGTCAGCCCTGTTTTTTCACAGAAATTTTCCAGTATTTTTAGTAGTCTGTGCATCCCCTTATTTTTTGTGGCCATCATGCTCAGATCATCAGCGTACAGCATAATCGGTACCTTGGTATCTCCTAATGTAGGGGCGTATTCGTCCCCTTGCTATTCTGCTATGTAACCCTGTAGTCCATCTATGTATATCCCAAATAGAGTCGGGGATAGAGGGCACCCCTATTTGACACCTGTATCAGCCCTTCTTGCTCCATCTTTGCATACACCCTACGGTATAGTCTTGCAATCGATCCTAACATGTTTCTTGGAGCGTGCATGTCTATCAGCCTTTGTAATAGCTTCTCTCTCGGGACTGTGTCGAAAACTTTCCTGAAATCTACAAAGCAGCAAATTATCTTTCTTCCCTGTGCTTTGTTCTGCTCTATTAGTATCCGGAGGGTTACTAGATGGTCTATGGTTGAGTGTTCCGGCCTGAAACCTTCTTGTCCTTGTGCCCTCAGGTTTCTCGCTTCCTGCCCATTTCTTCAATTTGCTGTCCAGTGCTTTTCCGAACCATTTTGCGAAGATGGAACTCACCATTATTGTCTTATAGTTTCCTGGATCTTGCCTGCTTCCTGCCTTGTGTAGAGGTATGACCCTGTTGTATGTCCACCTGTCTGGAAGCCCTCTATGTATTATGCCGTTGAAAATGTCCGCGACCTGTTTCCCTATTTCTGTTTCAGCACATTTTAGTAATTCCACTATTAGTCCGTAGAGATCCGGGGCTTTGTGGTTAGCCATCCTGTTTAAGGCTACCATTACTTCTTGTATGTTGAAACATGGTTTATCCGAATCCTGCAATGTTGGTATTGGTATTGGAGATGCCCCTGTCTTATACAATTTCTCCAGGTATTTCTCCCATCCGGCTGCTCCAATATTGTCATGCTCATTCTCTGTTTTCATATTCCCTCCCTCCCTTCCTTTATATGCTCTAGCTCATTCTTCCACGAATTTTCTCTTCCAGGCGCTCACACTGGCGCTTAGGGTTTCAGCCCTGCTCTTTTGCTCATAACTCGGGATTCCGGTGTCAGATTCAGACGTTCTTGGGCTCGTTGGAAAGCTTATCGAACGAGCTTTCCGTCGGTGTATGACTTGTATGGTCTTTTCTCTGTTTTAGCCGCCGGAATCCACCTGACAGTCCCGGCCCTCTATGGCCACCTCTGACAGCATGCATGCGTTGAAGAAAAGAGCCCGCAATTTGGACACCTCGTCCCCATCAGAGCAGGTATCTCAGGCTGAGGCAATCAGGGTTGTACAGGAACAGGCCGATTCCCTCCAGGCTAAGCTGGCAAGCTTGGAGGCATCACGAGACCATCTGCCAGAGGCTGCGCTCAAGAAGCAGCTTCTCCAACAGAAGGAGCGAATTTCCCTTGTGGAAGTTCGGCTTGGGGATTATGATTGCAGGGGAGCCCAAAAGGCTGAGGACCAGATAAGAGGGGAGATACAAGCAACAACGCAGCTAGTCACGGAGATGGGGCACCGCTTGGATAAGGTCCACCAGCAGTGGATGGAAGACATGGCGCAAGCACGGGCTGACATGAAGGGGTTGCTCCAGCAGATTGTACAAGTCACAAGCATGGCTGGTCGGATAGATGCTAAGGAAAAGGATGTGGAAGCGGTGCGGGGCAGGCTCCAATTCCTTGATGAAGCAAAGGCGCATGTGCAGGAGATGTCAGGAAGATGCTCACATATAGAGAACCATATGGCCCACTTACAGCAAGAGATGCAGGACCTCCGAATGGAGGTGCAACGAGTCCGGAGTGCACCACAGTCATCTGCACCAGCACCCCCCATACCGGAGGCCGAGGTGGCTCAGGGAATCAAAGCGGCAAGTGCCGTTAGGAGCAAGACATCCGCACGCCCGCCTCAACCTTTATTGTGCGGGGATTCTTTGGAGGAGCAAGGCGAGGATTTGCCAGGTAAGCTTACCACCCTGGTACTTGCAAAGCTCCAATTACAGTATTTGGTTATCAAGAGTCCAATCAGGATCGGAGGACCGAGCATGAGACCTCGGCTAGTTAAGTTTGCAGTCTTGGATTGGGAGGCAAAATCTTTGTTGTTGCAACGCACCAGTCGCTTGAAAGGTACGTCCATATACCTGGATCTGGATCTCACGCCACTGCAACAACGGGAAAGAAGCCAAGAGTTGGTCAAGATAAGAGAGATTCGACAAGCTGGAGGGGCTGCTGGTTTGGTTAATGGCAAGATGAAGGTATATGTGCCTCCTCGTCAGACAGTTGCAGAGGCAGCACTCCCACGAACAGCTGCGTCGCAGGGGCAGAGCGGTCCAGGGGCATCAGGCCAGGCAGGCCAGGGAGAGGGTGGATTGAGGCCTTCCACAACTGCAGCACATCCATCAGGGTCCCGTGAGCAGGCTGCCCGAGTTATTCCAACTACAAAGCCCAGCGTCCTCAGGCACTCAGATGGATCCACACCGCAACAAAGATAGGGAAAGTGTCTTCGTATTGTTTCGGAATTGTAGGGGCTTCCCGTGGCGAAGGGTAGTGGCTTGAATGGGATCGCGACGGACATGGACATCGCCTTCTACGAGGGAGACATGGGAGTATGAAGGGCATCGATTGCCAGACATTCGAGGATATCAGCATTTCTCACTTGCTAATGAGCGCCATGGCAGACGCGGGTATGGTGGAGTGGCTTGCTACTTTAGGGACGCCTTAGCATGCAAGATCACACTTCAGAAGTCTGATGCATTTAATCGCTACATGTGGGTAATGGTATTAGAGCCCGGTCATGTCCCATTGTTTCTTGCTAGTTGCTACATTCCCCATGCGTGCTCTAAGTTCTACCAGGTACACGATGCGCATGTCGGATGTCCGGATGCCGATAGGGAATCAGATGATGACATAGACCGCTATAATCAGAGGGACAAGTGTTTTTGCTTGGAGATTTCAATGCTCGACGACCCAAGTAGCTTGCAGTCGGTGACCTTCCAAGGTGACGATAATGTTGATCCGCTTTGGCTTGAGACAGCCGCTATTCAGAATACACGGCACTCCGGGATATGGTGGCTAGACCATTTTGGCAACTGGTCCAGCTCTGCCGTGTTTTTGACATGGTAATTTGTAATGGTATGCAGCGCATGGCCACACTTCGGGGGTGTTACTTTGTGGGGAGTGATAGGGGGATGGGGGAGCTAGTGTGTTGGATTACCTTCTCGCCCGATAGCAAAGACTTGACATGGTTACACACCTCTCCATTGGCACAAGCACATGGGGATGAGGAGGCTTTGTCGGATCACTACCCGCTTTATGTCACGCGAATTGGGAGCACTCAATAAGCGAGACACCGCAAAGGGGCGTGGAGGGTTACCATACATCCCACGCCATCGGAAGGTGGACAAGATGAATGCGTGTTGGTGCAGGAATTCTGTGGGTTTGATAGCTTCTACACAATCGCAAGGCAGTGTGTGTGCATGGCTGGTGAGGGCGCTGCTGCAAACTCGCCGAGGCTTCCTTTTGGTGAAGGGCCCTCCAAGGAGGGACACCGCGCATTTTCCCCGAGAACCCGTGGTTTGATGTTGATTGCAAGGCTCTAAAGAGCCACCGCTTTTAGTCATAGATCCACGATTGCGCCACGAGGCCCCCGCAAGACTATAAGCTCTTCCTAAAAGCCAAGAAGGGGAGATACATGGCGAAAACCTGTGAGCTTGTTTGACATGCTCATGGCGAGAGCCAAAAGCTTTTGGCGTAAGGTGTTATATATAAGAAGCCGGTGGTGGTAATGTAAGTGTGGAGCAATGGATGCACACTGGGCTTGCGGGGAGTTATATGACCCGCCAGAGCTAATGCCGTGGTCCCGGATCGGGTGGGAGAGGGCTGCAGCTCCACAGCGGGGAGGATGTTGACAAGGTCTCGGGCATCCGGCGAATGGCAAGGCAAAGGATTTCTGGGGCTGCAGTCGAGCTGTTGAAATGGGTGGCCCATCCGTGGTAGGGCCCCGGCGGTGATCATTAACCGGCTCGGCGAGGGGCTCCCGTGAGTGGATGGTTAGTAAGGTTGTTCTCGTTCATAAAGCCGGTAGTATCACGGATGAGCCGGGCTAATTACCGGATGATTATGGTAAGCTCATTTGTTTGCAAAGCTCTGGCGGGGGTGGTGGAGAAGAAACTACTAAGTGGGCGGGAGGCGGGGGCGGGCAATTGGCGAGGCGGGTTTAAGCCCGGCTCACTCCACGGCCCACCATATCTTCACTTTGAGAGTGTTGATGGAGGCAAGCGGAATGAGCGACAAGACTTGTATTGCTTTGCTTTGTAGATTTTAAGGCGCATATGATACCGTCCCAGAGACATCTTGTGGCGAGAGGTTGCAAGAATTGCGAGTTCCACAGAGTTGCGTAATGTGGTGCACCGGCTTTATGATGGGATTTATGCCGCGACCGCCTTATGAGGATCGGCGGGTAGCTAGCACTATGGGAGTTAAGCAGGGCTGCCGTTGTCTCCAACGCTTTTGGGTTGTATATTGATAGCTTGGAGACGTGGATGCAAAGCACCATGGGGAGCCGGGGTGCAATTATCGACGACCTCCGTGGAGCCGGTTACTATATGCGGATGATGTAGCTTTGCTAGCTCACCGCGGCCAGTATGCAGCGAACATTTGGATGCCCTCGGTGGGTTACGTGGGGCAACGGAATGACAGTGAACTTGCACAAAACTAAGCTTCTTCCCGATCACGTCCTCGCAACACCCTATCCCGGAGTTCTATTACGAGGGGCCGGAAGTGGAGATGGTGCGGAGCTTCAAGTATCCGGGAATTGATTTCACTACTAACATGCCGTGGGATGAGTGTGTGGAGAGAAAGAGCCAGTCTTTTTGGAAGGCTTTATATGCAAAGGCAAAACGCGTGTTGGGGATAGATCTCGCGGATGAGCGAGGAGAGCACACCGTTTAGAGCTTTGGTTGAGCGGTCTTTGCTATATGGGGTGGAGGTTTGGGGCCAGCCATTAGCAAAAATACGTGGGATAGGTTGGAAAGGGTCGTGCAAAGCTTTCTTGACCTATAGCTTGGGAGTGAAGGACACCGCACCGCATCGATTTTGTTGTATGAGAGGCGGGGTTCGGCCTTTACTGACGATACGCTATCGCGAAGGCATCTTACTTGCTTCCATAAGGTGGATGGGATGGATGAGCATCGCTTGCCCCCACAGCCGTGTTGTTAACGCAGGGGCTCAAATACCGAAGAGGGTATGGCACGAGCATGTAAAGGGATGGTTTAGGAGGTGGTCTATGGATTACCAACGGATGGTGGCACCGCGCATTCCTCGGCGCTTGTGAGAATGGGCAATTGGATGCGGGCTATCGCTGCCACGTGGGATGCCTCTACTCTTGCAAAGCCCAAGGCGAGCACTATCACGCCGAGATTAATCCCGACCTTGAGCATGGACCCCATCGGTACTTGAAAGCACACACATCTCACGGAAGAAACGGAGAGCTATTGCCGCCATAAGGGCGGGTTCCCATTACCTCTAATTGAGACAGTGTTTGGGGGTGAATGGCGGGCACGGGATCCCGAGGGAGGGAGAGGATATGTCGGTGTTGTGAGATGCACGTGATAGAGGATGAGCACCATGCCCCCCCTCGGCGGTGCCCGCACATATGCCCATGTCCGAAAGCAAGGCACACCGATCTTAGATGCTCGACATACCGCTTACATCGATTACTCGATCACCTATGGTAAGCCGACCGGGAGCTTACATCCCGCAGATTTTGGCCGTCGGACTTGCTCTTCCGGGGCATGGTATTTGAGAGCCTATCTGTTAGGGTTTTTCCTCCGGTGGGGTTTTTTCATCCCGTAGTAGGGTTCACTTGTCTGATTACATTGTTTGTTTTTGGTGTTGGGGTTTTTGGCTTTTTTGCCTGTTCTGTGCCGTCTCATAGGCCTCTGGCCTCCGTGGACGTTAAAATAAACTTCCTTCCTTCCTTCCTTTTGAATCCCCTCTAGAAACTTCGGGGTTGCCTTTTCAACAGTTTTGCGAGACCCCATTGATGCTGCAACAAGTTCCTGTTCCGTTTTAACTTCAGTAGTCTTAAGTATGCTGCTTTTTCTGTCTGGTACGTCTCCTTCCCTATGTGCTCTTTGGCTCTTCTTTTTTGTTCCCTGCATTCCTCATCATACCATACTGATGCCTTGAAAGCATTGTTCTTCCTGGGTCTTTTCTTTTTTTCGAATACCTCTGTTGCTACTCTCACCATGATGTCATTGAGGACGTTGCCATTGTCATCTGCCTTGTGTTTTCCCCATTCCCACTTTCCCATTTCTTCCCTGATCGCTTGTATGAATGTATCCGTGTATTTTTCCTGAAATTGGATTCTTATCTTCATTTTCTCTTCCTCCTTTTTCCTTGTGCTATCGAATTGTGTCGCCGCCCCCTTTGAGTGTTAATTGTATAGGTCTATGACTTTCCCTGTTCCCAGTCGGCCATTCCTGTAGCATAAACCCTGCGACTATTTCCACTGCTTGACCATTCATAATTACATAGTCTACTATGCTCTTCCCGTGTGCATTTTGGCTCGTGAAGCTCCCTGATCCTCCCCATTTTTGCACCCCATTAGCTATGATTACCCCTGTGCAAACTTCGAGCAGTAATTCGCCTTTAGCGTTGACCTCTGCTTTGTCCTCTGTATCTCTCTTCCACTCCTGTGTTCTTGCTGCGTATATTATCTGACCATCTGTTTCATCAATGTTTGTGCTTTGTGCTTGTTCATGTCTAGTTCTGGCATTTAAATCCCCTACTAGAATTATTGGCCCCTGTTCTTTCCATTTCATCATGCTCTCCCCCAGGTCTAACAGCTCTAGCTTGTCACTGTTTGGTGGATAATATGCTATGATCAGAAATAGGTCTTGTTTGTTTTGTAATTGAATATTTAACACTATATATCTTTTATTGATATCTGAATGTAAAATACATGCGCTGTTGGCTATACTATTCTTTATATAACAGGCCAGGCCTGCACTTCCCCTCTCTATCTTGAAATCCTTATCTTTCCAACATGTGAATAGCTGATACCCCTCTTCCTCCGGCAGCCTTTTGACGTTGTGCTCCCATGTCTCTACTAGACATATTATGTCGCAGCTGTGGGCACCCTTGAGTCTCTCTCCGTCATCCCACGGGTATCCGGTACAATTCCAGTACCATATTGTCAGCGTCACTTCCCTCGAGGCTGCTCCTTTGGGGTCTCCGTGTATTCTGTCCCGTTGCCTGTTCTTCTCGGCCTTCCTCTGGTCTTCATTGTCGGGGTTGGGCCCATGATCCCCGCTTGTGGTGTTCGATCTTCGTCGCCCCCGTTTTCGCTTCTTTCTGCCCCTCTGTGTTGTTTCCCTTCTAATGTTATCGCCCTTAGCGCCCCCCAGAGCTCTGCTCTCCTGCCCCTGCTGTATTAAGGGGATTTATGTTTTCCTTCTCCAATTCTGTTGTTTTTGCTTGTCCCTGTGTCCCCACATTCTGTTCCTGCGTCAGGGTAGCCTGTTCCCTTACCCTCTTGTGAAGGTAGACTTTGCCGTTCCTGACACCCGCGTGTATCCCTGCTTGATTCAACTCCCTGGCTTTGGCCAACTCCCTGTGCAGCCCCTGGCGCTGCATGACTGTTAGAGCCTCCTGTACCTTGATCCCATTCCTTAGTCTAGATCCCATCTGCACTCAAAGGAGTAAAGATATGGCTGGATTTGGACCTTACACCAGCGCAATTAGAGAACAGGAAGAAAGAATGGTTGAAAGTTAAAGAGGCAAGAGATCTGGATTAGTTGCTTACCTAGATTACTCCGCAAAGCGGTGGTTACAAAAGACGTAAGAAATGAAAATCAGGGTCTTGAAGGTGAGCATGTGGAATGCATATGGTTTAAATCAAGCCAAAATTGCAGCCACTTGGGATGTGTGGGAAAACGTGATTTAGTCTGCTTTTGTTGAGACTTGGGAACATCAGGCCCCCCATTGCACGATCTTCCGTGATTTACACTTATATGTAACTCCGGAACATGAAGAAGAGCATGGTAGGTCGTGGTTATGGAGGCATAGCAGTTTATGGCAGAAATAACATATCACATAATGTCTCTCTTGAAGACGGACATAAACAAGCAATACGTGTGGCTCGGGGATCCATGATCTCTTTACGTGTTTACTGTTATTTTGCTTGCAAACCACGCAAGACTGTACAATGTTCTAGAAATAGATAAGACGGATATTTTCGTGTGCTAATCGCGAAATGACATACTCATACTGACAATGAAGGAGAAGTCATATTAATGGGTGATTTCAATGCAAGGGTGGGGGGCACAAGCAAGCTAGTACCTTTGAAAATATAGCTGATGCGTTTACATGAACTAGAAGAACCAGCTTATGTTAGATCTTTCGGGACCAGATCTTAAATGCTTGGTGAAATGCTCTTGAGCCGCGGCACAACTGTAATCTGAAAATTTTAAATGGGATCAGCAAATTTGCTCTTTCGGATGGTTTTACTTGCTTGAATCATTCGGGGGCGGTGTAGTTGACTTCTTGTTGGCAAGAAATACCGACATGATTCGGGATTTCAGCTTGAGTAGAAAATTACATGAATCGATCATGTCCCCACCGCTAATGGATATCAATTTTCGAGGAGAGCGGAAACAAGAGAATTCTTCTTTCCAACCCGGGTTGAAAGTAGACTACTTATATCATGCCAAATACAAGAGGAAAGTTGAGGAATTGATGGCACATATTGATTGATCCAGATGCGAATTTCATGATCGTATCTCGGTTCATACGTAACATGCTTCAAGCAGCCAGCCAAGTCTTTGGTTGGACAAAGAAACATAAACCAGGGAGACCAAACAATGCATGGTGGGATGTAGATTGCCAAAATGCAAGAAATTCGCTGCCACCAGGATGTATCAGGAAGCCTAAATGGTATAAATCCCTGATTCGTAATAAGAAGCGAATGTTCTATGAAAACAAAAAGGAAGGCTTGAAAAGACAGCTTAGGAAGTCTCCAAAGACGTTTTGGAAATGCTTGCAAGGCAAAGTTGATACCCCTGAGCTGAATAACGATGATCTCATTGAGTTAGTGAGAAACATCTATGAAGTAAATGGAGCAGATAAGATGTCTATTGATACCGTGCAGGCGGTTTTGTTCTCCGAAGAAGATGTTCAAGAAACGTTGGCCTCTCTTGATAACAATAAAGCTCATGACATGGAAGGGATATGTATAGAGCTATTTAAATGGGGCGGACAACAAACCTTGAGAATTCTAACGAATTTGCTGAACTTGAGTCTCACTTTGGGACTGCCAGATGCATGGAAAATGAACAGGGTACAGCCCATCTATAAGTCCGGGGATAAAAGTCAAGTACAAAACTATAGAACCATCTTGATTGGTTCCACTTTCACCAAGCTGTTGGGCAGCTTATTGGAAGCAAAAATAAGTTCATGGGCTGATGATAATGACAAAAGATCAAAATTTCAATTTGGTTTTAGAAGAGACTATAACACATTAGATCATGCTCACTCTTAGAGTCCCGATTGAACAAGCAAAGAAGCCGTGTTTTGTTTTATATGCAGCCTTCATAGATTTTACTAAAGCATTTGATACTGATCCAGGAAGGGACTTGGAGATAGGATGGCTGATATAGGAGTGCCTGAGTACTTGAGATCGCCAGCTTTCGCTTATCTGATGAAGTTTTGGTGAAACTGTCTCGTGACTCAATAGCTTCTGATTCGAATAACATTGGGGTCCGCTGTGGCTGCCCCCTTGTCTCCAACCCTATTCGGAATTTATATTGATGAGCTGGATGAATGGCTTCGCTCCAGGTCTTTGTTTGGCACACGACTAGGAGCTTTCTTAGTCCAATTGTTACTTTATGCAGATGATATAGTACTTCTGGCTAATAAACATTGCATTTTGCAAGAGCATCTAAACATGCTGGAAAGCTTTTGTGTTGAAAAACAAATGAAGGTAAACATTGCGAAAACCAAGATCATGATCTTTGGGACTAGGAGCAGACCAGAGCTAATCTACAATGGGCAGGTACTTGAAACGGTAAATTGTTTCAAATATTTAGGAATTGATTTCGCTTGCAATTATGGATGGAAGGAATGCATTAGAAGAAGAGTGACAGGAGGGAAAGCTGCTCTATTCTCCATGTTATCCAGGTGCACCAGAGCTTGTCTGGAAGACTGGAATATGAAGAAGTTTCTCTTTAAGACGCCGGGTCGAACAAAGGACTCTGTATGGTTCTCCAATATGGGGTCCAAGTACCTCTGAGAGGCTATGGAAACAGATCGAATCAGTCCAAAAGTTGTTTATATGCGGGGAATTGGGCATTAAAAACACCATTCCATATCAGATCATGTTGGCTGAAACCGGTCTTTTTCCTCTTGAGATGGAAGGCTGCGTATCAAACTATTAATTTTGTAAATAGGCTTTGAATGGACAAGCGGATGACGTGCTCTCATTTCAAGCCTTGCGGTTTCGAACATCAAGGGTGGTTTGCGGATGTTAAAGCATGGCTTGGCGGATGGGGGTCACCGATGGCGGCACGAAGACAAGGAGGCGGCTAGGCTTGTGTTAGAACAACAGACATTACAGCGGCTTTGGGAATTGAGAGGCAGCAGATTGAACCACTATGTTGAAAAGGTAAACCCGAGCATACTCGGTGACCATAGCTATCTAACAGGGAATTTGCAAAAAGAGGATGAGACAAAGGATAGCAAGATACGTGAGTGAGCTCTCATCACTTAGAAATAGAAACGGGCAGATGGAGCAAAATTCCGTTGGAAGGCAGAATATGTAAACTGTGCAACCAAGGAGCAGTCGAAGATGAGGACCATGTTTTCGCGACATGTCCTGTCTATAGTGATATCAGATTGAGATTTGGGTTGTGGATAGACAACTTCAGATCGCTTTTTGACTCTACTATGGATATAAATCAAGTAGGTGTGTATATAAAAGAAATAGAAGATTTTAGATTCATTTTGTTGAAAACAGTGAGTTCATAAATCCTTGTACAATTTTGGCTCTATGGCCTTCAAGGCCCTTACGAGCTTGGAAATATATTATATTATTATTATTATTAGTATCCTTTCTTTGGCTGCCAAGTCCCTCAGTGTCAGGTTTATGTGTCTCGACCGCCCTCTCCATTGGCCTGACCGTAATGCTTTGACAATGACGCTCTAGTGTTCCTTGAATACTGTCTCTATCACCTCTGCAGTCACTCGATATATGTCCTCATTAGGTTTCTCCGCTACTCCTATTAGCCTAACGTCATGCTTAATTCTATTCTGCTCCTCAAATTCCATGATATGTGGCTTTATCCTACCAAATGACTCCCATGCATCTAACTCAACATTTGATTTCTCTAATTCAACCAACCTTTGCAGAATTTTAGCTTTCTCCTCTTCAATCTCCTCCATTCTGCGCTGCATCTCCTCGTTTGTCCTCTCGACCCCTCCTATCCTCACGTCCATATTGGAGATGGCTAATTTGTTGCGATTACACGTTTCCGCCAATGTGTTGAGTGCATCCATGCTCGGGATTCTCGACTCTAACTGCTTGTTCATCTGTGCCAGGAAATCCCTAAGGTCCTGTTGGCTCACTGGCACTTTCGCTGCGTCTGCTCTCTTCTGCTAGCTGCTGCTGGTGTTATCGGCCATCGTTTCTGATTACAAAAACTCTGCGGTGGCTCTTGACTGGACTATCGTGATAGAATAGAATCCCTCTGGTAAGGTAGCCGTAATACTTCCTTAAGGGGTATATATTATATCCTTATAAACGGTATTTTATTCGAAATCACCGTTTAGTTTTGAATTTTGAATTGCCCATAATCATTAATTATTCCGCCCGTCTTCTTTTATTATTCGATCCTCCCCTGCAGATCTTGTCATATTCCACCTTCGTTGATTGGCCGGGGGTGACCCTCTCTGAGCCAATCTATTAATTCAGTAGTTGCCTACCGTATTAGTTATGCATTTAAGCATTTAAGCATTTCTGTCATTTTGGTGATCTGGGAACCAGTTGGGGGTCAAGCCCGTGCTATCCTGGCCTATGGCGGGGGTTATACCCCTCAGTCCATAACTTGCCCCATTCTCCTTTTTGACAATTGGGGTATTCTGTATACCCTGATATTATATTAGATAGATGCTAGATTTTGTTCTCCTGGTTTCAGCGAGTTTTTAGTGGTCCGGGTTACCAGCTGGTGGGTCTAGCCCTCGCTATCCTGGTGTACGGCGGAGGCTTAGCCTCGTTGTCCCGTAACTTGTCCCGTCCATCTTTTACTCATCCTATGGGTCTTATTGCTTCTCCCGATCTTGCCTCCTTTATGGCCCACCTTTTTTGTTGCTTCTGTGTAATTATTGCACTTTGCTTGCTCCATACCACCCTTAGCTTCGGCCTTTGTCAGTCCTCGCCTCTTCCCTCGAGTCGACATTCTTCTTGCCACCTTCCTACGTCTCGTTACTCCCTCCCCCAACTGTCTTCCCGAAGTCGGTTTCCCTGTAGCTCTTGTCAAGTCAAGCTCGCCATGTTGTTCGTTCCCTCGTGTATTATTTCGTTCGCGTTCTGTTTGTATATTCACGCTCCTAATTACCCTCTCAGCATTTCATTTAGTCCCGATAGTTTGTGTCCTTTAATTGTTACAGGTTTCTACCCTTCGATCAGTGTAGATAGATCTTTCCTATTTCAACAATAGGATAGTACCATCTATATCATATGATCCCTTTTCATGTGTTCTTATTTCACCATGAATTACAAAAGCTTACAGAAATTTACAGCATTGAATAGGTAATGCAAAGTCATTCATGCCAAAAATATTATCTGAAAAACATAGTTCATCTCTTTTCTTTCTGAATTCCCTCATATCATTTACCATTTCATATTCAGCCATGGGCTGATACAAATGCATTACCTTGATAGATGACGGAGATAACCTATAAAGCATAAGCTAACAATAGAAGAAAGATTCAAAAAGCAAAAACAGAACAGAAAATTCTATTCCCTTCAGACGGGTTCCATCTTTGGCCCTTCTTCCCATTCATCCCTCGTTGCTCCCTTTCGGATATTTTACTTCCTTTGCTTTTTGCCAGTCGAAGATTCTCCTATCTTTTGGACCTTTTCCAAATTCCTTGCCATGAATGCTTGGCATATATAGTCAACTGGATTCTTTTCACAGCAGTATATGCATACCTTGCCGAAATCTCCTATCATAAGCTCATATTGATAGCTAGAGGATTTCTGAATGGCTGCATGTATCTGGAGCCTGTTGAAACACTACATTACCCTGTCCATGTCTTGTCGTCGAACTATATCATTTTTATCCGCCAATACTCCCAACGCTCCTAACAGACCGAGATTGTAACCCGCGTCCCTCATTGCTTGCGCATGATGTATGCGATCGCAGAACAGACAATGGACTCTACCGCAGCTCATACATGACGATAAACCACGATCCAAGTATAGTCGGGTTCCATGGCACTGTGAGATTGCCTGGAACGCCGGCCCTCGAGCGCTTCTTGGCTACCTATTTCTCAGCAACATGCTCGTTGACAATCTTCTTCCCTTTATCCATCCTGCTTCTAATTTACCCGGAAACGAGTCGAATGTAGCAGTGCGATGCCGAAGCTCAGAAAAATTTAGAAATCTCGAAGGCGGAGCACCACTCTTCGTCTTCTCCTTGTTATGAATGTGTTAGAGCTTTTAGGGTTACGAGTCTATCTAAATTCCCGGTCCTTTATTACGCCCGTCTGTCTTAATTGCCGGTCTTGTCTTATCCTGTCCTTCGGGTTTTCGTATGCGTATATCCGCCACCTGTCCAACTGCCTGCCATACTGACACCCATACTATATCCTCCCTTTATTTGTATTTCTCATTATTACCATTTTCCTAGGTCTAATGATTATTGCGACACGTCAGACCGATCGTAAATGCTAATTCCATACACTATTATTTGATTTCTGGTTTTCACCCTCCCCTGATTTGCCACGACGTCCATTTATTTTAGCACTTTTAGCAATTTTGAAATTTTGCTCTTAGCAATTTTAAGTTATCTACCACTTTTATCCTTATTCCTCAACGGATCTTTAATTTGAAATTGCCGATGCCGGAGTTTGAGTTCTTTGACGACGTTTTATCCTGTCTGCGAGGTTCTGCCCCATTCCCCTGGTTCAATCTTCATTCTCGGAGTGTCATAGTATCCCCGGTTATTATGTTCCAATATTTCGTTTTTATTTTTATTTCGTTTCCTTGACCGTAAAAACATATTCATACCCAGACAATCAGAGCATTCCTCCCGGCACAAAAAAGAACTAATGTAAGGAGACGTCAATCATCTTATTTAGCACAAATTCATGCATCCCACTCATTTTTCTGCACAGTTATTGTCTCCTGGTAATCTACTATATTGAGGAATGTACTTACCCGGTAACGCAGCTTTTACGGTCGGCATACCCCCGATCGCCATACCCCCCGACCTTAATGGTTATAAAAATTCAAAATTACTTTTCAGACTAATTTTCACTTGAATTTATTTAGAATTAGACATTTCAAGAATAAAAAATTTTAATTTCTAATGATTTAACAAATTTAAAATTTGGCAATCCTGAAAATCTGCAAATGAAATCCGATGGTCCGATAAGTGATTGACATAAAATTATTATAAAAATTTTTGAATTTACAAACTTTTATATTTTTAAAAACATGTTTAAGGAAGTTTTGAGATCAAAATCAATTAAATTATAAAGTTAATATTTTAATACTAACTATTCAATAATTTATTATTAATGAAACAAAATATATTGAAACTTAATCAATAATAAATTACTCAATGTATTTACAGATAAACATAATCATTTAATTAATCCTAAATCTAAAACTTTCTTATTTATTTATAAAAAAAATAACATTTCAATTATATAGCATTTATTTTAGATAATTCTAAATAAATCATAGTGAAAATTAATTTAGAAAACAATTTTATACTTTGGTAACCTTCATACTTTTGATCTAAAGATGAACAAAACAAATAATTAAAATTAATAAGAGTTAAAAATACTGTTGATTTTATTATGACATCCTTGAAGTATATATCTATTAGATTTGAATAAGTCTAAATTTTGTTAAATATGCCATATAAGCTTTAGATGCCCGCAAAAATTTCATTCCTCCCCATTCTCTGCCTAACCCAAGCTGATGAAGAGATCCGCAGCCGCTGCCCTGCTAACCGAAGAACTCGAGGTCTCTTCCAAAAGGCCTCGGGTCCAAGAGGTCTTCCCACTCCTTATTGTGTTTCTTGCCTATGATTCCTCTGATTCCTCGGATGGAGAAAGAAGAAGAGCTTAATGAGCTAGAGTTCATGATAGGTGTACTGGAGGGCTGGATTGAAGACTCGGATGAAAATGAGTGGTCGGAAGAGGAGGATGATGAGGAAGAAGAAGACAGCAATGAAGAGGAGCCTCAGGTTTTCGATGAGTTCTTAAAATGGCTGAATAAAATTTTGGATTTTATGTTTTTTTTTTAAGGTTCTAACTAACAGTTTTTTTTTTCTTCTGTTGTAGATGATGAAGAAGAGGAAGAAGGGAAGTGAAAGGGCAGAACCCTTTTTTAATTTTTTTCTTGTGTGCCTCCGTGCTTTTTTTGTTCAAAACCTTCGGGCAAACCTTGTGACTGCAAGCCTCCGGGCTTTTTTCTTGAAAAGCCTTCAAGCAATCCTCTAACTTCAAGCCTCTGGGCATATGTGAATTGTGAAAGGCCTTTGGGCATGGAAAAAATTAGTGGCTATTAATAGCCAAATGTCGACTTTTTTATGGGGTCTAGGCAATTTTTGCGGCAAATTTTATGAGAGGAGATTTTCTTTAAAAAAAATAAAAAATAGCCATATTTAAAATAAGTATTCGATTATTTTTTTGGGATCAACCAAACTATTTTTTCCCTTTCCCTTAAAGAAAAAGGGATTAGCCTTTCTTAATATTACAATATTTATATATTAAATCATTAATAGCAAAACAAGATGAATTCTTATTAAAGATTTTTACACATCCCCACCTACTATCATTAGTGATAGTAATTTTTCAGACTATAAATTTCTATTGCATATACCACATATGCATCTTAAAAATATTTTTTGTAAAAGATAGCAATATCCATCTAGATGCCTGAAATAACATCTTCCTTTAAGGGTTAGAGATAAGTGCAATTTGATCACCATATCTAGAAAGGTGTCGTTGCAGTAAATGTAGTTTAGACTATGGATGTTATAAGCTATGTTGTGATTTTCTGTTAAAGTTTTTTCATATTATGTTATGTTCCATGATTGTTGATTATTATTTGTAATTGTAGTATAATATGTCTAAGCTACTGAATTTATATTTTTTGCTTTTTGCATTCAAAAGTTTCGCCAAATCCAAATACATATAATGATAATAATAAATTTAGCCAAATACATGTCATAAAATACTGTAAGATTTTAAAAAATAGCTAAACTATTTTTTATGAAAAAGTATATAATATGCTTAATTTTTTTCCCCGCCTTAGGGCAAAATGTAGAGCCCTCTGGGCAAAAAATTTGAATATAGGATACTTTCACTCAATTTCTTTGTATAAACTTAATTTATTTGCTTGTTGTACTAAAAATGTTGTAAATTTTTATAACTGTTCATGCAATTCACAGGGTTTAGAATTCACTAAGCCATTTTGCATTTCACAGGGTTTAGGGTTCGTAGAAACAAGGAATTGGTACTTTTAATTGAAGTGTCTGCCATGTGTCGATCTCATTTGAACTCGTCACAATGTTTTGTGTACACCACATTACACATCACACCTCACATGCTAACACATGACACATCATATACCAACACATGACACATCATATGCCAACACATTATACCACCTGAACAACCCACAATGATTAAGAGGACAAGAATAGTAACTGACCAATTAAGTTTCAAATTCCTAATTAACTGCCAGATATGGCATAACCAGATTCAAATTAGATTGGGGGAGGAACAATGCAAGAACTTTAATCAAAACCAACCTCGAAGCAAACAGGGAATTTCTCCAAAAAAGCATCTTTCTTTGTCCACAATTTTTGTGAGATTGACATCAATGGACAAAGAGAACTCTAGGAGAACTCTGTCATACAACCACCAACTACTGCTAATCGAAATGCTTCTGTTCCAAAGGGTAGAAAGCAAAGATCACGTGAACAGGAAAGAGTGCACAAACAATGCCAGAGAAAAAGAAGAAAAGAAGAGAGGGAAGAATTAACAAAATTAGCAGTAGGAACTTCTTCTCAGACTACAACAGAAGGAACAAAACGAATGATTGTTTTGAATTTTCTTTCCTTCTTTCATAGATAGACAAGAGCGTTGGATCCTTTGAGCAAAAAAGATGTTTTGCTTGATTTCTTGAGAGATAGAATAATGGAGGATGTGATTGGTGAAGGGATGAAGGATCTAGAAGCAAAAAAATGTAATCCCTCAAAACATTAGGGATACAATGCAACATGTTAAGCTATCAAATTCAAATGACAATTTAGCAGCCAAAAGAACCTGTCTTGCCATGTCTGTTGCTTCCGAGAAAACTACACAGGTTAGTGACAAAAGAAGAGGCAAAGTTTTAGGTGTTCATCCCAGAAATCTTACATTGGCAAATAAGAAAAAAGAAGAGGCTGGCTCACAAACTTCTGGCAAATGGATACATTACATCAGGGCTTGAAGATTTGGCGCTATAAATGAAATGGTTGTCCAGATTGTACAGAATTTATGAAAACAGAACACAAGAATTTCTCCAAATGTAAAGGATGTGAGGTCAATAACGCTGATCGGGGAATGCATGGACATCATGCTGCTCATTATCTCGAGGAGACACAGGTACTTCAATTTGCATCACTCTCTGTTGTGGTGATTATATTATGAACAAACATATCTACTATATTGCTGTGCATTTCAGATGGCATAGTGAATGCAAATATAATCTATGATGAGAACGCAATTTGTATGATGCATGTATTACAGGTTGCAGATGGTGAGAAATAATGATGGGACTGTCTATTTGCAATCAATATAATTCATGTGATAGATGTAGTGCATGATGATGTAATATATGATGCATGGCAGATGTATTGTCAGATGATGTAATATATGATGCATATGGTAGATGTGTTGCAGGATTATGATGCATGGCAGATGTGTTGCAAAATGATGTAATATATGATGCATATAGTAGATGTGTTGTAGGATGATGTGATATGATGCTAATGTTGCAGGGTGTGATGATACGTTGAATGTGTTATGTAGTGATTGTGGTGCCTACTGGTATAGTGTCTGTAATATGTGGTGACTATGGAATATGATGTCTTGATGTGGTGAATGTAGTGCATGATGCCACATTATATAACACTTCAGCATTGCTTGTGTCTACAAATTGACGACCCTTTCAATTGTAAATCCTACAGATGCAGCTATTTTAGAAGTTCAAGGAAAAACACCCCAACAAACATTGGACTTAGGATGTTCGAGAAATTAAAGCCATGGTTTGTAGTGAAATTGAAGGACTTCAATTCCTACTGCTGTATTCACCACATAAGAATGCAAATGCTTCTTGATATTTTCGATCTAATAAGAAGCAAGCATCCAAAGGACTGCAGCTGCACTTGCAAAGTGTGCAAGTCAGACTTGAATGGAAGCTGCAGAGCACATCAAGAAAAAAATCTCAAGCACAAGTGCATTGTCGAGAGGGCTGGTCTGCCCACAAGGCATGAATGAATTCTTCAAGAAGGATTGTATTTTTGGTAAGGGCAGTCAGTGTGGGATCAAGAATTTCTCCATTTGCCCAATGGAGAAGCAGGACATTGGCAGTTTGATCAATGGGAATACATTGACTATGAATGGTGTACACTCAAGGATGGTACATCCAAGAAGAAATTGAAACACCAGTACAAGGCATAGATACCCAGATCGGGAACGTTTTCATCACGTGGACCTTCTCCCTGGAACCGGAACTGGAATGGGCGGGAAAGGGAACTGCCGGAACGTGAATTTGAACCTTTTAATCTTAAAAATGGAGTTCCCAACTATTATACTTGTACTTTTTTACTTGCTTTACTTTGTTTATCAAATTTATTTTACATGGAAATTATAAACCTTAAATAGCAACACATACTGGCAGTACAAAGTACAATCCGACACATAGTAATAGATATTAGTTAAAAATCCACATGCTAAAACAAGACAAAGACAAGTATCAGAAAGATAAAAAACGTGGTACCTGGAGGGCTTAGTTTGCAAGCTCCACCTTCTGCACAAAAATTCAAAAAAGAATCAGAGAAACTAAATGATTTCAACCTCTAGACATGTAAATTTATGATTTCGACTTGTTTCCTTGTTAAAACTATTGATTTCGACCTGTTTCTTGAAGAAAAAACTCAGACTTCACTATCTTCCGCCATATCCATGACCGCCAATTTATTTTAGGTTTTATTTTCTTGTAAAATTTAACTTTTAGGTCATTTGATAATGTTGAAATTTTATTTTTCTTTTCCCATGTTGGGAACGTTGTAACCGGAACGTCGGGAACGGAGTTCCCAATGACGTTCCCGGTAAGACACACTTTGGGAACGTAAGGAGAAGTTCCCGGAACGCCTCAAGCATGGGAACGCGTGTTGAAACGGGAACGGAGTGCGGAACGGGGTTCCGGGTATCTATGGTACAAGGAAACACCAAGTAAGAATTTGATAAATGTTAGGCTTGCCAAATTATCACAGTTTTCAATTCACAATTTTAAGCGCAATTTCATTAAAATGAGAAATTTCGTGATTCCAATTATGAACGAAATTATTTTTTAGTCCATTTTATGAGATAATGGAACTAAAGAAACATTTAGATTACAAAATTAGCAAATTTGTATATCCATAGATTTGTATATTCATAAATTTGCCTATACTTCTTCAGGAAATTCTCCTTCACATTGAAAAATCTTCTTCTTCAAGAACGCTATAGATCTTAGTGTCTTTGCCCTTGTCTTAAAGAAGAGCTCACTTGTATAATCACTGGTGACCTTCACGTAGGTCTTCCCATCCAGCACTTGTTAGAACAAAACCCGGTTGCCTTCATAGTCAAGACCCCTCATGCACCTCAGATAGGTCTGACTGAAGTAGTCACTGTCTTTTGCCCAGGTACAAATGATAATTTGTTCCTTGTTATCTTTTAGCTTGCTAGCCTTCCACAAGTTCCATAGGGATAGGAATAGCTGAAAAATATCTTCAGGCATGAAGACCCACTGGTTAAAATCTTTCGGTTGCTTACCACACATGGTAACTTCAGTTAAAGCCAGATAATGCTGAAAACAAGAAGAATTTAGTTTTGGTATGTAAATAAGAGGGAAATGGCGCCGTGGTGCCATTTCATAATAAAAAAGCCAACAAATGAAACATTGTAAGTACCTTATAGGGTTCTGAACGTGATTGACCTCGACCTGATGGATCAAGCTTCCCGCAGAGAGCATACTGGTGTCGCAGGTAGGTTATTTTGTCAATGTAAGGCTCCTTAAAGATAATCTTGGCAACGATGTCATTGACTTCACAACTAAGCTGCAGGCATTCTTGCTCGTTGACTGTACCAGATAAGACTCGGCAATTCTGAAACTCATAAATCTTTGGCATCTGTTCTTGGGAATTTGGTGTACCGAGTCTTTTACATACAAGCTGAGCAGCCAAGACTGGATGATTCCATTCACTATATAATAGTGCATCCCCATGAGGTCATCCTCAGTTTTCCAAGGAACCAGTTTGTTTGTGAGAGGATGAAATGGAATCACATCAGCGGGAGTAAACACAGGATGTGGGTCTCTCTAGAAGGAATCCATTAATTGTTTTCATGAGCTCCAAATTCCTTGGCCTAGATGTTAAATTTGGTGGCCCTTGATATAGCTGGAACACGTTTATTCATTTGATGAATGTGATGCCCAAAGGAAAACGATGGCTGTGGTCATAGATCTTCTGTAACGTGGTTTCTGCCATCTTTTCCTCTTCTGACCTTTCCAGCTTCGAGCAAGTGCTGGGCTATTCTCAATGTTAGTCTGCGCTCTTTAGGCTGCTCGGAGGTGACCCTTCTGGCTGGTGTGCCTGCAGAATCCTTAATATGTGATGGGCTTGCAGGGTTGTCACCACCACTTCCAGTGATCTGCGCGTTTGTTCTGTCCATCTTGCTTGGACTTGCATCAGGGCTAGGAGTCTGAATTTGTCTCCGTTGTTTTTAGGGGTGCTATCCTTCTCAGAGGTCTCTAGCATGTGCTTCTTCTTTTATTCCTTCGATCTCTTCTGTCACTCCTTCCCTTCCTTCCTTTTCCTATCCTGCCCTTCCTTCCTTCTGCCCTTTCCCTTCCTTTCCCTGTCCTTCTTCGATATTTTATCCTTTCTTTCCTTCTTTTCTTTATGAGGATCTTTGTGATCCTTCCTCTTACCTTTACCCTTGCCAGCTGCTTTTCCTTCGTATAGTTCTTGGCCAACATCCTCAATACCAGAAGAGGAGTCGTTTTTTGCTATAGTAGCCTCTTTAGTTTGTCTTGACTTCTTCTTGGTAACTGTCCGAAGCCAGGCCATGTCCACAATGCCGGGAGGTTTCTGAGAGGCTAATGCCTTAACAACGAATGAAGGCGAGTTTTTCGACTCGTTCATATGCTTACGAAGAATATTGTAGCCTCTCAAGATTTCATCTGGTCCTTTAATGTCTTCTTCTTGAAAGTTGTTATAAGAAGGAAGCGCCCAGCCTTGCTTCTTGGCCGAACTAGGTACATTTGCAATACTAGCAGACATCAAAGTGGTATCATAATACTTCCAGTTCACATAGTAGATAATTATCCTTTGTTCATTCGTATCCTCAAGGACCACTCGGAGCCAATCATCGCGACCGTTCTTGAGAACCTTCTTCATGTTCACAACGTTACCTGGCTGGTAAATTCCTTTAGCTTCTCCAGACATCTCTCTTACAAGCAAACAAAGCTCTCTTCTGCAGTCTACTTTGGAGTCTGTAGGAGCAGACATGCTCATCCTTATTACTTCCATGCACCAGCTCCTGTCTGTCATCATAATTATTTGCTCGGACTGGAACTGTGGATCCACGCGTAACGCAGCTGAAACAAAGAGGCATTAGTAACGGCACACCAGACGAACAAGCAGGCAAATCAGACTAACAAGCAGGCAAATGGCGCCATTTGCATATGAATTGGGTGTATTGACACCATCGAGAATCAATCTACCAAGCAAATGGCGTCGTGGCACCATTTGCATATGCATTAGGTGTATTGACACCTATGAGGAAGCAATCTACCAAGCAAATGGCGCCATGGCGCCATTTGCATGTGCATTGGGTGTATTGACACCTATAGAGAAGCAATCTACTAAGCAAATGGCGGCGCCATTTGCATGTGGATTGGGTGTATTGATACCCATTATGATGCAATCTTCCAAGCAAATGGTGTCATGGTGCTATTTGCATGTTTGTTAAGTGTCTTGACACCCATGGAGAAGCATACTACCAAGCAAATGGCGCCATGGCACTATTTGCATATATATTGGTTGTGTTGACACCCATAGAAAGGCAAAATACTAACAAAATGGCTCAATATAACTGTTCTGAATATGGCAAATGGCGCGGCCATGCCATTTCTACGGCACAACATTTTCTGGTGAATTCCAAAACATTGCTACATTAGAACATCTGTGCAGGCTTTGCTGCCAAGCAAATGGCACCATGGCGCCATTGCTCATTGTAGGACAATTTTGAGCAATATTTTGGCAAATGGCACCATGGCGCCATTTGCTAGTGATGAGACGCTATTAGAACACACTTATTACACAATCCAGGTCCCTATCTGATCCTGGCAGGGCGCTAGCCGCTGTCTCCACAGCTTCCAAGCCTCCGAATTTGCCAATTTCCATCGCGAGCGCCTTGATTTTTGACAGAAAATTGGAGTTCTACGCGGGGCTGTAAGGCACTGAGCACTAGAGAATAGGAGCCAGAAAAGCCGAAAAAAGGTGGTCCCAAATGGGGGCGACAGGGTGCTGGGCGCTAGGCGCTGGCAGTTAGGCATTGGGCGCTGGCGGCTAGAATTTCTCGCGAATAGCAAATGAGGTCCAGCAGAAGCAATGAGACGTATCTATGGAAACCTTGTGAAATTTAGGAATTTGAAATTTTGGCCGCAGGTGCTCTGTGGTCCTGCAGGCGGCCAACTAAGGGCCCGTGGCAGTCCAGCCGCCCATGGCGGGCCAGCCGGCAACGGCCGTTGGCGGGCCATCTTTGTGTCCAGCGGGCCAAATTTCAAATTTCAAATTCCCGCCATTCCGCCCACATTTGAACATAAAATTCAAAAATCCCACCTGTAATTTGAAATTTGAACTTGCCGCCTACGCGAAGTTGAATCACCCATTTGAAATTTTAAAAATTGCCACTTAATTTCAAAACTATTATTTTAAAATATTATTTGGCATTTAAAGCTCCGTCTCTGTCGCCGGTCGTCCTCTTAAGGCAACCATGGTATGACACAGATGTTTCCGTGCACGGTTTAAACGTTTTCAAATCTGCCTGCTCGCTTCAGCCGCCGCTCGCATAAGGCGTGCGACCTTTCTCAGGCGCCTAGGCAGAAACTTTGCAAGGCGCATGCGTGCTGTCAGGCGCTTTCTTCTTGGCGCTCACAGAAATCCCTGGTGAACCTTTGTGCAACTATAGGCGATTTCAGTTCTCGGCAACTCCCAGTTATTCAAGGCACATTGTGAATTCATACCTGCTGAGATCTGCTTGTTTTTTTTTTAGTTCCATCTATTGCTCCAGTACATCATGCCACTATGAATCTGTCTAATATCAAGTAACTCTATTATTTCTAATATAAATTGTGCTTTACTTCTGCCATGTATATACCGTGTTCTCCAAATGCTAAAATCCATATTGCTTCGACACAGTAAGAACCTTGGTTTCATTTGCAAAATTGGCATGGGGTGCCCCTGTTATGCATGCCTGCTCCTATTGACTCATATAGAGCAATCGAAGCAAGAATGCATAACATAGGCACCTCTTGTAAATTTTTTGATGGGGCTAAGGTGCAGTGTGTTGATAATCACTAGATATAATCATTACAGATCTTTCTCTCCTTTTATTAAATTTTATACCAACTGGGCATTTCAGTCCATCTTTGCAAAGGACAAAGTGAATATTGTGGATTGTTCGAGCCAAATTGCATGGCCCCATTCGGCCAGCACAGTACACAGTAATCTTACATGAAAAAATGGCGCCATGGTGCCATTTGGTCTAGGCTTGATCGAGAAGTATACATTTACACCAAAATGTATAGTTGAACCAAATGGCGCCATGGCGCCATTTGTTCCAAATTTACACCAAGGTGGTGTCCAATTGAACCAAATGTTTATACCAAGGTGGTGTCCAATTGAACCAAATGGCGACATTTGGTTCAACAGGACACCACCTTGGTGTAAATTTGGAACAAGGTCCAACTACATTTTGGTGTAAATTTGGATGGCGCCATTTGGTCCAAATGTATACCAATTCGACCAAATGGCGCCATGGCGCTATTTCGATCTATATATTGCGTAGAATTTTTTTTTTTGGTACTAAATGGAGTCTTTTTTCTTGTTTTTTGCATGTTTTTCTTCTAACTCATACGTTCTAAAAATTGTCATCCTGCTCGAAACATCGTCAATTTTCCCCTGTACAAGCTATTCGTCGGAAGGATAGTTGTTGCCCGGGGCCATATTTTGAATAGGATCACTCTTCATGGCAAGGACATAGATTCTTCGAATGTAGCAATTGAGGTCACGGAGTCTGTGGTCCCATCGACGGAGCTTCTAGTCCCCTGTGGAGAGGCAGATAATATTGGTGAAGCAGTAGGCACATTCATTCAGTGGCCAAAGAGGGATGTAAAATATGTTGAGTGCCCCTCAAGTGAAGATACGTCTTCGGCAACATCCCTCAATTTGCCCTCTTCAGAAGAGGGTTCATCTAGCAGTCTACCATCTGTCATTAGCCCGCCGGACATCAGTTTCACTACTCATTGTGATGAACCAAGCAACACTGTAATAAATGAAGAAGACGAGATAGTAGAGGAGATTGGAGGTCATGAGAATCTAGGTGCCCGTCTTGGTCTCAGGTTGTTTAAGCCTGAAGATGAGACAATCTACTACTCTAGAACAGATCTACTTGATTTGTCGTGCTACATTCTTCACTCCTGCATTGGATCTAAATATTCGGAGGCGAATATAGTCTTTAGTGATCCTGAGGATGCTATAGACGATGAGTTCTTAGGTGTGTCAAAGGTTAGACTTTCAGTGAGTAAGATAATGGATCCAATTGGGAACCAAAATATGAGATCATGTTATGCTTGTGCAGAGAGGCCTCCAGCTGCAAGTCTAATATCTTGGGAGAGCTGTGGTGTTTTGCTTCGTGATGGCAGGACAGTTTCACAATATTTACAAGCTCGAGCTGCTCTCGAAGAGGATGACTTAGAAGTTGAGTGCCTGGAAGCTGATGCTGAGAAGCAATTTAAGGGGAAAAGGAAATATACATATGTGAAGAGGGTCAGGAGGGAACCAAAGGGGGATAGCAAGGAGGAGAGGATGTGTGCTTCTAAGTCAATCAAGAGTGCTCTAAAATCAACATGCTGCAAGGATGAATGTATCAAAAAATTGAGCGAAGAACAAGTATGTGCCTTAAGAAAAGAATTTTATTCTCAATCACGCAGTGCAAGAATTACGCTTGTTTTTTATGTGTTCAGTGTAAATTATACAGGACAGTCGGAGGCGAAAGTAGTGGTCTCTGGAGTGGAATGCTGTCAATTTGCATGGCGCGTGGCTTTAGGAGTTGCTCAGTCTACGTTTTATAGTTGGAGGAAGAGGTTCGAGTTAAGTGGAAAACGGGCGGAGCATGGTAATACAGGCTCTAAGAGGTCTAGATCTGTGACACTGGCTACAGAAAGTGTGCTTGATACCTTCATTAGTGAGAATGCGGAGAGCATTCCATATAGAAGCAAAAAAGGAAAGGATGGTATAAAGGAGAATGTCCGCAAACTTCCTTTTATCCTTAATGTACAATATTTGGAAGAAAGAGTTTGCAGCATAGAAAAAAATACAGCATTCTCCAAGTGTAACATATGTGTAGTCATCAAGCAGGAATTGGAAAGAACAAAAGGTACAAGGGAGATGCGCAACCTTTCAATTCAACGACGGGCACATATGTTGGAACAACATTCCTGTAGGAGTCAATATTGGCATTGGCGTGCATTATCACATCGTTCACCAGAAAGTCACCTTTACATAATACGAGGAGATGGATCAGGTCAAAACACTCCCAAGAAGTCATCATCTCGCAAAGTCTGTTTGGAGAGGGGATCGCTGAAAGAGCAGCTTGACGGGAAAATTGACACATGGTCATGGTGGACGAGCTTATGGTCATTTCTCTCTTGATCTTTGAAAAGATGACTCAAATTTTCATGTTGGATCACTTTCTAGGATCCTACACTATCTTGAGTGGCCGGACGAAGACAAGTGTGGTGATCTGTGTGGAAGTAGAACTACAGATTGCAAATTGATGCAAGCCATAAAAGACACTCGACCACTGCAGCATAAGCTAGCACAAACACAAGAGATGATGCCTTCATCTTCTAGTGCCAACTTAAAAGGCTTCAATCCTCTTCCTCGAAATCTCTACTTGTAGTTGGATAATTCATCAGGTAAAAATAAAAATAGATATGTGTTCTCCTACCTCTCTTATTTGACATGGCTTAAGGTATTCGATGAGATTCAGGTTTGGCTTCATAATGGTTGCGCACACTCATGACGATATCGATACATTGTTTGGAAACTTTTCGATGTTAATGAGTTCATCGGATGCTCTAACTTTGCCTGAGTTGCTTGACTTGTTTAGCAAGTGCAATGCAAAGTCTCCTGTTCCATATTTTGTGGATGAAGTTTTAGATTGAAAAGGCTTCATCAAGGGATGTATCCCTGATAAAGGCCAACGTCTAACAGGCCATACCGACCCATTGCTATTCTAATTTAAAATGGATGGGAAATGGCCCATTATGCAATATAAGATGCGGCCAACCCATAAAGAGTGGATTCCAGAAAAAGGAATAAGAATATGGAAGGAGGATGAAAATGGTGAGCCAACGTTACCAATAGGGGTGCCTAAAATTATCCCTCCAAGGAAGACATTGAAAGATCTCCCTGGCTTGGCAGAAAACATCAGCAAGTACATAGCATTATGGAACTCCTTCTGCAAAAATCAAGAAGAGAGTGTGTTTGCACGACAGTACAAAGCAACTATGGATTATTGGACCGAGATTCTTTTATGTTTGGAAGATGTATCTCCAGGACGACCTCAAAATGATAACTTTTGGTTGCGTACAAGGCAAGAACCTCTGCAAGCTGCCTTTACTCCAGAGGTCGATGAAGCCGTCGTGCTTGTAAGACCTTTGCCTTCGTATTGTGGGCCAGCAGATGGACGCCCAGTGTTACCTATGGATGAGTTCGATCCTCATGCACATATTACGAAAGGTATGCTTGTTTTAGTCCGACTTGGAGACAATGAAACTCCAACGTGGTTGGGCTTTACAGAAGAAGATGCCATTCTGGATCCAGTGTCTAGTCTACCAATGATGGTCATATTTATGTATCATGGTGGATGCCTGTTGGTTCTGACTATACAGGTTGCTTAACTAAACGTTGGCGACCAAATCCATCAGATCCATCAAGGTATGAGAAGTTAGATGCTATACATTATGCATGGGATGCAAATGGCAAAAGACCGAAGACTATTCAGATTCCAAAATACATTGTTGACATGTCGGGGAACATAGCATTAGCTAAAGGCTCTTTGATAATCATGTATATAATTTCTCTTCCTATAATGGTATTGTATCAATAGCTATATTTAGTTGGAATTTTTTATGTAATACTTCAACATTTTGGTATAATACTTAAGCATTTTGGACAATTTCTACTCAGGTTCGATACATCTAGAATAATATTCATTATGCTTATACATCCTTACATCTTTAGTTATACATCATTACATCTGATGCACATGCATAGGTGCACACATTATTGATGACATACAGTCAATGATCACTCATCAACCTCTGCTAAGGTGATCCCATTCAGCTCGTAGCTATGGCGCTCAGGAAGCCAAACAAGGTCGATCACAACACGATGAAGCTCGAGGCAATCATATCACGACCATTAGCTTTGGATTGCAGGTAGGGATCGAGGAGAATACCTCTTAGCATGCATCCAACAAGAGCATTGTAGTTCATGGAGCAAGTAATGGTCTCGATGTGATCTGGACGAGCAGGCAGATAATCCATTGGAGATGAATGGCTTCTACCACCAAATGGAGCTGCTTTTATAGTCGTTGTAACATTATTGGTAATACTTCAGCATTATTGGTATTATACTTCAGCATTATTGGTATAATACTTCAGCATTATTGGTATAATACTTCAACATTATTGGATCCGCAACTATAAATTCTTTCACCTTGCTTTCACTTCTCACCCACGAATTTAGTAAACTGCTCCTTCTCACCTTGCATGATCCGTGTTCTTTGTTTGCTCCTTGCTCCTTCTGCTCTTCGCTCCTTGTGTTCCTTATTACTTGCTCCTTGTTTGCTTTTGTAAATGATTGATCTCCGACACAATCCTCCCTGGGCTACTCCAGAAGCCCTACGAGCATGCCCCAAGCATTCTGTGCGACCTGATCAAGATGAGTTGTTTGACCATTTCTTGGAGTGGAGGTTGTGCCATAGTTCCACCAAGGAGCTTGCAAGGGAGTTGATCCACTTTATTCTCGAGCGATTTGATTGTGGTCATGAACCATTGATGGAAATTAATCCATCTGAATGCTATACGAGACTTGCATTAGTGGGAATTCTTGAACCCCCTCCTCATCTGGACGAGATGCTACACCAGTTGAGGGCTTTGCTTTTATTTAGCACACTCTCTGGATTAATACATACCGGAGGTCATTCATGAAATTGATAAGGGACAGATGTATGGCCTTATTAACAAGTACTACCACGAGTACAACAACTTTGTGGAGTTGGGTCCGCTCTTCTTCTGTGAGTATCATCCTGTGGAATTACTTTTTGCATTGTCTAGGTACCCCATATGGTGGGAAGAATAAGGCTGGAATATGCGTGAGCTCTGAGTTCCTAACCCAGCTGCGTGGGTTAGACCTCGCAGGGGAAGGGGAAGGGGTTAGGGACCTAGGTGAAGGTTACTAGGTGAAGGTTACTAGGGATATACTACCTCCGTCTCTAGTAACCTTTGCTATCTATCATACAGTCATATTGTGTTTGAAAGTTGGTATATGATACTATATTAATATGTTTTCTAAATATTCATGTAGTGTACACAACATATGTATGATACATGGATAATGTACACGTGTATACAACCCCTGCATAAGGTCTACAATAAGAAAATTCCAGTTTACTAAAAATTTTCCCATTGTAATGAAATTGTGCTTTTTTAGGTACAAGTGGCAGGTTAAGCAATTCAGGGATTTACTAGACGATCTGCCACATATGATTGGGTAGTTTTTGTTGTTGACTTTGCAGAGAACCATGCCTTCAAGGAGTAGAATGAGGTGTAGTCCATGCGTTGGATCAGCTTTTGCAGGCTGATGGATGTTTGTAGTAAGGGTAGGAGTAGTGGAAAGGTAATGGAGGGTGGAAAGATCACAGAGGAAGGAAATGGATTGTTTAATGTCGGGATATGCAGGAATGGATATCCCAGAGCACATGTATGATTGCTTGATTGGATTTTGTAAGTCTAAGACTGTTGTGGGGGCAGTGGCATTGGAAAGAGAACCTTGTTGTGTTGGACAACAAAAGTGTATTGCATAGGGCTGCCTATTATGTTAATTACTATGGTAGGAAACAAAGGTCCGCCAGTCTTGTCTGCATTGTGTGTCGTATGCTACGCACAAAAAAGTTTGTGCTATCTAGCCAGTGGATCCTACCCACAAACACGACATTTATATGTGGCTTGGAAGATGACTTTAAATCCTGAGCATGTGATGCCTAGTGATGTGAGAGGCATCTTGTTTGATGTGCCTGCTGGAATGCAGCCTGTAGAGAGGCTTGGGAAGGGGAGGAAGCAAACTGGGATGATGCAGGTAGCAAATGTGATGATGATGTGCACGAGGAAGAATATGCAGCGGAGCTGATTACGATCTTCTGGATTTCTTTAATTACACTATGCAGTGGCTAGTGTTTATTTGTTGCTCTGTTGTGTACTTGTTGTTGCATTATATCTTGACTTTGGTATCAATACGGATTTGCACTTCTATTTCTGTATGAATTTTGTATTGCATCCTCTCTTAGTTTAATATAATTTATAGCACTAGTTTAATATAATGTCTTGCTCTTTGATTATGCAAGTATGCCAAGAATGGAGGATAATGGCCATGCTGTAGCACCTGAAGTCATTGAAATATGTGATAGCAGCAATGATGTGGCTATGTTTGTCCCTTTGTGCCGTCCAAGTGTCTCATCTCATGTGGATTTTGCTCTGGCAGGTGCTCTTGCTATTCATATTACATTGCCATGCCTCTATGGTTTGTAACTTGTCCATCTTAGGCAGCCCCAAGCTCTTCCAAACGGGGTGCTATATGGACCTGTTGCACATGGTCGTAGTGCCCAGATGTTTTCCATTGTCAATCTTATGGCAAGGACTACCACACCCTGCTACTGTTGCTGAGGAAGATGAATATATCCATGTAGAAGCAGAAATGCTTGAAAATGTTGTGGGAGTTAACATAACAACTGAAAGCCTGGCAGCTGCAGTGAGAGTGCTGGGGATTTAGTTGGACAGGTTCTTCCATGCATTAGCACAATGCATTGGAGTTATGGAATGGGAGAAAGTGAATGTCTCTATGGAGAAGAGGCAGGCCCTAAGAGCCCACATGGACTTGGCAACACAAATCTTGATGCGCGAGCTACGGAGGATTGATAGCTTGCAACTACAGTAAGTTGTAAAAATTTAGGAATTGTGAATTGTAGTTGGAAAGTTGTATGCCAAATATTGGTTGCATAACAGTTTCAGTATGCTTGAATGCATGGAAGGGTAAGTTAACAATTGATAAAAGTGTAAGCAAGTTATAGTAAGTTGTATGCCAAATGTGGGCTGCATAACAATTTCAGTATGCTTGAATGCAGGGAAGAGTAAGTTAACAATTGATAAAAGTGTAAGGATTGTACATTGTAGTTGCGAAGTGCAAGTTCCACGTAAATGTTATGCCCATAATAGTTCTAGGTCTTTAGTTTGTGTTTGGCCATAATGGCCTGTTTAATAAAACTAAAATAAAGTGCAACTTATAGATGAGGTAATTGAACTCCTTCCTTGTTGGTTCGACGGGCACTCATGTGGATCGTTGGCTGCAATTCATCAGGGCTGCATGCAAAACATGCTTCTCTTCAAACCCACTTTTAAAGGTGTATGCATTGTGTGCAATTTTAGAAGTGCTTTGATTCTGCCTATTGTGGCAGGGGGTTCAAATCCCCTTCATTGCATGTTGCTTTGTGATGCTGCAAGATGCTGACTTGTATTTTGACTTGTGGCAATGGTTGAGAAAACTTATACTGAGGTGGAAATGTCGATTTGACCCCATCATGGATTTAGTGCATGGTGTAGAATGCACTAGAAGGAAGAAGCACTGGAATATTGCTTTATTCAATGGCTGAGAATGAGCGATAAAGAGAAATGACTTTGGAATGTTCTAGAGTGTTCTAGACTATTCTACAGAGTTCTAGAATGTTCCAGGAACTTCTAAAAAATAGTAACTTTTTGCTAGAATCTAAGGGAATCCAAGGGAATCTTCATAAAATCTTTAAAAATCTAGGGGCATTTAATAGGATCTAAGAGAATCTTCATATAATTTAAGGGAACCTTATAAAATCTAGAGGAATCTTAGAGAATCTCATAAGATCTAAATAAATCTAAGGTAATTTTGGAGAATCTAAGAAAAACTTCATAGAATCTAAGGGATCTCACAACATTTAAGAGAACCTAAGGGAAGCTTCATAACATCTAAGGAATCTCATAAAAACTAAGAGAATTTTAGGGAATCTAAGGGAATTTTCATGATATCTTTGAGAATCTAGGGGAATACAATAGAATCTAAGGAAATCTTCATACAATCTGAGGGAACCTTATAAAATCTGGGGGAGTCTTAAGGAACCTCATAAAATCTAAGGTTGTCTAAGGTAATCTTGAAGAATCTAGAAGAATCTTCATAGAACGTAAGGGAAGCTTCATGGAATCTAAGGGAATATCACAAAATCTAAGAGAATGTAAGAGAATCTAAGGGTATCTCATAAAATTAAAGAGAATTTAAGGAAATCTTCAGGGAAAATATGTTAGAGAAATAAGGGAATCTAGGGGAATCTTGATAGAATCTTGCAGAATCTCATAAAATCTAAGGGAATATACGAGAATCTACATTAAATTTTGGAGAATCTAGAGGCTCCCTGGGATAATCTTTGGGAATCTAAGGGGATTCTAAGAGACTTCCACAGCAACTTGCATCATAGGAACATGCTAAAATAGGAACATGCACTGTAGGATCGATTAAATAACTCGTATAAATATATCAATAGTTCAGGTTGTAATACCATCATCCTATGCTACTTTCTGATTCCTTGCTTTTTGAACCTTTCCCGGGAGTTACACAATATCAAACAACTTATCATCATTCAATAACTTTGCATATTTTATGGCTACAAGAATATGTCTATTTGAGGTCTAGCTACATGAAGTTAACTTAAAATTACAAGTTGTAGATAAGCGCGTATGCTGATGCACTTACCTTATTATTACGCTTATGAAGATCTAACAACTTATTCATCATTGTCGATAACTTCACATACTTTATGGTTTTTATTTACCTGAAGTTTAATAACTATTGTCTCATGGAAGTCAATTCGTTCACATCATATTTTATATAATATTCTATGGCCATTAATTTCTTGCCTACATGGTGTTTCCCAGTGTACTTGTAGATTCGTCAACTTTAGTGAAAATGAATAATATGTCAATAAGACAGATGGTATCACGCGAGACATGCAACTCATATAAAAATAATCACCCTATAATTTACACATGGTTGTCTTTTACATTTGTCTCATGGGGGACCAAGTTAGCATAATTTAGAGACTATTTAAGTGGCAAAGACAATTGTAATGTAAAGTACTAGGAAAATCTGCTTATGAATAGATAGCAAACTAATGAGTCATCCAATAACACGCCTAACGCCTAAACAATAGACCTTCAAAAGTGTAAAGGGTATCTAACAGATTCCTAAAATGCAAGAAAGTAATAACCAAATATATAAAGTACTCAGGAAATAGCCTTGGTAGTATATTAATTATGGAGTCCACTCATGTTGATTATGAGAGACGAACCCTGGAAGCTTCTGTCTGTTGCAAAATGGCCATGGTCCCATGAGGCAAAAAGGTGCAGTTAACATGATAGACAAAAGGGACTCAAATTGGTAAGTGTGGTGACCCATCTGACTTATCAATGATAACAAGAGATCTTGAGAGCGGTCCTGTGATAAGGCAAGCAACAAAGAAAGAAGCAAAATACAAAAAAAAAAGGGAGAAAAGGAACACTGCTCTTGGATTTGAGATGTGACCAAACAGGCCATGTTGGCATGTTGGACTATAGTATGGGCAATCTGGCTATGCACTGGCAAAGGCAAGATGGATAAGGAATCAATGTCATGATGGGAGAAACCAACTATTTTGAGTACCTAGGAGAGGTAATGTAAGGCAGGCTTTAACCTTTTGAGTGTGATTTTAGAATTGGGCGAAATTTCAAGCTCCTATCTTTTTTTTGGGAGCTAGACTTTCGGAGGCCATTTTTCTACTTTCTTCATACCATGGCCTTCATTTGGAACCAGCTAGAAATTATTATAAACAACTCATTGGCATTATTATATGGTGGATTCTTTTTCCAGGCGACCATCCACGTATCAACGGGAGCATATGCCAAAACGGAATATACCTTCCGTCAATTTAGATTAATTAGATACTCCGTTAATCGTCATGTCTTCGTCAGAAAGGAGAATCTGGCGAAACATCCCCTTATCTTCACAATTCAGAACAAATAATAAGAAATTGAGGACGAACACCTCCTTGGCCTACAGGTTGAATATAAAAATCCGGCATATACCCCAGCGGTTCAATTCACAGGCAGATCCGTTGTGTGATTTACGACTCAAATAATGAGCAGAAATGCGTGAAGAATACAGTGCGTTAGAGGGATTTCCTTTAGTTACATGATTCATTGCAACAGCGGCATTAATTCCAGGTCTAACATGTTCCAGCTCTTTGTGGGTTTGGTGGTTGGGATAAGTGTGCCTTTTTGCTTTGTGGGTTTTCTCTTTTCCAAGCTTTAGCCGAGTTACTGTTAGTGAATAGTAGGGATGGGGAGCCGGCTTCGTGTAGGTATTCCATTCCCTCTATTAAACAGCACAGCCGAAAAGGAGCCTTCGTTGCTTGTCCGTTTCTTGGCAGCCTGGTATCTAAACCTACAGCCCTACATCTGTCCTCTTTGGTCTCTGTACTTCTAGCTTAAGATAGACCTCTTTTGATCAGAAAGATTAACCTTGTTTTTTCACCTGCTCAGCGCACCACTTTCCACTCCAATAAGCCGGCTTTGTTAATAACAAATTCAATGTTTAAGCATCTGTCTCGATCATAACCTTCTTCTATACAGGCTGACAGTTTCTGGGTACTCATTCCGTTTGATTCTTCAGATTGATTAGGGTTTATTAGTTGGAAAGGCATCTAAGGTTAAGCAAAAAGATTTTTGTGCAGACCGACATGGTCTTTTACTGTGTAAATCCTGTTTGCGAGAAAATTTGTGCGCGGAGGTCTTTTTGAGCCAAGTGTGTTTTGGGTCCTTGCGGGTACTTGCAAGCTGTGAGCTGGGATCGATCTTGTGTTAGGCTGGCGAGGATTTGGGGGCCTATGTGCATGATCCATCCCCCAATGCATTGCACGGACAAGAATGACAGTGTTAGAACTAAACAAGAATGGCCGCCTCTCTGAGAAATGAGAAGGAAGAAGGGCAGGCTTCTGGGAACTCTGATACAACAAATGAACTGATATGACAGTGACTTGTTATCTATTGACTTGGGCCAGTCTCGATTCCTCAACTGGGTGTGGGTGCTCTATGAAGAGAATAAGGGGTCGGACTTTTTGTGGTGTTATGCTGGAAAAGTCTCTGTCCAAGGAAAAGGGCATTCCTGGGAGTTTTATCCGCAGCTTCTTGTAGGATAAATACTCTCTAGTACCATTCATGCATTAGGAGCTTTTGAGGACTTGTGGATTACAAACGCTTTGCTTTTGGGTGCAAGTTCCTGTAAGCTGTAGAGATTCTGATCCCTTTCGACATCTGATTACGATTGTTGGCGCGTCTAGGAAGGAAAGCCCCCTCTTGCACTTGACTTCTGTTATTGGAAAGGTGACCTGAGAAACTGTGCCTTCTAGTTGGCTGTTGATTTGATTGTTATGCAACAGATTCATGAGCGAAGTTGGTATGGATCCAAGTTCAGTACTTGCGAGTATATCACAACTTATTCGCATGCTTATTATGATGGGAAACAAGGTCAAATACCACAGGGTGCAATGGGATGCTTTATTGCCCTGTTTGGAGCTTCTATTGCCATTGATAGATGAAGCACATAGACAACAAGTCTATTTGTCAGAAACTGCTGTACAAGCTGTTCTTATCCTGGAGCAGATGCTACAAAAAATTAAGGAGCTCATGGAGCAATGTGACGAGAAAGCAAGTAAAGTGCATACAGTGAGTAGTCTTACATAAGCATGTTGTAATTGTTGATTCTATGCCCATGGTAGTAGTCTTAGTCCTTGTTTTTAATAAAGATTTGAGGGCATTTTATTACCAATCTGAAGGCTGCCAGAATTTTGTATATCATGCTGTTTAGTTACGCATTCTTCTGTTGAATTTTTTTCCTTTGGTCTGAAATATCTGGAGATAACCTAATTATCTATCCTCTGTTTTTTATAACCTTTAACTTATACAGGTCTAAACTGAAAAACCTGAAGGTACAACATCAAATTGGCAATCATGTTTAAGGGAAAGGAAAAATTGTTTTACTTAAGAAGTCTAAAAATATGTACTCTGATAAATGTGAAAGATAGTTCGTTTTACTGTTGAATAATGCTGGTACTTCTTATTTTAAAACCTTGTAACATTTGAGGTTTTGATGGAGGAGAATGATCAGTTATTTTATCTGCCTCCAACTCAATTAAGTGGAATGTTTGTGTCTGATTTATTGTCTGGGCAAAGCTGTAGTCTACTTTATTTTATGCGCAATTTGACATGCCAGTTTGTTACCTTTTAGGTCATCCGCAGCCATGATTTCACAACTTCACTTCAACACATCATTGTAGAAATTTCTCAGGCATTGAGTGATTTCTGCTCTGCATCTCGTGAACTACCTGCAGAGAGTCAAACACAGGCAGGTGCCCATAAGATTGTGTTATACATGCTTTGAAGTATGAGAATGCTTGTCTGTTGGTATGTTATCCCAGCTACTTTTCTTATATCTCATACACTTTGCGTATCCTCGTACAGGTTGATCAATGCATACAGCTCTTGATGAAAACAAGATGCGTGGCTGATATTTCTGACGAGAGGCTGTCGGAAGAAATAGAAAATATTGTTGAACAACAATCAGTTGACGGAGCACCAGATGAAATGCTAAGAAAGCTTTTCAGCAAACTTGGCGTTACATCTGCTGAAACATGTAAGAGAGAGATAGCTGAATTGGAGAAATTGAAAGGTCAAGAGCAGGATGGACAAGTGACATACTTGGATAAAGTTATCTCCCTACTTGTGCAGATCGAGGCATCACTTGATGACAATGAATCAAAGCGAGAGTCATGGGGTACATCAATTCCATCAGATTTTCGATGTCCCTTATCAAATGAGCTTATGACAGATCCAGTTATAGTTGCTTCTGGGCAAACATATGAAAGAACCTACATTCAGCAGTGGCTTGATCAAGGAAATACTTATTGTCCAAAAACACGACAATCCCTTGCTCATAAGAATGTCATTCCTAACTATACTGTCAAGGCATTGATCACAAACTGGTGCGAAGCGAACAACTTTCCATCGCCAGAGCCGGCAATACGGCCCCCTTTGGCCACTATTCCTAATGCAACCTCGTTTCTCCCAGTTGGGTTGAGTTTAAGATCATCCGATTCCTTGGATCATGATATCTCTGGAACTGTGTCCATATGCTCTGATACTGCAAGTACTGTTTCTAGAAGCTCAGCCAGGTCAGTGCGTACTGTTCGAGCAAAACCATTTGAACCTGGGAAGACTGATAGGAGGAGACCCATTACATGTGGTGGTAATGGTTTCCAAAATCATCACGGTAGTCCGTCCAAGTATTCCTTTTCTAATGGCAGGGAGTGGAATTCTTTCACAGAGAATGTGCATCAGAATGGCGTTCACAGGCGCATGGGTTCAGGCTCTAGTGATGCTTCCAGTTTAGATGATCTTGCAACAGCAATACCTGAGCCAGCTCCGCTTGATATTTCCTTATGTTTAAGTGATGCTTCTTCGCATTACAGCACAGATGTTTCTGGAGAACTAGAGAGATATGCAATGCTGTCAAATGGTAGTCCTGCATACCCAGAGAATTTTGGTTCTCCTGGAAGGCCTTGCGATTCTGGATCGCAAAGAAAACGGGTACACCATCAGAGGGCAAGTCTAACTCAAATTGTTGCTTCTCACCAACTTGATAGCTCAGAGGCTGGCTTAGCTTCACCAGTTGTAGTTGATACCTTGATTGAGGATTTGCAATCTGACTGTGTTGAGCTTCAGAGAAGTGCTGCACAACAATTGAGAATGCTTACAAAAACAAATAGAGAGAACAGAGTTATTGTTGCTAATGCTGGAGCAATTAAGCCTTTAGTTTCATTGTTAGGATCTGCTGATCCAGCTTCTTTAGAAAATGCCACAACCGCATTGCTAAACTTGTCAATCAATGATAACAACAAGACTGAAATAGCAGCAGCAGGTGCCATTGATCCTCTTGTTAATGTTCTAAGAATTGGAACAGCAGAGGCAAAGGAGAATGCTGCGGCAACACTGTTTAGCTTATCAATTCTAGAAGAAAATAAATCGACAATTGGTGCTTCAGGTGCCATACCTCTTCTGGTGCAGTTACTGGCCAACGGAGGCCTTCGTGGGAAGAAAGATGCTGCAACTGCTTTATTCAATCTTTCTTTACTATCTGAAAACAAATCAAGGATTGTTCGAGCTGGAGTTATAAAGCATCTTGTGAAGTTCATGACGGAACGTGGTTCTGGTATGGTGGACAAAGCAGTAGCTATTATGGCAAACTTAGCGACATCTGCTGATGGTAGATGTGCTATTGGTGATGAAGGTGGAATCCCTGCCCTTGTAGAGGTAGTTGACTCTGGCTCCCAACGAGGCAAAGAAAATGCAGCAGCAGCTTTGCTCCATCTCTGTACAAATAGCAATAGACACCGAACCATGGTCTTGCAAGAGGGAGCTATCCCGCCTTTACATGCTCTTTCACAAAATGGCACTCCTCGAGCAAAAGAGAAGGTATTTCCAATTCATCCATGTCTTAATCTATGTTCTCACCTCAAGACAACATGGAATTTCTTACATGTAGCTGCTTCTATTTAACCTTTTATGCAGGCGTCTGCTCTTCTTCGACACTTTAGAGAACAACGACATGGAAGTTTTGGAGGAAGAATTGGGCCAGATTATCAGCGTTTTTGATGCAAGAACTCTGGAGCTAATTTATTGCTGCGGTTTATGTAAGATTGTTGTACAATTTCTATACCATCCTATGGTAAGAGGCAAAACTGTGCTATACTAGAGAGTTGTATAGGGGTAGCTCCAAGCGCCTTCGCTTGGATCATGTATGTACTTATTATCAGGATGTACCAGTAGCGTGAGAGGACTGTAACTGTGTTGGGAAATCTTGTTGGTTCAGTAGCCTGGTCTGATGGAACATTTTGAAAAATGGCAGCATTTTGAACTTTTTGGCATGGACAATGCAAGATACTTTATAAGGTTTTGAAAGAGTTCGCATATCTCTATGTTGTGCGGTGGGTCTGCTGCTAATGAGATAAACATAAAATGTAACTTTCCAGCTGAACTTTACAAAACATTATAGCAACATTTAGTATTCATAGTCCAGAGGGACACACGTTATAGTGATCCAACATCCAGCTTATGTTGCAATATGTAGAGAGGCAAATATGGCTCCTAACCCTTTTCTCTTTATAAGTTTCTGAAATGTTTGATTGCAAAAGTTTCTATTCATAGGATGACATCGACATGTTACAAAATATCCAGCAGAGAGGCTTTGCAAGTTCAGAATATGGCGTCATAACCCAAATGTATAGTATTGCACTCTATAAATCCAGCTGATCTGTTCATCTATTCCGCCGTGATATTTGTCGTTTTGTTGCTTGTTATCAATTCAACAAAGAAGCTTATGTTTATAAGATCCATAAAACGTGGACTCAAAGGCAAGTTTTGGAAGAATAGAATAGAAAGGAGACAAATAGGTAGGTAAATAGTAAATTATATGTCATAACACATTGGCATTTTGTAGAACACATGGCTCATCTCATGGTGATATATGGGGATTGCTGTATATTTTGTTGATGGTTTTTGTAGAAAGTTTCAAGCCCGAGTCTTAGCTTAATCATTTTGTTTTGGTATGTATTTTGATTGTGTTCATGCACTTGGGAGTCCCCCCAGGATTTAGAATATATAGTGTACATGCTCTATGAAACATGGTCAGCTCGAATGCCACCATCTGGGCGAGTTATCAACAATAGTATGGGAGTCCGCCAATGGTGCCTACTCTCTCTTATGTTGTTTGAACTGTACATCGATTAACTCGAGAATTGGGCTGCACAGAATGGAGGTAGGCTTGCTCTCCATATCATCCAATAGCTGATATATATGAATGACCTGGATCTCTCAGCTTATACCCTAGCGAGTGTATAGCGGCATCTAGATGCACTGAGTACTTTCTGCCAGGCCACTGGAATGCATGTTAATTTAGCCAAAATCAAGGTGCTCCTAGTGTCGTCTTCAAGGCATTGGAAACAACCTGCTCTGATACCATATTGTGAAATGAGAATTGGGAAGCGCCAGTATCAAGGAAGCAACTTATCCTTTGTTCATTGTCCAGTAGAATACAAATAGGCGAGTCGCTTGAAGTTAGGAACAACTACGAAATGATTACAGTAAAATCTCATCTACTTTTAACGGCTACTATCAGTCATCTTTTTGTTTCCAATAAAGAACAAGTGTTTGAATCCTATCTTGGAGTAATTCGAAAGATGTGGAAGCACTGGCAGATGTTAGAATATGGCAGATCCTTATGGGTGCTGTTTTTTTTTTTTTTTTTTTTTGCAGACAAGTTTTTTTTTTTGAAGAACTGTGTCATCAATATATTAAAAGAATGGTAATGTTACAAAGCAAGTGAGGAGGAAGGAGAATCGCCCCAAAAGAGACAAATGATACCTCACACTCCACAACAAACTCACGTAAAAAACGCGCAACTCTCATCGGGCATAAAATCGACCATCACCATCTACAACACCCAAGAAGTCCCGCCAAATGGCGATCCACAACCGCCACAGCTTCCAAATCAGCCACACCAACCAAGCCACGCGATAGTTGCAAGGCTTGTTGCCGCAAGAGCGCCAAGCACCGTGATACATATGAAGCAAAGAATCAGCCGGTTAGTCAATCTCACCAAACAGCCCCCACCCAATCCTGTGCAACCCGCAAATGAGGGCATAAACCGCATAATGCTCCAGCCTCACGATGAAGGCCACAACAAGGGCGAGAGGGCTCACACCCACCCTAAACCGACTCACAAGGACATTCACCGAGCACAATTGCACCACCGCCACGTATACCCTAACCTTCTGGGGGAAGTGAGCTCCATGTCCACGCCCAAACCGAAGCCATCGAACCCTAAGTCGGCAGAGACCACTTGCCTCAAGGGGGCGAGAGGTCATGAATAGCCAAAGACCCAAAAAGAACAAGACCGCACAAAACAAGAAGACACAACATCCGAATGAACCTTCCAAACCTGCACCACCACATCATCCTGAGGGACAAGTGTTTATACAAGGTTCTGAAGCTTTTTCGGCATCTACTGCATTAGGGGAAGTAGCCAAACCGAATTCGGCATGCTACCTCTGTACAGCCGACCAACATTATGTTGCCTCCAATTTGCACAACCTGGTTCTGCCCAATCGTATATTTCCTTTTAAATGCCCAATCTAGGCAATTCTCAAATGATTTTAGACACGTGTGTTACAAAAAATGGCCAAAGTGTCAGTCCCTCGCGAAGAAGCCATATCCCAAAAGATACCTTTTTTTTTCTTAAAACTTGTGCGGCGAGTATAGTTACCTGCTCTAGCAGGTTTAGGCCAGTCACATGACATATCCGGATATATATTGGCATATATTTAAAATATGCTTAATACCCACATGAACGAGGGTTTGCCCTTTAGGGGGGCAACCCAAAAAAGGAGTAGTATGAAGTTTCTATAGGAATTTTATTGGAGGATACAGGTCATTCCAATCTTGGTTCGGGAAGTTCCCCAGAACTCTTGTAACCTACTGGACAAAATCCATATTTAGCTGGACAGATTTGAAACAAGAGGAAAACTTCCAGCTGAAAATAGCAGATTTTCTTAGTATTTTTGGAGGAATCGTGGCCTTGTGTTAGAGCTTGCCGAGACAGGTTCAGAACAGTCGGAAATGAAATGAAATGAAATGAAATTTATTATTACGTCTTCGAGACCGCCAGGCCTATGAGACGTTTACACATCACAATCAAAGTCATAAAACAAATCATCCAGTGCATCCTCTGAGAATAATACACTGGGCTCCTCTACCTCTATCTCCTCCACATTTTTCCTTTTCAACCATTCCTCTCTATGCTTAAGAATCTCAACAATACACCCTCCAATACATGAACCCACGGTTCCACTAAGTGAATCCACATCAATCCCATACTTTGCTCTTATATATCTAATAGGCATCACAAAAGAGCAAAACATGCGCCATCCTCCACTACCCCCAGATCACATATTTTTCAAAATCTATATTCATGTGCAATGTCCGCCCATCTCCCAACTTCTACACCAAGATGATGTGAACTTAACCGGATTCTAGCAATTGCTTGGACTTCACCGGGATATGGGTTCCCGAGATATTGTGCTTCCCCGAAAAACTCCCCAACCAAGGTTCCACTTAAGTGAACGCCCACAAGGATCTAAATTCACGGTTTTTTATGCTTTTGTTCAAAACATTAAAACAACTTTGCTCTCGAAGCTTAAATACCGCTCGCCAAGAAACCTCCGCAAGGTTTTCCGATTTCGGTTGACCATGGCTATGGCGGTCGGTATGGAAGTTCCGCTTTGCAAAGCTCGCTATGGAGGTCGGTTATGGAGGTTCCGCTTTGCAAAGCTCGCTATGAAGGTCGACCGTGTTTAAACCTCCCGCTTATTGTGTTTTCAAGATGCCATAGTCCAGCCATACTAGTTTGTTTCACTAAGAAAATGGGCTTCCTATGCCATAGCTCGCCCGAATAGTTCCGCCATAGCTCGGAATAGTTTCTGCATGAAAAGAAACTCATATACAAAACGATAGTTCCGCCATAGCTATTCTTGAAACTTCCTATGCCATAGCTCTGCCAGAATACTGATGCATGAAAAGAAACTCTGTCAAAACGCCGAATCTGATGCAAAACACCGAATCTAATGCAAGCTTGCAAAGCTCATTCCGCCACTCACTGCGCCACTCCATCGCTTGCCGGAAGAGAATAGACCCAAAATTTTCCCTTTTTTGCCACGTAGCAAAAATTTCGTCCTTGTGGACATTTAAGATGGAGGAAACCGCATTGGGGAGGGGGTTTCCTCCATCTTAAATGTTAGCAATAAATTGAGGGTGTGATGAGGGAGCAGCATATAATTGGTAGCCAACCATGGTACAGCGCCGCTCGCGGGCGGCCGCCAGGGGGTTTATTTCAGGAAACCCCCGAGCCAATGCGGTTTCCTCCATCTTAAATGTTAGCAATAAATTGAGGGTGTGATGAGGGAGCAGCATATAATTGGTAGCCAACCATGGTACAGTTACCGCATTTGTTTGGCCGCATTTAACGAACACATTTGGCGATTACTTGGATTGCATGCAAAATAACCACGTAGATACAATACACATATTTTCTTTAAAAGGGAGCATGACAACAGGTTGGAGCTACAACTATGGCGATGGCGAAGACGGACCGGTTATGCCTAATTCTCATTTTAGCCTCATGCCTCTTCCAATTCTGCGCAGCAGAAGAGTTGGCCGCTAGGCGCGACTGGGACTATGTAAGACCTTTTTTTCCGAGCATATTGGATGATCGTTTTCCTTTTGTTCAGTTAGCCAGGGATGCAAACGCCATAGCCATGGCCAATACAAGGGTGGACTGGCTGGAAACGCCGGAATCCCACGTTTTCAAAGCAGATTTGCCCGGCTTGAGCAAGCAGGATGTTAGGGTTGAGATTGAAGACGGAAATACTCTGCGGATTAGTGCGCATCGAAAAAAAGAGAAAATCGAAGATGCCGATAAGTGGCACCGTGTTGAGCGCGTTGAAGGTAGCTTTTTGCGCACTTTCAGGCTTCCTGGAGATGCTAAGGTTGAAGACATCAAAGCAGAAATGCTTAACGGAGTTCTTACAGTTACTATCCCTAAGCTTGATCAGCCGAAACGCCTTATTCAGCCTGTTGAAATCATAGATTCGTCTTCTGTGTCCTCTGCATCGGACTCTTCAGATTCAGCCAAGTCTTCAGATTTGTGATCCTGTTTCTATCTTGCTTTTATTTGGTTCTTCTGGCTTCAGATTTCTACATTTGACTTTATAGCTGTATGCTGGTGTGGTGGCTTCTCTTTTAGGAGGATCTTTTTTTTTCCTGGGTTAGGTAAGTGTTGATCTTATGGTGTGTCTCTTTTAGGAGGATCTTTTTTTTTTTTTCTGGGTTAGGTAAGAAGTGTTGATCTTAGTTTAGTTTCAGCCTCAAAACAATGAGAATATATAAGTACTATATCTATAAGAAATCGGACATTGTGGGATAAGGCCATTGAACCACTTTATGAAGTCTATATAGATGTGAGTGTATTGTATCTGATGTGGACATGTGGTGGTGTAGAGGGACCCTCGGCGCTGCTATTGGCTTCTCAAACTGACTGGAGCAACTAGGAGGATTCACCAAGCACTGGTGAATCCTATGGCTTGGAGGAAGTGAATCCTCCAAGCCATAGGAGGATGGATTTGCTTGAGTGAAGCTTGAGGATTTGCTTAGGTGAATCCTCTAATCAAATCACCTTAAAAAGCCGTGCTATAAAGTGCAATAAAAGCATGCCTATAAACTGACACTTAGTCATTAAGAGGACGCAGACCTATAAACTGACACTTAATCATTAAGAGGACGCAGACCTATAAACTAACACTTGTCAGTAAGAGGATTCGAGTGAGTGAATTCTCCAAGGAGGATTTGCTTGTGCGAATCTTGAGGATTCGTTGAGTGAATTCTCTTGGTTGCTTTAGGGAGCCAATAAAGTGGATGCGTAGATATGTTATGTAGAGGTATTGGGCTACAAATCTATTGTTTAGACGGCCTGCAAGTCAAGGAGGATTCGCTTGTGTGAATCTTGAGGATTTGCTTGAGTGAATCTTGAGGATTCGCTTGAGTGAATCCTCTTTGGATGCTCTAGTCAATTTAAGGAGCCAATAAAGTGGGCGCATAGATATGTTACGTAGAGGTATTGGGCTACAAATCTATTGTGTAGACGGATTAGGCGTACTATGTAATTTCAATAATAGATTTGTGGTTTTGAGGGATTGAACATGCTCGTTGATGTCAATTAGGGTTGTCTTTGATTTGCGATGGAGTTGAATGACTTCTAAGAATTGTTGGACGAGGTTTGCATGGACGTAGGTTGCTACACAAAGAGATTCCATTTGAAATTCTACCATTATCACTAATGTATTGATCTATATATTACGGACGTAGGTTGCTACACAAAGAGATCCCATTTGAAATTCTATCATTATCACTATTAATGTTCTAATTATTTTTTTTGGTATTTGGGGAGGGTATCTCACTGATGGTTGGGCCTAGATTTTGGGGGCGTATGTATGCGAAATCATAGTGAAGAGTGTATTTTTTGAGTGTTTTGAGCTGCTTGTTGGCCAGTCAAAATAGCAATCCGAAATCGGCTCTGGTTGGTGTTGATCTGCATGGTATATGAGGATAGAAGGATAAGAACACACGCTGTTTTCTTTTTTCAGCAGGGGTTTTGGCAGGGGCAGGGGCAGGGGTTTCGACAGGCAGGCAGGGGTTTCGGCACGGCCACGTTCTTCTGATTCACAGTGCTTGCTTCTGAATGATAGTGCTTGCTTCTGCATGATAGGGCATTCCGGCCCAGGATGGCTGGAAGTCCAGCATGATTCCGGCAAATGCAGGTTCGGGGGCGAAGGCTCCGGCATGCCTTCGGTTTCTCTTCGATTTTAAGCATGGCTTTGGTTTTTCTTCTTCCATTTTGCATTTGCTCAGTGTTTGGGTTTTCCTTCTTGAGTTTTGCATTTGCTCAGTGTCTTGGTGAAGCCGGACTGAGTTTTTTGTTGCTTTAATAGCAGGGGACGAATATCTGCTGGGATGCACTAGTTTGAAGCTAGAAATGGCGTGCCCAAAGGCTAGCGTGGGAAGAATAGAGTGTTATGGGCTTATTCCCAAGACTCAGTTCCATCAACGACCCCTCTCATCGCCTGTATAGCCCCAATGACCCACAAAACAAATCATTCATTTGTTACCCTGGAAGCTAATACGCTGCTTTGATTTAGAGTAGACGCGAAAATTTTCAGGCTAGAATCCCATTCTTCATCTAAGCAGGTCCAATCTCGCATTTCAATTCAAAATACGAGTCCTGGGTCATCTTGCTCTTGGGTACTCTGTGTTTTCTGTTTAGAATTTCTTGACCATTTAGGCTTTCCTGTTGCATAATCTAGCTTCTTTGCATTAGTATTGAAATGCTCATCTGGTTAATAGGATGTGGGACATAATCTCTCTGGATCTATTAGTTAAATATAGCGATTCTGCACTCTACGACTTTAAATTTAGTTGCACGAAGGTGAGCCAGCCAAAAGATTTAACAGATACACAGAACTGTATAGAGCTCCAAAACCCAGATGGGTTTTCCTTCTTGAGGTTCGCATTTGCTCAGTGTCTTGGTGAGGGCGTGGTGTACATTTGCCGGAGTAGCCGGATTGGGGCAGAGATTAGAGCCGGAGCATCGTGAAGGCCTGGAGCTTCGAATCTTATGGCCGAATCTCATGGCCTTGGCTCCAACTTCATGCTAGTTCCGGATGCGATGCGAGCAGAGGCACGCCTTGACCTTTTCCCCTTTTTTTTTCATCTTCTAACCATGTGTGGCGTTTGGACCATTGGAAGTGGTGGGCGAATTGCTGGCAAAAAATTTAATGGCCTTTGATTTGGCACAGAACAGAGAATATTCCAAAGATCAATGGTCAAAAATCAAAGATGAGGAAAAAACCGATATATCACTATCTTTTCCTGCACTTTCAACTGGTCTTCTTTTCCACTAGCATTAGCATTATCTTATCTTATTCTTGGTAGCCTTTTAATATTTAATTATTGTGTTTGGTGATGGGGCCTAGTCCCCAGGTTTTAGATGGGCTGTTGCCCTTGCATGTGCCGTCCCATAACCCGTTGGGTTCCCGTGGATGTAAAAATTCATCTTATCTTATCTTATCTTCATATTATCAATTTGAAACATTTAAGTTTGTAGAGCCATAATCCACCATAGTAAGTGATGTGCCATTTGTTTTAATCTAAATGTGAGAAAATTATACTTTTGACAAAGTAGGACAAAATTTATATTTGTTATGTTGCATTCTCATTGTTTTAATCTAATCCACTATTGAGCACCTACTCAAAAATGTTAAATGTACTATATGCAATTAAACATCGTATGTTATTAAGGCAACTTTAGCACCAAACCTAATGCACATAAGATTGCAATTAAACATCGTATGTTATTGAAGGCAACTTTAGACCAAACCTAATACACATAAGATTGCACTATTTGGAGTTTCTTTCCATACACATGGTGGTTCAACGAGTGAAAGTGCATGAAGAACTCTAGAAGACACTTTCACAATTTAGCACAGACTACCCAATTAACTTAAATGTAGTCAATACAAATGTGTTTTCAAATTGATTAACACGAAAGTGCCATTATTGTCAAAGTGCCATTGTTGGATGTTCATGTTGTAGAAAAACAAGGACGACAGTTGTTAATTCTATTACTTATAGATAGAGTCCATTAATCCTTAACTTTTCGTCTCAATATCATGAGATAACATGGTGGTTATTTGCACTTCCCAATTATGCTGGCTTTGCCTTGTTTTCACAAGACCTACGAAAACACACGCCCCTACTTACTCGAGGCAATGTCAGGCACACGTTTTCTAGTATTTATCTAATTTAACTATACAAGAAATTTATCGCGGCCGTCAAGGCCGCCGCAAACATTTCTCTTCCCAACCGGCTCACTTCTTGGTTTCCTGGTATGTGTTGAACTTTGTTCTAATTTAAGCCACATTGTAAAAGAAGGTATTGAAGTTAATTAGATACATTTAAATTAAAGTTTGCCATTTTAATGTTTGTTGTGATAAGCTATTGTTGGGATGATTAATGTTTTCTATGCTAATTATTGGTGGCCTGAATGATGGTGCCACGAGTCAGAGAGTTTGTTGCAAAAGACGCATAGGTTGCCTCATCAACATAAGTCAAGAAAGAGTTTAATCCCAAATTTATAGTTTTATCTAGCTCAAGATAGAACAATGACAATATGGCACAAATATACCAAGGTCTTAATGACGTATTATCTTAATAAATAAAACACTGGAGTAGTATCCCCACCACACTGTCACAAATGTAATTCATTTTAGCAACAAAAGCTGAGAAATCCATAGATTGAGCCTTGGATATCTATAATAAGTAGCAAATAGCGACCGATGCTCTCAAAACTTCTCTGTAGTTGGACAATGTGACCAAGTCCAAATCCAATTAGAGAATACTCTTCTTTCTAATACTTATGTATGTTGTTAACTTGCTAAAAATGTAGCCATAAGTATGACCTCAAGTGATAACTTAAAAAATGCAAATGATTATCAATTCTTTGCCTCCATTTTTAGGTTTGAGCATAATTTTTGCACATTGAAAAGCCATGAAGAAAGGAGCTTGAATTTCATCTGCACATTCATAAATACCCTGTGACAATGCAAGTAATAAATTAATAAAACATGTCAGACGAATGCTATAATGTTTTGTTATTCTGTGTCAACCAATTGCGAAATCATTTACCTAGCACTGAACCACGATTCCATTATTTTGAAATTATTCCATCATTTTAAAATTCACAAATAGTGAGAACCCCAATTTCAACGATGTGGAATTGCATGTAAATACTTTTTATTATCAGCCTTAATTCTAACATGCCTCAAATTACAAGTTAACACTTATCACAAGCCAGTATTCCACATTCAAGTAGATGTAACTCAAGTAGATAATCACAGGCCAGTATTTCACATTCAAGTACATATACTGAATGTGAGATTACAATGAAAGCATGAATACAATGAAAATGCACTGAAAGTAGGATTAGAGTGAAAGTAAGATTCACGTCATAAGATACTCATGGACTCTTGTACTTTATTTTGCTTGTTCGGCTATCTTCTCTAGTGACTTCAGAACTTTATCCTTCACAGAGATTGGAATCTTCATGCACCCCTTTCTCGGATCCATCTTGCCCTTTCTGAGGTTCCATAACATCAACACGGATTTTATTTCAACCCATTAGGCAGGATCACTTGCATCATACTTCCATTGCTTAGTTTTTGTTAGGATTATTTGCTTCCCTACAAGCAATCGAGATGGCATACCCTAACCAAATAGGATATCTTCATCTGATGGCCTAACGATCAAATATTGGCCATCCTTCAAATCCATCTTAGGATCATATGGAGCAAGTCCATAATACTTGGGACGCTCTTTTCTAGGTCCAACATAGTGCTCTTCATCCTCTTCCACCTCCTCTTCAGACTCCTCTGTCATCAAGTGGATCGGCTGCTGATCAGGTTGGAATTGACCATGGTCGAGCCACCATCGACTTTGAGGTAGCCAACCCTCTCGAAGGACGCTACTACTTGTGTCCAAACTCCCTAAAAGTATATGAACTTCATTCCAATAATTTACGAGTGCTTCATTGCATGCTCTTCTCTCTAAAAAAAACTATTCTATTCTATTCTATTCTTCTCTCTGGTGCTATGTGTTTATCTGCTAAGAATTTCTCCCAGTACTTTATATAATCCATTATCCCTTCCATAGTCCGTTCATAGTCCTTCACTTCTCCTAATGATTTCATAGCTTTAGGCTCTCCCATCGGCACCATTGGTTCACCTGCCACATCCTCTTTCCAAGTCAATATATCCTTATCTTCCGTTTCCACACAGGATCTCCAGCCCTCATCTTGTAATGCATTATTGGCTTTCCATTCTTCACCCAAAACCTAAATTGCAATGGAGCACTATGCCCAATAAGGTCTTCATGAGCATAACCCTCTATGAACTCTTTCTACTTGGGGACTTCTTGTATCAATGAATCAATAGGAGGAGGTGAAGAACACTGCGTAAATGGCTCCAAAAGCCTCGGATAGATTGGTGACATCACTTTTCTGCAATTTGATCCTATAATGCTCAAACATTGCATCAATGTCTTCGTGAGTGTGGCCAGGCATCAAGTAACCAACATAGACTATTTCAAACACTCCAACCCATGTAAGATATGACAAAGTATGCAAACAAGTATCTATTTTTATTCTGGCCAGCACAATTGTCAAGTTGCAAGAGTAGCTTCTTGGGTAGTCGGCGCCCCGGTATTGGGTTCACATGAATTGAAGGTGCTGGCCCATTCATCCTTCCTATGGTCAAATCCTCTAGTTTCATGGGACCAGTGTCATGCAATGCCTTGAAGAGATGTTGCAATGACTTACAAGAATGAACCTCTCCATTAAAACCATGTTCCAAATTGCGCAAATCTTTTGCAATACTACCAACATGGAAGTTTGGACCATCATCCCATAATTCTAATGTAAAATGATCGTGATGCACTGCTCCCTGGCCATGAGTTATGAATCCAGCTAGTGATATTTGCAATGGGAAAGACCTTGCAACAGACTTTGGTATAGCCCTAAACTGGGGCAAGCAGGTTTTTTGCTGATCCATCTTGTCATGAATGACGCATAGAAAATTCTCTGGTTTCATTGTAAAAAACATCTCCACATCCAGTATGTTGATCGACATGACATTTGCTCCATCGTGTGAATTCTCATTTCCTTCCGAACCGCTGATCTTTCCACCTCAAGCTTCGACTTCTCGAGCTTATTTAACAAATCCACGTATATATTGCACGTTGAGAAGTTGTTATATTGCATTCTCTTGACATCTGAAAAATGCTTACTCCAGAGCTTGCTGAAGGCTGATTGTGAAATCCTGTCCACACCCATCCTCTAGAAGATGATTGATCATTTGTAAAATCACTTTTTGTGTGAAATATGCAGGTAACATTTGAACTACTTTCCTACATCCCTTTTCATCAACCACACTTTTGTGACGCATACTCTCAGCATGATAGTTAACAAACTTCTCGAATAAACTCTAGCTGCAAGCACCCTAGGGTTGTCCTCGCCTTTCCCCGATTACCATGCCAACCTATTTGATCCCCCCTCTTTTGGTTCCGCCTTAATCTCCACCATGTAGAGGCTGAAATACCTAGTATGGTTGTCACTGTACTACTGCATATCCATTTCTCACCAATAGGAAATCTCCTGTTCCTAACACAGGCGACGACCTGAATGCATGTTCTATGATATTGTAAATATAAGTTTTTCTAGCGTCATGAGTTTTCTCCTTGTAGATCGATCGGGCTTCCACATGTTCCTTCACTGGGAATCTACCAAAGCAGTTGTTGGGGTAGCCACAATCCTCTCCTCTGACGGCTTGCATGGTCTCTTCACTGCAGTTGTTAGTATCTTTCACAGTCCGCACCTTTTCCTTCCTCTTCTTCCTCTTCAAGAAGTTATAGCCCTTCTTTCTGGTATGGATACATCCAAAGGAGGTATGGAAGGAATGTCATTTAATTCTTTGAAGCATCCCTTTTTTTATTATCTCAATGGAGTCCACTGGCCAGAGCAACAAGGCTGGCAACTCTAAACTATTGTTGATATTATTGCAAGCATAGCAGTGTTTGTCCTTCAGCTCAACACTGAAGTTATGAAGCTGTATTGAAGAAATGGAGACTCCCACAAAGTCATCACCAATAGCATGTCTATTATAGCAGTGCATAGGATCCCATAGTATAAGCACACCTTCACCAACAATTCCTCTATTGCACTGATGATGCAAAATCACTTTCTCATCCTTTCATGTTAATTTGGTAACTACTATTCTTCTTTCCTCATTAGCTTCAGCTGGGTTTTTAATATTTTCTGCATTTGCTTCAGGTGGGTGTTCATTCTTATCTACTTATTTAAAACGAGAGGTGCTCACAGGCCCCAACATATGATCTGGGTCGTAGGATCGACGAATCCTACGACTGTGGTAGTCCAGGGTGCACCTCATTTAGAATATGTAGCAAAATAACAGGGGGTTCCCCAAACCATTCTTGAAAAATATGTAAAAAATAACAATTCTTGAAACCATAGTCTATATATCCCTAAAACAATTGAATGGGTTGTATTAAAAAAAAAAAAAAACCTTTAAGTCTGAAAACAGACTTTAATCCTTAAGACCTTTACAAGAAAAAAAGGATTCAATAAGCAGTCCTTCTATTGAAAAGGTGGCTTCAATACAAGGCCAAGATCTGGTTACATAATCATAAACTGCTTGAAATTCAAATATTTCTTACCTTGAAAATCAAATACAATACAATATTACAATTTACCTTGTCAATAAATGTATTATAATATTGCACAAAATACACTAGGGTCAGAATACCCCAAAAAAAACCTCAAGATCTTTCAAATTAGTCCCAGATCGATTTGTAAACCATATGTTCTTGATCTTTGACAATACTTCAATCTATGACAAAAAACATAGCAGGGAGTATAGAATCCTGTTACCTGCACCCAAAAAAACAAACACAAGCATCAGAATGATTGTACTGTTTAGGGTAGCAGGTGTCATAAGATCCTATAAGTTTATCACCCTTCACCCTGCTTGTTTAATACAAACACTTCATTGGGTAAGGTCATTAGCAGCCGGAGATATCAGAAACCTTTAAACATAAATTTCTAATGTCCTACATCATTATAATAACATGTCAACACAGCCTCTGATCTTAGAGTTTATTTATAATGGTTTAAGCAAGCATCCATGCTATCCTACCAGCCTGCCATTAACCTTACTCTTTAGATGTACTACAGTTTAAACCTAAACATTTTCCAGCAGTCAACAGCTTATTTCTGATTTATCTACTGCTGCTTATTCATCTCTATTCTAACCTATACACCCAGCCATGTAATAGCATAAACCAGCGACCATCTTTTATATGTACTCCATATTTCTAAACCAATGTGCTGCAATTCATAATCTATTATTAAGAAAGCATATAAACAGCATAATGTCAGCCAATTTTCATAATATCCTGTATACATTACCCTGGATGCTCTCAGTCCAAGCTACTAGAGGAAGTGGTATTTTATCTACCTATTTAACACCATGATATTATTCAACTAGATTCTACTTAAAATTTTCATATAAAACCATTGCAATCTTGCCATAATACACATAATGCATTCCAGAGAAACATGTAAAAGAGATCTACATCTGTTTTTAGTCATAACCAGATTGTTTTAGAGAATCTGCCTGCTCAAACCTGAGAGATTTGTGCAGTGCCAGCAATCTTGCCATCTTCATTGTTCTTCTTGGAGCCAAATTGTTCTAGTACTTCATGAACTGGAGTATCCAACCCTTTATTCGAAATTGCATCATGGGCCACAGTAGCATCTACAGGGGTACCAATACTTCTCCCACAACCTTCCATGTTCCCTGGATCAGGAGCCTTATTTGGGCTAGCTGCCTTCAATTTTTTATGAAAATCAAATAGTTTCCTCTTGCTACTGGCACTAGCGTTTTCCTCTGCCAGCCTTTTCTTGGTGGCCAGATTGAGATCACCCTTCTTTCTCCCCATAGCACAGCTCTGATAGCAAGCATACGTGAGCAGTAATATCGTGATCAAACAATCTGCATTATGTAAAAGCCGAAGTAGAAAACACATGCTTAAATATACCAGATGGCCACAATGCTACCGTCTGTTCTTATCTAAAGGTGTTTTTCAACACAACCCTGTAATGATCATAAGATAGAACATAGCTGGCACAAACCGTTGCTAGGAACTCCACCGTGAAGATGAGCTGGCCTGGCCAGAGCTTTACTCTGGCCGTAATCTTTCCTCCGGCACCAACAGTCTTGCCCTAATCTTTTCGTTAGGTATTTTTAACAAATAAAATGCAACATCAAAACCAATTACCATGATATTAAATAAACACATGTTTAACCTTCCACAACCTTCAAGTAATATTAAACAATTACATGTTCCTAGGATAATTCACGCTAAGAGAAACACCATGCACATATATGTTGCCCTATTGCATTTGAAACTTCTAGAATTTTCAAGCCTTAAATCAATCTCCTCTTTTAATTCTGTAGTGATCTTTTTCCTTTTTGGAATATCATTGTAAATTCAATTATAGCCACCAGGAGAATTTCATCCCCTTAGACAAGTAGGCAGTGTGCTTCACATTATGTGGTCAGTATGCTCTGAACCCAAATTCCATTCATGCCAGCTATCTCACGGGTCACCCCTAATCAACATATTCCAAGTTTTACATATCCTTTATATCCAGTCATGAATCTTCAACCAACTATTTAGCAATAATAAAAAAAAAAAAAAAAAAAAAAAACAAATAGATTCAAGATAAAAAATAATCACATTAGCTTACTGGGTATATTAGTTAAAGTAGTCTTATTAGGACATTGAGTTATTTTGGTAGAGGTTCGAGCCTCCATATTTCATATTCTAAAATCTTAGGCAAAACCATATAGAGGTTTGATATTATCTCAAAACCTTAGGCGAAATTGTATTTCATATTTCAAAATCAGAGGCGCCTCCTATCATAAATGACTATAAGCGAAACAAGAGGTGCTCACAGGCCCTAACATATGTTCTGGGTCGTAGGATCGACGAATCCTACGACTGTGGTAGTCTAGGGTGCATATCGTTTAGAATATATAGCAAAATAACAGGTTAATACATAATGCCTTCCGGGGACAAAGAGTCACCACTTCCAATGTTGATGCAAATAGGGTTTGCTTTAACTCGATTATATTATATTGAGAGAGGTCTTATTGTAAGAGCTTTTTAAAAACTTTCTTGCAAGCTAAATAATTGATCAATCGGAAGCTTCTTCTTCATTGATATGCTATGTCAATGGGTCCATTGACCATCATATATTGCAACATAGGCCAATAATACAAGGTAACCTAAATATGAAAATTTGAGAGTTTACAATAAAATATTATAGCTGATTCTCGTCCCTTGACAAATGAGGGGTGTTTTTAATAATTTATAAAACCTAGAACCTAATAGGGATAGCAACTGAATTGTAGGCATGAGTCTGCAGATCGTTTTCAATAGGAGCCTGCTTTACAGAATTTGTTTTCAAATTCTCTTTTACTGCCACAACAAAAGACTCTAGATTTGATCTGGAGGACCCCCCTTCTTTCACTGCCAGACTTAGCTTGTCTCTTAGTTTCAACATTTTATTCCTGAGTCCTTGTCCCTCTTCTTGCTGCATTAATCTCCTCACTTTCTCTTCAACTTCTTTCTGATCTATAATACCATCTTCTCTTTCATTTTGGTCTGGCCTGGCCAGTCCCTACATGTGATACTGAGCACGGCTTCAATATGGATGCTAAGACCACATCTTCAAGAGGTCATGGATGTACGGGATCATCCATGTTCTCAGGCACCCACCTGACTGGTATGTATATTTCATGATATATATATTTATACAGTTTGACAACACCCTTATTACTGCCATGTTTTTTTCCTCGAAACCCTTCAGGACGGGGTTCTTTTTAACCCGGGCCATAATAAGTCTGCCGCGCTCTTTTATTGGGTCCCATAGACCAATTGGTCTTCCGTGGATGATAAAAATAATTCTATTTTATTCTAATCTATTCTTCTCTCTATAAAGCCTTTGGCATCTTCTTTTTAGTAGTCCTAAGCTTAACATACCCTGCTAACTAGATGATGCAACAAGAGATGATATCTAACTTTTATAAAACAACTAGATCCATTTCTCATTGAGATCATTTTACCAATCAGGAAAAATACTCAGATTGGAAGCTCAAAAAAAGGAGCAGCTACTTTCTTTGAGGCTGTACTCAAAATTTCTGGGTTGAGTTCTTAATCTCCAAAGCCCTTTCAGGTTGAGTTCTACTAACGACATCATCCTAGAGGTTATCAAGCAAACCCATGAAGGAAGAGAAGATTTAGCAAAGCCAGTCCAGTGCATCCCAGAGATTTTTGAAGTCCATTTGGATCTCCTTTTTCATCTTTAGACCTTCCATTTGCATAAATTTGATGAAAACTGTGTCTAAGATGTGATCATGGGGACAATTATATGCATCTTCCTAACATCTGACCAATCACCTAAACATATTGAACCACCATACATTATTAGAGTTAACTTTCTTTCTATTGAGCATAGCGGGTAATATTGATATCATGGATGGTCCTGTCCACTTGAGAAGCTTCGCGTGCACACCATCTAGGTCTGACGCTTTTCTATTGGCTAGATGCTGTAGGCCCTGATTTACATCTGCCTCTGTGTTTTTCAATACCATGCCCTGCTGTAAAGGTAACGCTACTGTTTGGGAGTAATATTCCCAATATGCCATACTGGCTATCTGAGTACCCTTCGCTAGAAGGTCCTGGGATGACGCTTCAAGAGGAAGGAGTCTCCGGTTGATGGGCCGCGATGTACCTGGCTTTCTTAGCCTTGAGGGGAAGGCGATATTGTTTGATCGCGTGCGAGCACAGAGCAAGGTCTGTGACCTGGTGGGGCCAGCATTTGTGCTCTTTGCACTCTGCGTCAAACCACTGGTTATGTGGGAAGGTCGTGGCCCTCGAGGTCCATCGAGGACGGTTTCTTCCAAAGCGCCTTTCTGCAGCAGCTCTAAGGACGTCAATCAACCTATCTGTTGTTGTTCTAGCATAGAGAAATCTAAGAACACACAAAATTTAAAGCGAGAAGGGAAAAAAAACCTGTTTGGAGTGGATGAGAGCTACCGTGGGAAGTTTCGACAGAAGGAAAGAAGGAAGGAAGGAAGGAAGGAAGTATATTTTAACATCCGGGGTTGAGAAAAAATATCAACACTAGAAAAAACAGCTATAGCTAGAGCTCTATTCTGCTTTGCTTCTTGCTTATTGTTTCTAACATTGTTATCCATTTCTGTCCCACTCGGACCTAGCTTTAGGGGGGCCAAGCAATGCGGACAGACCATCAAATTGAAGAAGCCTTGTCAGTAGTGATGTTTTGAGCATATATCCTTTTTTTTTTCTATTTTTCTAGGCCGTTCATTAATATATATAAAATCTGATGACCATTTTAACTTCTTCTTTTTTTTAACACACATGTGCATAGACTAGGCTTCGAGATAGGCTTCAAAATTATGCGCCATTCGAGGTTAAACTATTGCGCTAAAAATTAGAAATTTGATAATATAGGAAGATCAATTGAATGAAATAGGATTTAGCAAATTGGGGTTTGTTAAGGCAAACTAGTGTTTTGCAAAGTAGCACTTTGTACATGTCAGTTTCCTAGATTTAATTTGGTTAGGCAATTTATGCAGATCTGCAAATATAAAGCCATGTTGATTTGTGCAAGTCGATTCTCAAATTATATTGGCTATGGCAGAATAGATAAATCCAAATGGGCCGAGTTTCTTTCTTATGGCAGAACATGGCGTTCAAAAGTTTTATCCACTGTAGTCAGTCATATCTAGAAGTATAGCAATCCAAGAGGCTCGTATTTTTCTCAGCCTCCAGTTTGTGGATTACATCACGGTATATAGATGCATGACGAGATGGGCAAACATGGCCAAATCTCCCTTCTAGTGGTCGCCAAACGACAACATTGCATGGTGCTACGTAAAGGATAAGAAGGGTACTTTGTTTTTTCAACCGCATTCCTACATAACTACTAGCAATTATGGAAGAGAGGTTTTGCGATATGACTTGCAACAGATGAAGAAGCCATTTTTTATATATGAATGAAAATAATAGAATGAATGAATCAGTTTTTGATAAAGGAAAGAGTATAATGAATTTGAGAAAGACTAGGCAATACAAGCATGCAAGTTTATCCACGCTGCAGAATCCTCATATTAAGAACATAATAAGGTTGATTTGGAATTATGCTGTTGCAAACGTCTAGATGTAGATGTTGTGGCAAACGTCTGCTTGGAAATCAATGAGCCATCTGGCCAGAGATGTAGCTATTGTTCTGGGTCTTGCAGCAGGTGCAGCATTTGCAAATAATTGGGCGCTCTGGCCTCTCTATTGGTTTGCTCAAGGGACAATGTTCTGGGCGCTGTTTGTTCGTGGTCATGACTGGTAAGCAAATTTGCATTTCTCTTATCCATGTAGATGAGCTAGATCAGCTAGTAAACTTGCTTCTTTACTATTCAAGTAACTATTTAGCATCCTCGTGATTTGAGATTGTCAGAAGCTACAGATTCCTAATCTCCCTAATGTTTTTCTTGCTAACAGCCGCCATGGAAGCTTCTCCAATAACAAAAAGCTCAATGATGTTGTAGGGCATGCATTTGTCAATCCTGGTATCGTTCCATTCAACTTCATACATAATGTTTGCTTTTATCTTCTGTATTCTTGATTGAGAAACTCCAACTTCGGAGGTGTTGCAAAGACATTCTTGATGTTACAGATGGCATAAGACATTATATTAGCAAGAACAATTGCAACAGAGTTGCAATAGAAACGAGAGGGGATCGTTGAAACGGGAGCAAAAGGAATATTCCTCGAAGATTCCTCTTTTTTTTCAAAAAAATGGCTAAAATGAGGTTAAAAAAAAAAGACATAAAACTGTATCTTGACCCCCCCAAAATCACTAATTTTGTTGTGCAATGAGAGAATTAGCTATTTCAAAGGGACACTTTTCTAGCAATAAGAATTTGGATGAAGTATGTTTTTAACGAGAACCTCTAATTTGAGGGAACATATATTTTAACCAAAACTTTAAGTGAAGTTTACAACTGAAATTGTAGTATTTTCAAAAATTGAAGACAAAATCTTCACATTCACTTACAAAATTTACAGTCTTTTTACAAGACTTAGTTATGTACAAAAGTGTGAGGAGTGATCACAGAGGGATCCAGCACATCTTCATCCTCATTTATGCCATCTTCATCACCTTCGCTTCTTTCGCTGTCGCTTGAGGAAGTGCTTGAGTTATCTTCCTCGTCACTGTGGCTGAAGCATTACCACCATCTTCTTCATCTTCTTCCTCGTAGCAACATGCCTTCTTAAGTAAATTGATTGTTCTCTGGCGTAAACGATTGTCAAATTTCAATTTGAAATCATAACATAGAATACTCACTTTGCGTAAGTCTAGCTCATCCCTATTACCCACTCTCTTGAGTTTTTTCCCCTTGCCTTGACTTTTCATTTCTAAATCATATCTGCCTTCAAAAGCATTTTTCTCAACGTAGCCATCCAATGAATCTTGAGTTTAGTCACCAAGCCTTCCTCTTTGATCGTGGTCAAGTATTTTTGCTATCCGTAAAGGTCGCCTTTATCATCGCCCTCGGTCCGGAGTAGCAATCAACATACCTTTGGTAATTTCTGTGATATTACCTGCAGGCTCATTTTTGCATCTTGGCCCGAGGTACATGACCCGATCCTCGTCTTCCCTCAGACCGGTGGTGCTACCGGGTGCTACTTGGCCCTGCCTCGGTTCGAGTTCGTGGAAAAGGCATTAGGCCAATGGAAAGCTTCCTCCATTTGCCTTAGAGCTAAATTTTGATTCACAATCATTTGTTCAGCAAAGAAGCTTCTCCACCACATTTGGTCTTCTTCTAAGAAGTACTTAAAGCCCGCAGAAATTCCACTTTCAATTGCTTTTAAGGAGTTAGCCGGGGTGCTTTTCTTCTGCTTTGACTCTTTTGGGTTTTTGAGAGGAAGCTGCTCAGCACGTTCTACTTAGCAAGTGTCATGAATATACTTAAGCGCAACCCCTCTGGTGGACTCCAGTCTTTAGTAGTGGTGTATTTCTTCCCTTGTAAAAAACTCTGTCCATCCTTCAAGTAAAACTTGATGTGGTGTTGAAACGTAATATCGTTCAACTTGTTCACAGCTTCTTCTCTAGAGCCACGTCGAGAAAAACAAATTCCCTAAAGTCGCTAGCCTCCACTAGAAGCTCAACCACCGCATGGGAGTGTAAGAGTCTTCAATGATTCAACCAAAGTAGGAAGACAAAAAGCCTTCTTCCTTCTTAGACGAAACGGAAAATCACTGAACATCCGGGTCTATCCTGATCATGAGTGTGCCCTACAAGTAAGAATCCAAGCTTGACTTTTTGAAGATCCCTAGCTCCACTAGCATGGCACAAGAAGCAAAGAGTGTTTGATTCTTGTTCTCCCCGGTAGTGTTGTCAAGCCGCAGGTGTAGAGCACCGAGGTAATTGCTCTTGCTCACAAAGCACCTTATTAAGAATTGTAACAAAGAGGTTTGGATCACCATGCAAGTTAGGATACGCCAAAAGACATTGCACTTTAGACTTCCTTTGAAGACCATAGCTCCAACAAGGTGGACCTTAACAAAGCAAATTCCTCCGCACATCTTTAGGAATATTCAAGAAATGAGGAATAGTAGTTTTTTCTGATCCATCCCATCAATCACAAATGCATATATACCGCAGCGGGACGCTCAAGGGCTTTTTTCCCTGCTTAGCAAGCTTCCTTCTCTACCGCTTGTTGGTCACAAAGTTGTCTAGCAAGCTTCTGTAACGATATCCGCTCAAGAATTCAGGTCAAAACAATTCTTTGAAACAAGTTAGAGAATGAAGAACTTCAACTTACTTTTTTCGACCTCTGTCTTTGCAGTTTCTTTTTGGCTCTTCAATTCTGCACATGTTGAGCACACAGACATCCTATGTTTTCGGGGAATTTTCACAAGACCAAACTGAACTTTCCACAGTCTAGTGAAGTGAGAGTAAGAGATGTGTTGAGACTGAGTGCATGTTTCTTTGTACTGGTTGAAGACATCTTTTTTTGTGATGTTGTCTGTCAAATGATACATTTTACTATTTGGCAGCTTTTCACATGTCTCTCTAAAATATTTCTCCATCCAAGCTACAGCACCTAAGGCGTGCATTGTTACAACTCTTCCTGGCCCGCAGTGATCATCAATTGTTCGGTGTATTCGAGACATTCTAATGGATCCTAGACGGTGAACAACCATAAAACATTTCTGGCACACTTGTTCTCCTCTAATGTAGTGCAAGAATGTTTTGCGGTCTGGCCTTACACTGTATGCCAAGTAGGCATTTTGATCTGATAATGTCATCGAACTGTACCTGTTTCTAATTTCACGAAGTTTAGCCATGTTCAATTTGGTGATGCAACCCAATGAGCAGCATCTAGTAGTTCTTAGAATTCTCCTCATTTTGTTCTCGTCCATAAGGTTTTTCCTTCTCACAGATGAACATGCTCTCAATCTATAATCCACCCTGAATTTCTGGGTACTTTGGCTGGAGAACATGTAATCTCGTTGGTCGTTGTTGCCTTCATCTTCGGACGAGAGTTCTACTCTTGGAGTGGCCTCCTCTACCCTCACTAGTGTGTTTCTAGAGGAAAAGAGGCCCCGTGAAGCTGTTCCCAGAAAAGGCGGAGGCACGGTGTTAAATGTAGGAGATGGGCCATAACCTAATGTGGTAGCAGATGTTGTGGCAGCATCTTATTGAGGAGTTCTTGCAAACATATCTCTCACTGCACTTTGAAACTCTGCAAACCCATGTGTCACAATATTTGTGTGTAGAGGTGTTGAAGCTGCAACATCATCCTCATTTGGGTTGAAGTCATATTGAGAGAAGTTGTGGTGAATCTCGTATTCTTCAGACCGTGCAGCAGACCTTGCACTTCTATTTGGTGTTGGAGATACGACAAAGGGTGGGGGGGGAGCCTGTTCCGAGTAACCTTTGCATGTGGAGCCTTTGCACTTTCGGGAGAAGGAACAAAGGGTAGTGGAAGCATGTTACGTACAGGTGGTGATGGAATGAATGGAAGGGGCAGTCTGTTTTGTACAGGACTTGGTGACGGCTGGAAGGATTGTGGCAACCTGTTTGTTTCTGGACTCGGAGTGTCGAAGACAAGCAACGAGGAGGTTGCTGAGGAACGAGATGGAGAAGAGGTGGTATCATGACAAACAATGTCCCGACCGTGGCTCCCTCCGAACCGGACGAACTAGATACTACAAAAGGTGGTGGTAGCTTGTTCAAAGACGCCGTTAACCATCTTACGGCCGCAAAACATTTGTTAGACGTGAAGTAAAACACGTATGGTGTGCATTTTGTATTCGAGAATACAAATCGAAGTTGTGCAAAATAAGGAAAGGAAAAGCAGAAGACAAAAAGAAACTGCAAATGTATTCCGGAATACACAAAATGGTGGCCGCATAACATACCGTATTCGATTTCACATAGAACTTGGACAAACGTGTCAACAGATCTTTAAAAAGGAAAAAAATGCTCTCACTTCAGATTCGACTTCCGCAGCCCAAATGCCGCTGCACCCAAATACCAAGAAATTTCCGCCGAGTCAGATTCAATTACATAGGCATACCATGGACAGGTTAGTGCGACTTGTCATTTGTACGTGCTTTTAATCATTCAAGTTAGACGTACTGTCCTTCTGTTAAGCCAAAATGTATTCCCGAATACATTTTTGCTTTCATTGGTAAGCCAAAGTGTATTCCGGAATACACTTTTGCCCTTAAAAAGTGTGTATTCGGAATACACTTTGGCAATCCGTTCAAACCAAAGTGTATTCCTAATACACTTTGGCTTAACAGTAAAAGCCAAAGTGTATTCCGGAATACACTTTGGTTTGACGGGATTGCCAAAGTGTATTCCCGAATACACTTCGGCTTTCGTTGGTGGGCAAAAGTGTATTCCGGAATACACTTTAATTGGCTTAACAGTGAAAGCCAAGGTGTATTCCGGAATACATTTTGGCTAAACAGTCTAAGGAAAAGTGTATTCGGGAATACATTTTGCTTCACTTTGTGCGGCAAAAGTGTATTCGGGAATACACTTTCGCTTACTTTTAGGGCTTTAGAAGTCAAGGATTGCAATGTTTTTCCTTGTTTTAAGTGTCGAAACGCCTGTTTTTTCCCCGTTTTTTGTTACTTTAGCTGGTTATCCTGCTCTAGTTTCTGTTTGCTAACGACACCATTGCTACAGACAAAACCCTGCCCAGAAGCAACCTGCTAAGAATATCGTGAAGCTTGTCAGAAAGAAGCACGTCACTACAAGAGAATAAACAATCTAAGTCACTAGTTTCATCATTTATTCGCTTAAAATTACACTTTCAGTTTTTTTAGATTTTGATACAATAAGTGACGGTAGCTGTTGATGAAATCGCATCATCTATATCGTCACTTGTAGCATCACAAATAACAACCGATGTAGTATCATATTTTATAGCATTGTGGTGGCATAATAGTATCATTTGTAGCATCATCTATAGCTGCAGTTATAATATTATACATTTGTCCATTTGGTGCTATAGTAGTGTCAGCTATAGAATCACACGTATTTGCTATAATTAAATTATTCATAATGTCACCACAAACGCTATACTAGTATCAACTATCGTGTCATCGGCATTGCTATAATTGACTCATATTGTCAACATGAACGTCATCCTTTGTATCACCCTTTCTAACATGATTAATATCAGATATAACATCATTGACAATGCCAATCATTAACATGAACGCCATCCTTTGTATCACCCTTTCTAACATGATTAGTATCAGATATAACATCATTGACAATGCCACATAATATCACGTGGAGGTTACGATCATATCATTATTAACATCAAATATAATCACGTATTGTTACAATTTAGACTTTAATTGTATCAAATATAATTCACTGTAATTGTATCAAATATACTTTCACTAGCTATAATACTACCTATAAGCCCAATTTTACTAAAGTTACGGTGTCAATTTTACTAAAGTTACGGTGTCAATTCTAGTAATATAAGTCACACATAACGTCAACAAGGATTTTATCTCTAGTAACATCTTATATGTGATTTGCATTATTTATTAAGGCGTTGATTATTACTATAATATTATATTGCAAAAATGAATATAATAAGTACAAAGAGCTTTTGATTTATAAAACCAATATTGCTCAAGCAAAAATGTATATTAAGAAGATTCAAATATTCCAGACAAACATTTCTGAAAGATCCCAGCCGAAGATCCCAGCATTTCTCGAAGATCCCAGCACAAATCGTATCATCGTGTCCAGCAATGATAATCTTCCACTAATTACTTAAACTTGATCGCAAAAGATAACAGAAGGTCCAAAGCAACTTCTACAATGTCCGCGAACTGTTAGGGCTTCCAACAATTCCGTAGTGCACTAGTACACTGATTCTGTAGCAGCTGCTGTCTAGTAACCCCTGAATTCAGCAACCCAGCACCAAAACGTGGTCAGAATAGTTATAACTACAAGACAAATGTAGCACCAACTGCATGTTGAATGGTTGAGACTCACACTTTTGAGGGTTTCCCTTTCGCATTAGATAAACTTTTTGCACATCATCATGTATATGTTCATACTGACCTGCCCGCTTCGCCAGCTTCCCGCTTGCTTAGATTTGCAGGACCATCTAAAGTGCAAAACCGATCAGGCACCAAGATTCATACGAACTCAAAAGGCATAGATCATTAGAAGCTGATGTTTGAGGCGAATAACCTAGTCACAGCTCCTTTGTACTCCATAGCACATGGTCATCTATGCATTTACAGCAGTTAGTAACCTGCAAGAAGAAAGGAAGATAGAACAGATGGAAATCAATTTTCTTCAAATTAACCTATTTTCCCTTCTTTCACCAAAAATTGTACCTGTAGGTAGCTACTTGTGGCAAATTTGCTCTGCCTGCCATGCTGCTGGTTGGTCGATTTTGAACTAATGAGACAACTAGATCAATAAATAAAAAGAAGTCCAAGATCAAAATAATGCTCCAAAGGTAAAAGGAGCACTTAAGAAAAAGTCTGTTAACTCTGTTTCGTAGAACATAGCACTAGATTAGATCGGATTTTACTCTATAGCTTTTAGCCGATGCTTGCAACAATGCAAACAAATTAGTTACCAGCAATGCCACCGTTGCCTTTGATTTCAGTATTGCTAAAAATACAAGAATAGAAAGAGATGTTTTACCACTTCAAATATTTTGTCCGATAGCTCTTTCGCCTTGAAGACTCAGAAGTGGTTCTGGGTGCAATCCGGGTGTTGCCTCCACGTTTAAGTACAACGCCAAATAAGGAAGCAAGATTAGAGACGATAAATTGCAGCAATATAATGACCTTAAAGTGCCTACACAAAGTAAAAGCACTTCATATCAATAAATCAGTAATGAGCAAATCCTATTTATGTTTAGCTTGAGCTGCTCCTGTTTTTTCAGATTTAGATAGAGAAAACTTAAGAATTATTACCGTTCGTAATTTCTCAAGGAATATAGCAATCCATAAATTATGCGCACAAATTCTGGAAAGAACGGTATTGAACAAAGCTACAAAACTATTTGCTAGCCGAAGAGCTAGAGACTCCAGGTCCTAACCAGGCATAAGCCTATGCAAGAACATTACCACTACTATATTCATCTAATGACCTATAACATGTCAATATCTATTGATAGTCCATGGCTTTAACATGACCAGACATGAAAATGCAAAAAAGGAAGAGGAAATTTTTTTGTGGAGAATCATCCTACATATATTGCCCTGGATGTTATTTAACTAACCATACAATGTTCTTTTCATAGTATTTGCTCACTACTTGCTTGATCCATATTAAATACGTTTGTATCCAATTCTAAAAATCTAGCTATAGCAAATGCAAGTCATGGGGCTATGGTCATGGACACTGATGGCGGCACACATGGCAACCCTTGATCTAGATGAGCAGATTCACATATGAATGCATGACCCATACTCTCTATATGCTATGTCAAGCTCCATGTGTGCAGTAGTATTTGACATTGCAAGTTCCCTTATTGTTTAGTCCTTTTTGCTCTCATCCAGTTTGTATCTCTTCTGTATTTTCTAATGTACACCACATGTGCAATAGAGTCCATACCAAGTCCATGTGCTTTGCATATCGAAGTGCTTAATTCAGCAGTTGACTTTGCAAATATGGTTATCATATGGCATGTCTATGAGTGCATATTTTTACTCTACATGTTATACCACTACATGCTAGAGCAATTGTCCATCCGAGAAAATGTCCCATATCATGCAATATGCAACATAAAATCAACATAAAAATGCAACATGCAACATACAAAAATAACAATAACATGCAACATGAAAATGTCCCATCACATGCAATATAAAATCAACATCAAATAGGCAAATGGTGGAAGTTGCATACCTTAAAAGATTGATGGAAAGACATATATCAAATTTGGCATATCTACATAACATCTAACAAAAGCATTATTCAAAGTAGAAGAGAGCTAAGCCACACGACTGTTTGGGTCATTAGCAGGAGCTGATGCAGTTTAGATAAGTGGAGCAATGGAATTTACAACCTTCAAATACCATTATTCCAATCCAGGCCCTTTTGGCAGTTGTCAACAGTGTCAGAAATAAACCAATATGGGACGGATTGGTTGGCTTGAAGAGTCTTTCTATGCTATGAGAGTCGATGGCATAAATCTTTCACTTTTTCTTCGCAGACGAGTATTTGAACACTATGGATGATTACTTAAATATTGCATAGAAAGCCCTGCTAAAAACCAAAATCCCTTGAAGAATAGAGCAGTAAAAACATGAAACCTCATCTAGAAGTTTCTCAGGAAAAATTTCCTTCTTACAGAAGAAGGCATCTAAGGCTTAAAAGAAATAGTCTCGTTTCCAACCTTACAAAATGTACCGAGATCATCACAGTTCCTACTAACCTGTAGCAAACACACGATATATCTAGATCGGCCTGCCCTTGAAGTTTGACCACCATACTTGAGCTTGGCGAGCCCTGAAGCTTGACTGCCATAGCTCAAAGATTTTGAGCTGCCATTAGGGTTTTGGCTGACCACTATACATGAGCTTGACTGGCTATTGAAGTATGGCCGTCATAGCTCTGAGCTTCATTAAGGTTTTAGTACAAAAGTCTTTATAGTGATGATGAACTAGAGGATATTGCACATGATACAAGAGATGAAGTGGCGCTTGAAAGTTTGCCCTATATCTAATAGATCTTTTTATTTCTTGTTCTAATAATATCATTTTGTGTAGTTTGCTTATGGAAGTTTGAAGACAGTAGTGCCATTACGAATGATATTACAATTGTCATAGGCATTAAACTTGCATTATCATTATCAAAATTATAAAAAGTATTGATAGTAAGGGCGATGTAAATCGTGATATTATCCATGATGTTATTATTGACACATATAGCATCATATGCTAGTACTGATATAACATTGCCAATACGTGACACTATAGATGGAGCTATGGGTGATACTGTAAGTGACATAAGCTATACATTTATATTGTCATTAACACCATTGGAGTAATAAGTGATGGTAGAGTTAATGCAATATGTGATATAATTTATGATGCTATTAGTAACACATATATTGTCATTAATTAGTACTGATATAATGGTTGACTATATTTATGACGATGCTGATGATGCTATAGATGATAAAATCTTGTTAGTGGTAGTGTCAGTGTACATTGAATATCATTATTTATATCATTTAGTACTTTTTGAAATATTAGGTGATATTAAAGTGATGAAAATGACTATCCTCTTGTAGTGCACCAGCCGCCGAAAAATCTGGGTGGCCCATATGAACCAACTGTCTACGAATGTTTCCAAACTCAGTGGTTCTTTACTAGAGGCCATGGGGGCAAGTACTCCACACTTACATTCTTGCACATCTATAAGAGTCCAGGACAGAAACGTTACGACGACGTCGAATTCCAGTGCATGGGCCATATAAAGAGTGTTGAAAGTGTTGCTGGGCAGTCTGGACAGCGTGGTAGGCTGTCATTTAATACATCACAGGGGATCTTTGTTCTTGATGAGGCTATGTTGAGGTTGACTAGGGTACAACCAACTCCACTTTACAAGTATGTGGCACACTACATAAACAAACAAACACTGTTGTCCATTGTACACAGTGGATGTAAGTTCTTAGGGTTTTTAGTGAAGACTTTTACAATGAAGATAAACACCAATCAGAAGAACAAGTGGATGGCACTAGCAGCCCATAATGAAGGGAGCAAGGAGGATTTTGTGGAGCAACAACCCAGGTGCTTTGGCGCTATTTTAACCCCTTATGATTGTCAAACAAAAAATATGTTTTTACCATTTTTTACTATCCTCTGCTAAAGAGCCAGCTAAGAAGAGAACTCAGGCATTAGTGGTAACGGAAGAGCCAGAAGAAGAACCAAAACAAAAGAAGGCAAGAGGAAAAAACAAAGCCCCTGGTGTGGCTATTAAAGAAAAGAAGGTCGACAAGACCTCGAGAAAAAAAAAACAAAAGAAGAATAAAGGAAAAAAAAAGCTTGTGCAAGGTGTGATATACTTGCAAATAAATGTAACATCAATGAAGCCGCCACCAAAGAACGAAAACGGTGAGAGACCTCTTCAAGTTCGAAAGATTTATGCAGATCATTTAAGGAACTTGAAGGACAGGATTAGGAGCAATCCGTATGCTCATGTAGCTCCTATAGTTGTGCTAGGCGACAGAAGTAACAATTGCATTGAACCCGCCCGGTATGACAAGGAAAATGCGGATACCTACATGCATTATGTGTTAGGGGAAACCACAACTTCAAAGCAAGGAGGCAACCAGACAAGAAGAAGTTCAACGCGAGGTATCCGGCGGTTCTTTGTGCAAAGATATTGTGGCCTTACCGACGGAAGAAGCTAAGATCGCTTGCCAACACCCACAATGCGGACAACGAAAGTACAAATTGAAGATGAGCTTCGTGGACAAAATAAGGTTTATGCACAGAGAATTTCTTATATTTAAAGAAAAATATGGCGATGACCTAAAGAAACCAGCATACTCCTTGGAGCTCAAAGAGGCGTGTGCCATAGAGTGTTGTCTAAAGTACGACGAGGACAACAAAAGGACCTCTTTATTGCCCATGACAACCGGTTTCCAAATTGCTTTTAGAGAAGGAAGGGTATGTCCGCATTTTATTTCAAGTAGCTAGTCCCAGCAATCTATTCCAGAATACATTGTACTAACGCCACTTGTTATCATGTTTAGATATGGGATTTGCAAAACGAAATTTTTAATATGTTCGAACGCGGAGACCTCAAAAGTAAGGGCAAGGTGACAGACAAGAAAAAAGGATCCGATGTTCCAAAAAAAGAAATGACTATCACTGTCTGGAGAGAGCTTCAAGGATTTACAGACATTCCTTTGTTAGAGATGTTACTGCAAAAGGTTGTGGACAAGGAATTTACTTTAGAAGAAATGTCGAAGGAGTTGCACAAGTAAGTCTTTTAGAAAGTTTAGTCTTTTGTGTCAACGCCTCAGACAAATCCTAAAACTTCAGCCTTTACAAATCCGTGCACCTTGTTGAAGAAATCAAAACAAAAGCCAATGTGTGTATTCTGGAATACACTTTGGCTTAAACAGAAAAGCCAAAGTGTATTCCGGAATACACTTTGGCTTTACACGTTAGCCAAAGTGTATTCCGGAATACACTTTGGCTTTACGCGTTAGCCAAAGTGTATTCCGGAATACACTTTGGCTTTTCTTGTTTGATGTGGTGGTTGTTTTGTGATTGCGGTAAGGTTCTTCTGTAGGTAAGGTTCTTCTGTAGACGTGTCCCTGATGTAATTCTTGGTTTGGATGTTGCAGCCAGAAGAACGTCATTACATGTCAAACATGTTTGATGGAACAATTGAATGTGCAAACATGGGAACGGTGCAAGGAGCTTTATCCTATTGCTACATCTGACGAGAGAATTGTTCAGTACGCTCCAAATTTTGAAGGCTGGGTAAGCCTGCTTTGGGCGTTTAGGTAGCATAGGTTTGTAAATGTTCTAATTATTTTGTGGATTTGCAGAGTAAGAAGAAAAACAAGGACCTACCAGAAGGTTTCATGCACCTGGTAAGGATTGCTCGGGAAGAAAGAACTTTGGCAGAGCGTCGGACTGTAGAGGTCGCAGAAACGGACTATGAAACGTTTACTTTATTCGACCAAAACAATCTTTACTCAATTGTACATGGGGCTGCACCAAGCTTGTAGCGAGTGTGAAGCCACGAGATTTCACGCTAATCATTGCTGACATTCCCTACGGCTTCAAGATTAAAGACAGTCGATACGATGACATCCCTTTTAAGCATGCGGATTTCAATGAATTCATAAAAGGCTTAATGAAGATCACTACAGCTAGACACTGGCGGTTAGTGGTATTTCACTCCAGTATGCAAGCTGGTCTTGTCGAAGCCAGCTTCAAAAATCACTTTGGATCTCGACCAAAGCTGGTTCACGAGAACTTAGTCCGGGTACGCCGTATTCGAGTACACTACTTGTTATTTTCTTTTGTTGCTGACCACCGATCTTTCTCTTGAAGGTACAAAATGAATATAAATTATCATGGTGGAGGCCCCAGTCATTAAGCAAAGTGGAATATCTCTCCGCGTTGGTTCTTTGAGCTTCGATGGCAAGAGGACCATGGAGCATTTCAACACTTCTGCTGACCGACTTCTCAAGTGTTTTAGAGTTTCCTGCAGTTGTTCTGAAGGTACAAAGACCCGAAAGTGCACAGGCGCAGAATTGTGAACCACTATCAGAAGCCCCAAAAACTCATCAACCATCTCATTGACATGTTTTCTCGTCCAGGAGATTGGGTGCTTGATGCGTTCTCTGGCTCTGGTACCACCATTGCATGTGCACTCAAGAAGGGCCGAAATTGTGTGGTCAGGACATAGACAAGGAGGTCTGTGAACTTCATTAAGATGAGATTGGCTGTCTTACCAAACCTTCCTGATGAGAATCAAGAGCTAGGCGCCAAATCCTCATCTGATTATGCCAAGATGACATCATCAGAGATTCAGCCACCTCTCACGAGCTCTGTTGACGAAGAGGTTGTTTTTGTAGAGCTAAAAGAAGTTGCTCCAGTTGTTAATCCAGAAGACAAAGCTGAAGAAGAACGGGTTAGTTCACCGGACAAGCAGCAGTCGACATCAAAAGAAGAGCCTGAATCACGCAAGAAGGGTGATGACGAGTACATCTTGGACCTTTGAATTCAAAACTGATTATTAAATTATTGTTAGCATTACCACTTAAATTTCATGTGTTACCAAAATAACCGAAATATATATTTTTTTTCATCCCACAATTGATGGTTTTTTTTGTAATACTTTGATAGATTTACATTGCATTTCTAAAATTTGCCCTTTTCAAGTATGTTGTTTTGCAAAAACATGTTCTCCCCTGCATGAGGTGCCAAAATTAGGGTAAAAAAAATTTGAACTATTGAAGAATCTCAACCTCAGCCCAAAAAGATCACTTTCTGGATCATGATGTGTTTTTTACAGGGAATCTTTGAAACGGGAGTTGTGCAACACTCCCGTTTCAAATGCAACTCTGTTTTGCAGCTGGAGCATAACTGGCACACCTTATGCAAACTTAACTCATGTCCACATGTAGCAGAGAAGGAGCCACATGAAAATCTCATGCCATTGGCCAACGCACAATGTAAGTTATGAACACACGGAGATTATGATGTATTAAGTTGCTTTAGCTTATTTTAACCAACAAACACATCTGAATTCATCTTCACTTTCACTTCTTAATGTTCTATTCCAGCATTGTAGCTCTGCAATACCATGATTGTTAAGCAGCCCATTTGATGCTACAACCATGGTTTGCTTCTCGTTCTAGTCTAGCACATAAAATACAGTTGCCAAAGAATATGGGCTCTTAGATTTGCATTGTGCTTCTTGATTCTACAATGCTATTTCTATGGAGCAACATCCAGGTAAGTCATCATTGGGCTAAAATTTGCAGTTAGAGAGTTGTTGTTTTATTATGTTTATGCTAATATGGTAATCAGTCAAAGGTGCCGGGCTATGTAGCAAGCATTGACCTAGCATCATATCATTAAGAAGATATGACAATAAGAAGATGCATGTGAATGGATGTATACTTCTTAAACAAGCATAGATGCAGTTCCATCTGCACAGCCTCTTGGTACCCTGTAGTATATGTAATTGGCTCCTGCTTCATTCAAGTTAGGGATCTTTGCCATCTTCCTTTTGAGCTTTGTGGATATGGAATCTTTAGACTAGAAGCCACTGTTTGGAACATCATTGCAATGCACACAGAGGATAACCAACTACTTCTCGTTGTCTTTAATTATATGCCTAGCGCCGCTCAGAAAATCCTTATTGTATGCAGTCTGGTAATACTCTAGAAGCATACAACATCTTTATGGAGCCGGCAGAGCAAGATGTTGTGATTGAGTTATAGTGGTTGCTGGGATTGCAATCATTTTTTTGAGTGCTATGAAGGGAATTTGTGCAGTTGAATATTTTAAGAACATGAAGCAAGAGGGCATAAAACGAGATGCAGTGACCTTGGGTCTGCCCTTACACAAGGTAGCACAAGGCAGGCTTGTGCACTACCAGTTTATGAAAGGCAAATTGGAATCTAATGCCGTCTACCAGCAGAATCTTTGAGAATTTTCATGCCTGAATATTCTCCTTAAATGTACTGTTCCAGTAGGATGTATTAAACTGATGCAATTTCGACCTCACCTGTTTTATTCCTTTCAAATCTATGCTTGATTTTCGAGAAATTTTATATGTCCACTAGGTTTCTAAGTTCGTGTTTTGACAGCTAACACATGCAACACCAAACTTGTCTTAACACACTAACACAACTAGTTATGCACATTATAAAGCAACACTTTCACACAACACAATGTAATTATTCGACAACTTTTTTAAACAACAGGGAGCTAAAAGCTGACATCACTCTCACACAACACAATATAATTATCTGACAACTTTTTCAAAATACCCCTTACCCTCTTCTCCCCTTTTTGCTCAACCCAACCAATGGAAAAAGCTCTAGAAATAGTGGCTTTGATGACTGCTTCATGATCATACATCCCTCCACTAGAAATATTGTCTTGCTTTCTAATTCATCTTGTGTAATTCTAAATTGGCCAGTCTTGTGCCCCCTCTGCACCAACTGCAATCCCAACCCCGTGGTGCATTAAAATAAGCCCCCCCTCCCGGCACTTGCCCTATTGATAAATAATCTATATACCCAGGCAACTAGCAATCAACTCCCAGAAAGACAAGGATTAAAAATAACATACAGGATCAACTAGCTTACCAAAAATATTGTAGAAGCATTGCCCGAACTTGCAGTGTAGAACTAGCGTAATTTCGAAAGTGCTGCCCGAACTTGCACCATAGGAAATGGCATAACTTTAACATAAAAAACCTCGCTATTCACCTGCCCCCCTTTGCACCTGGCCCATTCCTACTCTCCCTCCATATCTTATGTAAAAGTTGACTAAGCAAATCCTCAAAGTCCATGTATAAAAATTATCCCTCTACACCAACCCCAACTCCAACCCTAGTGGCACATCAAAATAAGTCCCCCTTTGCGCCTGCCCCATCGACAACTAATTTATATCGCTACGCAACTATCAATCAACTCCAAGAAAGAGAAAGATTAAAAATAACAATTTTTCAAAAACAACTAGTTTGCCAAAAACACCGTAGAAGCGTTGCCCGAACTTGCACTGTAGAACTAGCGTAATTCTGGAGCCAATTTCAAATTTAGAAAACAAAAATAGCAATAAAAAATCGAATTCATTGAATCTTGGAGAACCGGGCTACAGTGCGTGCATGTGTTGAGCCCCGATAAAGAAAACTAAAACACCAACGAAATCATCATTCTTGCTTCTCGTCTTTCGATATGTTCAAGGTTTGAATGGAACCAATGAATTGTGTTTCTTTTTCCTATTTGCAACATTCAATCTGTGAGTTATTAGCGTATTTGAATGCCTTGCCTTATGAATTATGAATTGGGCATGGAAATAGCATTCCACTGATATGTTTGAGTCCAGTTTTTTGGGTTGCCCCTAAGGGGAAAACCCTCATCCATGGGGTTTGTGGCATATTCCAAGTATATGTCAGTATATGCTCGAAAACATGACTTTGAAGTGTGATTTAAGCCATTTCGCTCTCGGGTCACGGAGGGCAACCCTCCGTGCGCAGCACCTTGTTTATTTATGAAATGCCCCTTTACCAATATACCTCTATTTTTTTTAAATATCGCATCGTTTAATAACTCAAACTTCAGGAGGAGAACCCCAAACTTGAAAGTCCATCTTGAGAGACTCAAAATAATATTATATTTTTTCTGCATGTGGATAAATCATCATGGTGTGAGATATGCAATATAACCACACATTTTTTGTCAAGTCATCTACATATTATTAGTATATAGCTCAATGTCCCATTTGGATATTTGATACTAGTTCTCTCTCTCAGACTGCTGTAAACTCATAAACTTTCCTCACACATGCTCAAGACATCTTCCACACTTACTCTTGACGACACTAGGTAATTTTGAGCACCATTTTCTATCTACATCGGACGTTGAAATTTTAACATTGCTTGGAGTCCATGCACGGTATCTTTTGCACCGTCTCGAATAAAAGAAATTTTCATGGAGGCCTTGGTTGCCATGATTAATTTCTTGTATGTTACAATCATATTTAAGAGTGCATCCAACCAAATCACATTGTCATGTCAGAACTCCAAGATGATGTACAATTATAGGAAATATTGGACTAGTAGAGTTTGCAGTTCAAAGGGAATTGAAGATGAGGAACTCGTAAAATTTCATTGTCTAGCTTGTCAAGATTATTTCTTTGAGTATCTTTAAAAGATGTGATGCAGGCAATTGAATAGTTACTAGTAGTTATTTGGCTTAATATCAAAGATCTAGAAGGATCAACATGGGAGGTCATTAAGTTACTTTCATGTAGCTTACTAGATGACTCCAAATGTTGACAAAACTATCATTCTAGTTGAGGCTCGCAAAAATCGGCAAAACTCTCGATTTGTTCCATTGTCTTTCCCATTGTCTTTCTAAAGAATAGGAGAAAGATACCCAACCCGTATGCTAGTTATGAATAAGATTAGCTTGTGAATTGGTGAGCAAAACAAGCAATTTTCATATGCAAGAAATATCTCAACTTGGGCTTTTGATTATGGCTCATTTGCTGTAAAGTGTTGATATTATTATATATACAAGAGAACTAGTTTGTATCTAAATTAGTGGCTAAATGAGGTGCCAAAGAATAAAAAGAACTAAAACATAAGAGGTTCTTTCGTGTGCCACTTTGTGACCCTAGACCTTATGAACATGAGGTGCATATTCTTATGGTTAGTATGTCATCCATTACTCAGAAAAGCCAAATGACACCCATGAGATAATGATGTACTAAAAAGAACCATAATAGATTAGGCTACAGATAGCATATATGGAAGAATGAAACCCTCATTAAGGTATAAAAATGCCACCTTGCATCTCGAATGGCGCAAGCAACAACATTGGAACTGACAAAATGATGATTAAATGAGATTCGAAGGTTCAAGCACAGTGGACACGGGGAGAGACAAAGTGTCGGCAGGATTAAAATAATAACCTTTAGGCGATGTCACATCGTTGCAATGAAGCCGTATATAGGGCATGATTATTGACGACAAGGCCTCGATGGGTCCAGGCAAAGAGCTAATGGTACGTAAGCTGGATAATGGACGAGGGATGCACGAGTGGTGGAGGGCAGGGAGGGATGGTACGTGGCAAGGTAGAGGAGGAGGGATGCACGTGGGAAGAAGGGCAGAGATAGAAGGTGACAAGACGTCTAGCATCAGGACAGAATGCCAGCTAAGTGGGTCTGATACGGGAGTACGTAAGCTTTATTGGTGGATCCAAGGTGCAGACAAAAACGCGAGGGACTTATTTGCGCTATACAGTAGGTGAGACAGAGGCTTCGGGAGGATTCTAAGTGCATATATTAGGGATATGAATATGAATATGAATATGAATATGAAGGCAGCAGATTTAAGAGCATTCTGGCGGCTTCTGGGCGAATCTGGCCGTATCAGTGCAGTAGTTGTAGATCATGTAATTTTTGTTGACCCAGTTGAGCTGGTCTAGCTCGGCAGCTGAGAGCGAGTAGTGCTCTGGCTTGTCCCACCAGGTATTCGATGGGCAGCCTGAGGAGCTGCATGCTTGAATGTTGAAGTTACGATACGACGCCACAAACGGCGCATGTGACCAGTCCGTCTTCACCAGACCTCCCCTCGTCGCCCAGTCGTCCGCATTCCATAGACTCGAATACACCCCCATTGGCTGACTCGTTGGATATGGCACTCCCAGATTCTGGTTGTTTTTGAACACCCTTATCGGCTTTGAATCCACATAAAACCTGATACCCAAAACTTTTCCAATCAATATTTTACCAAATCAACCATAAGTTAACCATATCAATATAATGAATCTTATTTTGTCAAATCAAACGCAACCCAATTCTCTGTTTTAGAAGCAGAGACTATACTTCCACAAAACATTTCCAATCGAAACATTACGACTCAAAACATTACAGAAAACATTTCTGATCTATATTTACCAAATCAAACATCACCCAATTCTCTGTTTCGGAAGTACTTACACAATCTGCTGCTTGTTCCACACCACCGAATACGTGTGGAAATCAGTTGTCGGATCAAACCATAAATAGTGCCTCACCTCCCTGTTCCCTACCCCTGCTGCATATATATTCGATTGTAGAATATATGGCTCCCCGCTTACATTCCCCAAGAACTCAAAATCTATCTCATCGTGAGCAGAGCCTCCAGATGCAAGCTTCATAATCATAATACAATATAAGTAAATAACATAAATTGGAATTTTTCACCATACCAAATCTAAGGCTACAAACTAACTATAATGTCGAAAAAATTTGTGCCCTTACATAGTAAGCAGTAACTGTGCCTGCTGAATCTCCTGCCACCAATTTGAGTTGCATGCCCACATAGCCATACAAATACTTGTCTTTAGATGCAAATCCAGAGGCAGAGCTTCGATCCAAAATGAGATTCACTTCCTTGCCTCCATTCACCATCTGGATATGATTATTGTCACTGCTTGTTTCAAAGAAATCCCCAAATGGTGCACCCACTTCAGCTCCATAGCTTAATGCTATGAAACTCAATACAATTGCCACTGCTAGATTGGCTTGAACCTCCATTTTCTGCTTCTCTTACATCTTTGCATTCCTCCTCCTCTTTTATGCATTGTATTGGATGCCAATGGGCCCTGGAATTGATTGATTTGGTGTCACATAAGGGTCCCCCTAAGAATGCTGACTAGACCCTAAATAAAGAGGACATTGCTGTAGATCTATGTTTTTAGTCCCAAACACCTTTTTGCCATGCCACTGCAATTAGGCTTATCTTTGCATGTAAATCCTTCATCTGTTTGTATGCTTAAACCAATGCAAAGTTGCCTAATCTTAATTAAACCCTATACATAACAACCCTACAATCGAACACAAGGAAAAATCCTAGATCAGCCTTATTTGTATTAGCTGTAAGTCGTGCACAACACTGCCTTGGTTTCACATTCCACATGTTTCTTTCTCAATTTGTAATTCCATGCCATTTTTGACACAGAAACATGTTTCACTATTTTTGACACCAAGTACGCGTTCTAGTATTTAGCATGTCCATTATTTGCAACAGCCAAGCTGACACCTATAACAGAGAGAAAGATGAAACAACAAATTTAATAATGATAATTGCACCCTTATGGTTCTTGATGGTGCCAACCTTGCAAATGCCATGCTGCATTCATTTATTATTAGTGAAAATGTGATATTTTTCACTGCAACCACCTCCTTGCACTGCTTTCTTGTGATTCGTTTCCAACAAATTCTACAATGGCATGCCTTATTGTAGTTGTTTGCAATAAAATGATCATGGTAAGTGAGCCCACCAAGAAGATCTTTTGTGGACATAATCTTAAGACCTAGATAGACCTACGTGTACTCCTACTTGCTCGAACAAGAAAAGACAATGAACCAGTTGTACAACATTGTAAATTTAAGCATTTCATACTATCATGCCACCTTCAGTTTACATGCATTAGAAGAAGTTATGGACTAATATACTCAATAATAGAAGGATACTTTGCAGTTGTGTGGCCTCACTTAGATGTTATGGTTATGTAACTAGATGTGCTTATTTTTTCATGCTACCAATACAATTTAACATGTCTTTCATCACTATGTTATTTTGCAAAAAGTTTTGTTCACACAACAACTAATGTGGAAAAGACAAAGTTGTTAGCTTCCCCATTCCATTGTCACGTCATATTAGCTAGAGAGTGCCCCGATATTATGGAATCATAACTAAATGATGGTCTAGAATTGAATTAAAGGTGATGAAATATACATATTGCCTACCACATGTACTATTGAATATATCCTCTTGCAAAAAGATTGCATTAGACATAATGTAAAAAGGTCAGGATCCTAGTAAGAAGAAGAAAATAAATAGATATAATTTCTAAGTATACACATAGACCATTACATGGCCATAGCACGAAGATGAAAGCGAATAATAATAATAGTTTACAAAAAATAATAACGTCTAATAAGGTCCTTTGTTATCGTTGGATTGAAAGTTGTAGCAAGGCAGGTGCTTACATTGGCTACTTGGGAGTTGGGACTGGGAACAGCTGTCTAGCTGTGTATTAATTATTAATTAAGTCAGAATGTAAAGAGTTGTATTACTATTACATTAAATTTCTTCAAGGAGATATTCAAATGACTCCTGCATTTTGATGATCTGCATGTTCAGGCCATTGCAGGGCATCTTGAAGACATCGCAGTAGATGGTAAACGCGTTAGCACGGAATCTCAGTGGTCCTAATTCGTTTACAGGTTTGCATGCGCTTTTGCATCCATAATAAAGGTTTTCTCAGACATTGACATTGTCAAATGGCTAAAGTGAATGCAAAATGCATACTTTCTCACAGAGTCGCGCGATGAAGGGAGCAACGAATGGGCGCCAAGTGGAATTCTCTGCTGTCAAGGAGTCCATCTCTCTGAATCTCTCCAAGTAAAAGGTCAGTATCTCTTTATATAACTTCCAAACAATATGAACAGCTTCTTGTTAAACGTAGAATAGTTTGTAACTCTCAGTTTAGGAACCGCACACACCGGTCGATTTTGTCAATACATTAATGAATTGTTGATATTAGACTATGCAAAACAGATACGGATTGTAGCCCCCCATAACAATAAAGATAAACACATATTTGTCTGTATCTTACAAGTTCTGTTGTCCTATATCTTTTGTCAATGAAGGAACATGAAAGATCCTTCCTCACGTTACACAAAAGATCAGTGGATTTAGGATATGTGTAATAGTTGCATGTGCTAAAAATGTCGTGAATGCAAATTTGGGAAGGCAATTGTGATTGATCAATGTCAATGTGGTGCTATATTATGTCATATTTTGGGTCTTTTTTAGCATTTGATATATCGTACGTGAAGAGACTTATAAATTGCAAGCATGTGCGAAGTACAATATTAAAGCGGTATGTTAAAGATAAGAATATACATGCCTGATGATATATAGAGACGAATACCTACTATAAATGTAAGTCACATCTCTAACATGAATTGACCTAACTGTATGACTCCACATCTGCATGAATGCCATTTAAAATGTTCCAAACAGAAATGGTTACTATCATAACAAACATTGGGAACATTGTAATATCTTTAAGAAGTCCCAAGAATGTTGAAACCAGATAACTCAACATCTGCAGCGGCAGCATGGCAAAGCTTGCATTGAAATTGGCCTGGAAAAATTGTTAAGATGGAAACAGGGACAGTCCATTATGGCATGATTTCAGGGGGGCATGTGCCAAACCTCATATATGAGAAAGCACACATCAGTGCCTTTGTGCACATCTAAGCTAATTTAAAGGTTGCTTACGGTGGCTTTGCTGCTTGTATCATTGAACTTAACGACAGCCGCATACGAACATGGCCAGGAAGGATGGATGCTTTTTGAGTGTATATGCTACTAAATGCCTCAACCACGCATTATCAATCATGAAGTATCATCTTCTTCCACAATATTTAGAAGTCTACAGATCTCAATGTTTACTATTCAGAGCATCCATGTTGATTTCAGAATTGCAATATCAAATTGCAGCAAGATATGTGTTAGTGTCTTGTGCAATGCAGCATGGAAATGGTTAATAGTTTGGAAGAGATTAACCTATTCTGGCTCATGCCAAAGGGTGGTATAGACTGTTGTCAATTTATTTTTGTTCTGCACCAGACAGATGCATCTACTGAACTGTAGATATTTGATACCATGTGGTTACTTAAAATTCAAATCTCTATTAGCTATGGATTTAAATAAAACATGGCAATGCATATAACTGATTTCTATCTTCAAAGTAATATAGTCAGAGGCTGCTATCATTTAGGGCCAAAAAAAAATAATGATGATGTCCACATGGTAATGTCGAATTCAAAGACAATATCCAACTCCAACCTATGCCAAACTTGCGTAAGACAAAATGACTTGGCAGAAAATTTGCTCACCAAGCCATAACACATGTTTACACAAATAATGGAGGTCAACCATGCTTTTAAAAAGCCTAACTTCCATTACTGCAAAATTATAAAACAGTTGGCAAGCTCTACCTTGAGTAGGTATCTCTATACAAAAGAAAAAGACACCAGCACTGAATTTGCAAGAGTCTTAGAATTGATGGGTTTAGTATTGGCATCCATTCCCTCCATGTTAGAGATAAATTTACTTCAACGATGATGGTCTGTCAAAGGAAATTTCGTCTGTTAGATGTGAGGTCAAACGTGGTAGTCCTATTGAACCAATTAATCATTGTTTGCCATATGTCTTATGACCATTGTTTATAGCAATCTGTTCCTGAGTCTCTGTCCAAATTCAACAGATTTTTCCACCTGCAAATCTATAATAACCTTTGAGTCGGCACATCAAACCACAAGTTTAGTGCTCATAAATTTCTGGCATGTTTGTCTAGTATAACCTTGCTGAAACATCATATCATAATCGTAGCTTCTAGAAAACGTTGGTCTATTCTAAAAATCTATACAAAAAAATAGACAAATAGACAATAATCTGGTGCAAATTAACTCTTAAAGGAAGTAATCCAAACCAATATATGTGCATTTATTTCTTACGTGTTCCATATCCACTATCATAACATCATCTGAAAAGAAACTAAACAAGGTGTTGATCGCATGCACGATGGGTTGCCTTTTAAACAAATCAATACTCGAAAGTTTACTAAGCATGCTTAGAATTGAAACACAAAAAACTGGAGCCTCGTATCTATAACTATGCTTAGAATAGAAACACAAAAAACCGGAATTACAACCCATCTCATCCAGAATCCGATTGCTCTAGCAAGAAAATAACAAAAATATGAAAGGAATCTAGAAGAACAAAAACGTGAATCCGAGATCCCACATTTAAGCCATAACCCCATTTATAGTGACATTATTTCGGTACCATCATTCAATAATTTAAGTCCAAGATAGAGTTGTATAATTCTCCTACAAATATGCTTTTGGGATATTCTTCATTGATGCTTTCTTCAATACTGACACGTACCTTTTTGAGGAAAAAATATTAATGTGTGCTAGTATGTTCACAGATATCAGCTGAGACCTACAATGGCAAGCCTAGTCCAATGGAACGCTAATATTCTGCAAGGAACATCCCGTATTTTCGTGATTGCATAGCTTAGGATCTTGTCCATTGCAATCAAAAGTTTAAAGGTATTAAAAAACGGTAAATAATAGAGATGCTCAATAATTATACAATTTTTATGATTAAGAAAATAAGGGACAGAAGGAACAAAGAAGAGCAAAATTATGTTTTCAAATGTATTGTGCTTCGATGGTGTAACACCATAGAAATTCAATGCCTAATCTTGTAGAACGGACAGTATACACACCTATAATGAGCAGATTACTGCAACGTTCAGCAAGAGTATAGCAAACACACAGCTTACCTGTTGCCCATCTGTTGTGTACTGCTACATACGTATGCATGAAATGGTGCAAGGACAACAAATTCATAATATCCAATGCTCCTCAGAAGCGTATGGTACACAACCTTAATGACGTAACAAAAAGATAAACATGTCAAAGAAATCCATAATAAAATAAAAAAGCCACGTGCTAAGACTGAAGTGGGAAAGGGCAAAACCTGAGTACAAAGCCCAAACAAGCATCAAACTTTCACTTTGATGTAGTAGAAGTGTGCCCGTAGCAAATGCCATCCTCACACATGCCATCCTCACACAACAAACCTTTTGAATTGATGATAAACCATAATGCAATGTCTTAGAAACAGAGATGCGATCATTATAGTACTTCTGTGCATGAGCTTTCTAGACATTTGCTAGCAAAACATACGCTGATAATGCAATATATTGAAAACAATCAATACATTGAAATAAGGCTCTTCATTAGATGACAAACAATGAATTATTGGCTCTACGATCCACCGTTATTGAATTTCCTGCTCACATGCTTTGCCTGCATAGAGGTTTGCTAGTAAGACATATGCTGCATCATTCCCTGGATCAAATTGATATACATATTCTACAATGCGCCTTCCCTGTTCTAATTTATGGAAAGTCCTGCATGAACCAAGCAAGGAATTCCATGAGGTGATGCTAGGACAAAATGGCATGTTATTAATGAAAGCCTCTGCATCATCCAGATATCCAGCCCTTCCCAAAAGGTCAATCATACAGTCTTAATGGTCCACAACTGGTGCAATGGAACTGTCATGGCCCACAGAAACAAAATATTGGCAACCTTGATCCACAAGGCCATCATGGCTCATGCAGAAAGAATGCTGCTATAAATAAACTCAACAGGCATCAACCTTTCCAGCTTCATTTGTTGAAATGCGACCAATGCTTCCTTACCATATCCATGTTGTGCATATGCTAAAATTATGGCATTCCAAGAGATCAAATTCCGCCAAGGCATTTCTTGGAAAAGTTGGAGTGCTTCTTGTAACTGGCCTTGTTGGGCAAATCCAACAACCATGGCAGTCCAGGATACTACATCATGATAAGGCATCTGCTGGAATAGTTGGTAGGCCTCCCTAATCTGCCCCCCTTGTACATGTCCCACAATAATGGCTGTCCATGATATCACATTCTGCTGAGGCATTTGATGAAAGAGATGAAGAGCCTCCTTTAGCTGTCCCTGTTGGACATAACCAGAAATCAAAGCATTCCATAAAACCACATTCCGTTAGAAATTTCAATCTTTAAATCCATTGTTCTATAATCCGAGCAGAAAGACCTGTTATGAGATGAGATTCATATCCGTCGGAAGAATGCACTCATCATATCCGGTATCATCAAGATCGTCAGATTCGGCAAGAACCCTAACTCCATGGCCACTTGTAATGGAAAAACAGAGAATCCCCGGCCTTAGCTTGGGTTGCCATTTGAGACAACAATTTTCTGATATTAGCTCCATCCATCGAATTCGACAAGGCCTAGAAGAAAGTTGAGCAAGCAGAAGCAGAGGAGGGAATCGGGATGGCTGGAGAAGAGGAGAAGTGATTTTCAAGGACTTTCTAATTTTCATGGTCGTCCGATGCGAAATTAAGAAATCTAATGGTTGAGATTAAAAACAGCTGACGTGGCACGACACGTGGCATAGCTAGGAATGCAGGAAGGGGGGGAGGGTGTTTAGGCAACCGTGCAAAAAAAAAAAAAGAACAAAAAAAGATGGATTTGGGGGGCACACTATTCTTGCCATGGTGCTAGAGTTGTCTTGCTTGCTATGGCGCCTTGCACCGCCATCGTCAAAGCAGGGAATTGGCACAAGCTTAGCACATGCTCTGATCTGCCCTAGCCGGCACAAGCTTAGCACATGCTCTGATCTGCCCTAGCCGACGGAGCTATTTGGGAACCGTAGAAACTCCGGCAGAGGTATTTGTGATTTGCAAATATTTTGAACCCTAAATCTTTTGGTTTGCAGCCGAAGTTCTTCAACGGAGGTGCTAGTAGTTTTTACGGGCTAGTAAGGAGGCACTGATGTTTATAATGGTAGATGTGTTGCAATGCCACGATTTGAGCTGTAGGTTAAGATCATGATCAAGAAAAATGTTAACAACAAATTTTTGTGGATCTTTACTGAAGAAGTCACTCTCAGCTTTCACGGTAGTTAGACAGAGGCTCCCTTCCATAATGCCAGACACACATTCTTTCTTCTTTTGGAATGGGTCAATTTGACAGAAAATGGACAGGGTGTTATCTCTGCTTCTCTGCATGATCATTTATTTAGAGACTGGTGATAGTGTATTTGAAATGGCCCAGGGTTGCTAGAGATCTTTCCAGTGGAAATAATTGCTATATTACTGGATGAGCATCGATACAGCCAATTCAACAAGTGCAGCCAATGCACTGCAACCGGTTCACATAATGCAACAAACGCCACAGCCTGCACAAAGGCAACTTTTTCAGTGTATGCAGCCTACTCATGGTACAATTAATTTGTCAGATAATTAGATCCAATATGGCAAATGTATATGGAGCCAAATCTTCGTCATCCAACTAGTAGGATCTGAACTTCAGCTTTTATGCGCACCTACAAAAATGCAATAGCAATTTCTATAAGTTAATTAACAACATTTAAATCATTACTCTATTCCTGGATTTTTTACCTGTTTTAGAATCATATGCAAATTCTCTTTTATTGTCTGTGATTTGTCTAGTTTTTCAGCCACTGTATGCACCCATAACTTACAATTACGCCATTTGCATTGCCAGTTGTAACCAGTCCCCCAGTTAATGTTGGAAGTCTAATTAGATGGGTCTAGATTCTTAAATGGAATATTGTTGTTTGGTCTTTTTGTGCATTTAAGCTGTTGATAAAGCGAGTAAATTACCAGATTGATTCTTACACTGATGTAGACCATTAGCAATTGGAGATGGCCGCTTGAAGTATAGCAAGGGCAGCAATCTTGACAATTCTTTTTTGTTCTATTGTAAGGTGCCATCTGATATATGCTAGCCAGCTCTATAGAATGGGTAATGTAGTTATGGTGCTAACTTCAAGTGTGGGCATTTGTTAATGCAAATATGGAGAGCTAAGGCAGATTCCAAACATACTGCCTTGCAGGCAATAAGGAAGAAGATGCCAGGACTGAACATTCTCAACGAGCTTTTGCAGAAACTGAGCCCAGTGATGGAGGAAGGCATCGAAATTATTCTGTCCAGTTCATGGGATGTAGCTACACTATGCACAAGAGCTGGTTTTGTATGCAATCATTGTCTTCAGCTTTCGCCTTTGCAGTAGATTTTTCATTCTTACAATACGCAAAGGATTCAAAAAATCTTTCCCATGGTTTCTCATCAGATTTCTTTAAACTCAGAGTCTAATCGTCAACGCCGTCACCACATGCTGCGTCCTTTTTCTCCAGCTCTTTTTCAAACTGGAGTAGCATTCTGCTAGTTTCCTATGGCAAGGTTGTTGCATCATTTTTGGATCTTCTGCTAGACTTGCCAGAGTGTTTGTCTGTGTTGCTCTCTTCCCTGCTGTAAGAAGAGAAGTATCTGGATCTCTTTATTTTGCCCTTAGGCTCTTCCGAATTTTCAAGCACTCTCTCTTCTGCTTGCTTTTGCTGTTCATATTCCTTTCTCCACGCCCCAGATAGTAATACTCCAGGATAAGAGTGCATGTCTATTGGGAACTTTCAATCTATCCATCTTTTTGCCACGTTTGGAGCTGCAAGTTTGATAACCAGACTGTTACTGTGAGGATGATTTGATGAGATATATAGAGTTGAAGTGCAAGCCATGAAAGTTTGATTTTTCATGTAGCAATACAGACCATGATAATTATCAGCTATATTCAACATTACATAAAACCAGATTCAGTTGTGGTAAGACTTAATACTTTTTTAACACATGCATCCCAGCTCCAATTTGTCAATGATGGTATTAGCTTCCAAAAGTTCGTCGGTCTATTAGTCATTGTCAGATCTTTGACTAAGAATGCCAATTCGTATATTATTTTTATCTTATATTATAATATGTGAAAGGAATTTAGCTGATGAAACATATCTATGATGTTTTAGATGTTTATCAATGGCATGAGCGAAAGCAGTACAACTCAAGTTTATATTAAAGATGATGATTTTGAGGTCTTTGAGGCAATGATTAAATATATGTATTCTGATTCTCTTGGCCTTGAGAAAATTGCACTTTTGTTGCCTTTGCTGCTTCCAGTAGATAGATTTGGAGTTTCGCTTCTATCCTTCAAGAGTCAGCTCACAAAATCCTTAAGTGGCTAGGGCTACCCTACAATGGATAGTGAAGCTAATTGTTCATACATGGCCCGCTTTATCTAATCTGCAAGATTTTGGCAAGTTGCATCTTGGTAATGAGATTGCTCGGATGCAGAATTCATTTTGGAGGGGAGGGCTAAGAGTTTTGCAATTTGATGGCCAGTTTTCTACTCAACTCAAGTTAGATCTATAACACTAATTTCGGGACTAATTTTTGTGCATCACAGGATTCATCTTGTGCCATTCTATGGGTGGCAGCCGCCATAGCAAAAAACATGCCAGCATCTAAAATGATGCAACTAAAACATGAAGCAGGAAAACAAGCATTCAGTTTTGAAGCTGGAGGGAGCCCTTTGAGTGGCACACAAATAGTGAAACTTTCTAATGTTAGCATTGGAAATCAAACCTGCAAACCTGTTGATGTTTAAGAGTTAAACTGGACTTGATAAGACCTTGGCTATGCTGGTAATGATGTTATTTTGTTGACTTATGTAATATGGGTCTGTAATTGAGATTCACAATAGAACATTTGCATATCATGTTTCGTCTGTAGGCGATTGTTATGGATCTTTCTGAAAGACTGGATGGCTCAGTAGCTGGCATTGTGGGCATGAACATTCTGTGATGTTTGACATCGAGTTGACTTTATCACCAAGAACATCTATCTTGTGACGCTCCCAGAATCTATACGATGCTCCCATCGTACAAATACGAGAATTTCCCTCCCATGGCGACTACATCACCATGGTAAGGCCCTCCGTCAAACTTGGACCCCTTGGGATAACCAATTGTCCGGGCGAGGAATACAGAGGTGTCATTCGTCCCACATCCTCTATGGGAAACCCTATACAGCGGAAGTATACGTACACGTTAGCATACAACAATCATGCTAAAATAATATACCACCACAAATGGTGGCCCATCCATCATCATCCATCAAAAGACAGTACATCCATAATAATATAAGCTAAACATCATGACAAGGCACTACCCAGGCTTAGACTCCAAGGGGTCAATTGATGGTAAGGGCCTCAAGATAACAACAGACGGAGGTATAACATGGCGTTGGCTGGCATAAAACAATGGCTAGGGTAGTCCACTCCATCCGCCCCTCCTGTGCACACTTTGCAGATAGGCTGAACCATGCTATGCGTGCTTGTAGCCTTCCGGAGATGCAATTCCAAGGAGTCACCCTATGGGACTACTCCGGGTTACATCTCCCCAGTCCGATGAGGCAGGTCAGAGAGGCGTCTCCTTCCCGAGCATGATGGATCCCTGGGTGTGCTAAAGAACACGTGCCGCATCAGCGACCCCCGCATCCGTACCCGACTTATTCCCCTAAATCTAAAGGCTGGCTCACCTGGCCATTCGAGTCCAGGGCGTCCATATAGGCACGTCCCTGCGACCCAGGGAGTGTCAGACCCATACCCAGCCCACATACAGTGACCGGCTATAAGCCTAGCACTATAGGAGTCATGTAGCCACGCTAGGCAAGACCCCACCCCCGATTCACCATCATACTCGTTATCTAGTCTGAACCACATCATAACATCCTCAGCCAGGTTGGCTCTTATGCACAGGCCGCATTTATTGGGTATTAAGGGGTCTAGCTAGAGATATCTCTACTCTAAGTATCCAGAACAACATACGAAAGAGAATTTAATCATTTCATCTATTCAAAGAAGTGTCTGCAGAAATAGAAGTTATCTGAGGACTAACCAGTCTCTTGGTTGGAGCCGTTGTCACGGAAGGCTTCTATAGCTTTAGGCTATTGGTAAATACTGGCAAGGACGGGCTAAAGCTGGTAGCTGTTGCTCCTCCTCAATCTCCAACTCGAATTTGGGTTGAAATGGGGGTAGGACCCCTATTTCTCCGACCAAAATAGTAAGTCCCCCTTTGGCCAATCGATTTGGGCCAGGTGGCATCCCCTCATTGGTGATATTTAATTAAGTAGACTCCAATTAGCATAATTAGGTTAATTATGCTAATAAAATCCTTAATTATCCATTGGTTTTATTAGCATAACTAATAAAATCCATTTTAGGTGAACCCCACTTGGGCCCCTAGGCCTAGCTACCTGCTGGTATGCATACGTATACCATATAAATACCTAGAACGTCACATTCTTCCCCCCTTGGATTAATGTTGTCCTCAGCATTAGAGTTAGTGGAGATTAATTATGGAAAATATAGCTCTCATTTATTAAAGGCAGCAAAAGGTTACATATTTAGGTGGTAGGACAGAAGTTCTTTAACAAACATAAGTGGTAATAGAATAACAACTCAAGAGTACACTGATAACATAAAATCTCAAAAACCCGAGTTGGCCTCCAAGGTGAGGCTCAGGCTCTTCTGCAGTCTATCAATACGCTCTACTGGCTTGCAGAAGTGAAATAAATTAGTGTTTACGAAATAAATTAAGTAGTGTGGTTGAAGGAACCACCCCCTTAAAATAATTAATTAAAAAAATATGAATACAAGGATCCTATCATGCCTAGGGCTTGCATGTCGTCTCGGCGTAAGGGATGGCCATATTCCCATTATAGTCGGGGACGTATGCATCCTATCATGAATGCCTATATGCCCGGTTTCCCATCTAAGATGCATGTAACCCAAGCCCTACAATGATCCCTGCCAGATCTCGCTCATATGACCCTTGTGGGACCACTAACGCTATGCTTACCGTCAGGGTTGGAGATGATCGCAACTTGAATGGTTCGGCCCTGGCATTCTTTCATAAAGTCCGGGTAAGTCTTATCCAAATCGGCTTTAAGAACCCACGTTGCGTCCTCTGTGGGTAAGTGTTTCCACTTAACCAAGTATTGCAAAATTTGAGTTCGACGAGCTTGCTTATACGCACGATCAAGGAGAGCTTCAGGCACAATCTCCAAATGATCCTCGGTCATCTCCAGAAGTGTTGGTGTGTCAAGGACCTCTTTCGGATCAGGATGATGCTTCTTGAGAAGACTTACATGGAAAACCTTATGAATCTTCAAATGGTGCAGGCAGATCCAATCGATAGGCTTGAGAGCCTATCCTTTCGGTTATCTGAAAGGGGCCCGCTCATCTGGGTGCAAGCTCCTTACAATTGCCGATCTTAAGTTTGTCCTGCTTGACTTTAATCTTTAGCCAAACCGAATCACCGATCTGGAATTCTCTCGGTGTTCGATGTCGATCGGCAAGACTCTTTTGTTGAGCTCTTGCAGCTAACAAATATGTTCTAATTTCTTCTACAAGCGCTTGCACATTCGTAAGAAACTGTTGAGAGACTTCCACCTTGGAAACCGGATTATGCCACATGTCTGGAGTGAGGCATTGATAGACATAGTTTATCATGAAAGGAGACATCATCGAGGACTCCTGTCTAGTGTTGTTATAGGCAAACTCCACCAAATGGATGTAGTCTGCCCATTGAGATTGCTTATTCCAAACATAGTTATGCAGCATATCTTCAATTATGCGATTGGTACGCTCCGTTTGACTATCTGTCTGCGGATGATAAGCTATGCTCATGGCAAGCTTAGTTTGAATAGTGCTGAAGAAATCCCGGTCTGATATAATAGTACGGGGCATCCTATGTAGGCGAAATACCTCCTTGGTGAAGAGCAAGGCGGTATCCAATGCAATCTCCATGGTGCGACATGGAAAAAAGTGTGCCATCTTAGAAAGTTTGTCGACCACAACCATTAAGGCATCAAACCCTCTCAAGATGCGCGAAAGTCCCACGATAAAATCCATGGTAATAACTTTCCATTTCGCATTGGGGACATCGAGGGGTTGTAGTTCCCCTGGAATATGTAGCTGTTCAGCCTTTGCTTGCTGACATATCTGACATTGCTTAATGTACCTAGCAATGTGCTGCTTCATTCCTGGCCAGAAGTAGTTGGAGCAGATTTTGAAATATGTCTTCATAAATCCTGCATGTCCTGCTATAGGACTGTTATGTGTATCATGAAGAATAAACTTACGAACTCCTGATGTCTCGAGAACACATAACTTATCCTTATAATAAGGAGTTCAGCCTCCTTCTTATAATGGCGGAAGGTCTCCCTTTTCTTGTCCGTCCTGGCTTTCTTGGATAGACTTTGCCATATCTCCTGGAATTCTGGGTCTATGGGAAGTACCTGCTGTATCTGTTTCCCAAACTCACTGGAGAGTGTGGATATAGCATTGCAATGCGTGCGAGTGACGAATGGATGTCTGGAAAGTGCGCGTCAGCAACAACGTTATGCTTGCCTGGCTTATAGATGACCTCAAAATCATATGCCTCAAGGAATTCCATCCGTCGTCTTTGTCTCAAGTTGAGGTGAGGTTGTGTAAAGATGTATTGGAGGTTTTGATGATCAATATCCAAGTGGAACCGTCTTCCAAGTAAATAGTGCCTCCAAATGCGCAAGGCACGCACAACCGTGAGCAACTCTTGATCATGCGTGGGGTATCGCTATTCTGCATCATTCATCTTTCTAGAATTATAGGCGATAACCCGACCTTCTTGCATTAAGACTCCACCGGTAGCTATTTTATTGGCATCTGTGGCAACCCACTTATCCTTTTGAGGATCTGGCAAGGTGAGAACCGGAGCTATTGTCAGAGCATCCTTCAAGGATTGAAATCCGGCCTGAACCTTGTCTTTCTAATGTGCCATCCAATTCCTAACCTTCTCATGGTTGGTCAGGTCCATTAAAGGTGTGACGAGCTTGGCGAAGTCTTTGACAAACTTATGGTAGTAACCAGCCAAGCCTAGAAAATTGCGGACCTCAGACACATTGGTTGGAATTGGCCACTCCCGCTGGATCTGTGGCTATTCCTTCTGCAGATACAATATGTCCCAGGTAATCAATCTTGGTGGTTGCAAAGCGACACTTGGAGAACTTGGCATATAGTTGGTGGCACTTCAATTTCTGTAAGGCCAACCGAAGATGTCGTTCATCGTCCTCTAAGGTTTTATTGTATATGAGGATATCATCGAAGAATGTGACGACAAAATCATCAAGGTACTCACGGAAAACATCATTCATGAGTCTCATGAAGGTGGCCGGGGCATTAGTCAAGCCAAATGGCATCACAATGAACTCATAATGCCCATAGCGCGTCCGGAAAGTGGACTTATGAAAGTCATCCACTACAAAATTAAAGCCCTGTTACGACGTCTATTACGACGTCCAGACGTCGTTTGCACGTCGATCATCGACGTCAAAACGACGTCAAAACGACGTTCAACGTCGTTGCGTACACGTTGGCCAGCCACGCGACAGTGCTGCCAGCGTGACCGCGCCAGCGCGGCCTGCTGGCGTGGCTGATGAGCTGGCAACGTCGTTAAACGACGACAAGTACACGTCATCATGTCGTGTGTCGTGCGGCCAGCGTGGCGTTGCCAGCGCGTAGCGCGACGTGTCGGCCACGTGTTAAACGTCGTTCAACGACGTTGCTGACGTGGCTGCCACGCCACCACGTCGTTTAACGACGTTGCGGACGTGGCGGCCGCGCGCTGACGTCGAGGCGAATGATGAGGTGGCGATACACGTTGATGACGTGGCAGCCACGCCATCAACGTCGTTAAACGACGATCAATGAATTTTGAAAAAAAAAATATTTATTTAATATTATTCAATATTATTTAACGGACAGTTAATATTCATATTCAATATTAACAAATATTTAATATAAATAAATATTTAGTAATATTTATTAATATTAAATAATATTAATATTAACAATAATATTAATAGTATTAATATTAATAAATATTAAATATGAACAAAATAAATCGAGAATAAAAATTTAAAAATTTAAAAATTCGAAAAATAGAAACAAATATTGATTAAATTATATTAGTATTCAGTATCATGGTAGATAAGCATTATTATTGAATATGTAATTAAATGTTTAATAAATCTAAGAATAAAAAAATAGAATCGAGCATAAAATTAACATAACAAAAAAAAATCACAAATAATAAGAACAAAGCATAAAAAATTTAGGTTGAATTCAATTAATATATTTCACAATGTAATTTGCACATTACAAAATATATTGAGTCTTTAGTTGTTGCTCTCTTCTTCTTCTTCTTCTTCATTGGCGCCTTCGTCTTCATTTACCTGCATTATATTGTATCGCAACAATTAGTTCATTGTAGTCACAAATAATTATCTAATGAATGATACACACTTCCCCCCGTTCACGCGCAGCGGCGTACTGGATGGTCGCATGACTGCCTTTTTTGAAGGCCCTTTCGCGTTCATCTTTAGCGGCGGGGCGACCAGCAAATGACTTCTATTGAGAATGAGCACCAAAACTAATGTTAGTGTTCAACTCGAGAACCTACATTATAAACCAAATTTATACTTACAAATAGCTTATCCAGAAAGCCATAACCGCCAGACCCAGTCTTATTGGCACTATAGCTGCCACTTGCTTCGTCGTACCTCGCGTCCAGCGCTGCCTTTGTTCTAGCTTCCCCTTTCTTTGATAATATGTTGGCCTTCAAACACTACAATGCAATACAAGGACTTAGTCCACATGGCGTCATCTAATTATACGACTCTCCCGACTACAATGCAATACAAGGACTTAGTCCATATGGCGTCATCTAATTATACGACTCATGGGAGAGATGATGTACTTGAAATGCCTCATGAGTCAACCCGGATAGGGTCAAATGCCACTTCCTCTATCGGGACTCCTGTAGCTTTGGCAAGAGCTTTCAGCTGCTTCTTCTGATTAGCTCTGCAAAATATAAATAAAATATGAGTACAATGAGGTTATAATGAAGAACGAAAAAGCCTAATACCTGGTGGCTTTAACATGTTTACCCTGTTTTGAACAAACCTCCCTCCATGAGATCTCTCCTGACTTGAGCTCGGGATATTCTGCTTCTAAAATCGCCTTGATCCTCTCTTTTTCCTCATCATAGGCTCCCGAGTTCCATTCACCCTTGTGGACGTTTTGGCAAATGCTATTTGTGACACTGTTAGCCATCTTCCAAAAATCGTCGCCATCTGCAGTGTTGTGGCGCGGCAACTTCTTGTTACTACACTCAACATACGACTAACATATGAATATGTGTTAGTGAACAAAAAATGGCATAATTCAAGATGAACTCACTCATATTCAAAGACATGCCGACGTGGAGGTGGTGCAGGTGGTGCACGATCTTTAACAGAGCTTGAAGAGGAATTGCGTCCACTCCGACGTGAACGACGGTCGGTGCTCTTTCGTGCGGGTTCATACTCCTCATGCTCGGGAAGGCGCCCAAGATTGAATTCTGAAGGAGTGTATGAGCTATGACGTGGAGGGTCATGGGCGCCAGACCTCCGCCTACTTTGTTCAACAGCCTGGCGCGCAATCTCCATTTCTGCGGGCGACATCCCGAATTGCAAGGCATTCCACCTATCTTCAGGGTTATCGCCTCGTTGATATCTCGGAGTTCCCTGCTCTTCGTCTTCCTGCTCGAGGCGAGGTCCTTTTCCGTCTCTTCGGCGGTGGTGAGAAGAAGATCCGCCCATAACCACGACGACGAACATTATGCATAGGAAAAGAAGGACGCAACCGCATTTACACGCTACATTTAAAAACATTAGAACGTTAAAAATAAATGGTTAACTTACATTTTATCCTAGAAAAAAATCCATACCAAATCCGCACAATGGTGGAGGTGGCGGTGGTGGCGAGCTAAACCTGAACGACCAAGTTCGCCTCTTAAAGGCCTTTGCAGGTTTAGGGCTGTCAGTAAGGCTACCAAGCCACGCGAGAAGTAAAGTTGTGAACAATAGATATGCCATCGTGCCGCATCCCATGGTTGCTGGACATGTGCAAAAACTTGCAAGTTATTTATATGGAGTGCGATGAATAACATAGTAGGAAAGAACCAAATGTTAGCAACATGGGAAGTTCATTACAAAACATTGGGATTTGAATAATTAAAAGTGTCTTTATATATTTGGTTATTAGACAATTAAAAAAATTTACTACTCTTAAACATGGCAAGATATACAATATTGTATTCATTCTTTGAGTTGTGATAACAACAATTTTGACATCTCCAAGGCATCCATGCACTTCATGTGCCGTCTTTGTCTCACAACCATGGTAGAAGATATTCCAACACTTTGTAAGGCTTCAACAACTTCAGAAGCTTTGGGTCGTGATGAGAATACGTCTTCACGTAGGCACATCATTCTTGTTTTTTGCTCCTCCAACTTGTCAAGACGTCGTTGGTACATATGGGTTGGATTAATCCATTGGGCATTGTTGTTATTATTAAACCACTCCATTCGTCGCATAGCTTGCACGCGAAATTCAAGCATCTCATAAATATATCCCAATGCATAGACATCATGAATTTCGTGTCCCCATACACGATCATCATCTTTTGATTTCTCAAACACAGTTTCCTCTAACCATGGGTATTTTGTTTGTCCATCCGAAAGCAAGTACCGACACTTCAACAAGGGGACGGCGCTCTTTGGCGTAAAATGAATTGCATTGTCCCAATCACCAATGGCCACCCACACATTTTGGTACTCATCATCAAAATGTAATTTGACTCTCTTGCAATTAAGCTTTGTGTGAGTGAAGTGGCCTTTGTGGATCTCAAGGACACCTTACGCTGGGGCAAGAGCTATCTCTCGAACATCTTGATATACAACTCGCATTTTGCTCCTAAGTTCAAATACCTATGTTTTGTCGGTTCTTCTTGGCTCTAGCAATTGCATTTGACCATCTTCTAAAACGTGACAAGTTATTAGGTAAATAGTCAAACAAGTGTGCAAGCGTCTCTCCATTCATGAAAGGTAGAATCACCATTGGCCCTATGGTATCCCCACTAGAGCTAGCAACTTCATATGCAAGTCCAATGGATGTAGCCAAAGCAGGGATCACGGGCTCTTGAAGCGTATGTATCTTTGAGCCATCTCATACGTCTACGCCTATCTTTGCCCTTGAAAACCCATCCACTATATAGCTCATCATCTTGGAAGTGTTGTGTTCCGTTGATCTTGATTTGATACGTGCGATGTGTTGGTTTCTCCTCAATAAAGCGTATCACATCCACGGCCTCTACGGGTATGGGATCAACAAAGATTGATGTGTTCATGTGATTCTCCAAAGAAAAGTGGGGCTTGCTAGGCCCCGCTCCACCAGAGCTTCCCCACGATGCAAAGCATTTTAATTACCTCCAACCGCGTGCATTGAGATCCGCAATGATGTTCTTGTGATCTGCGCCCGCTTCTTTGAGGAATTCCATGAAGCTACCCATTCCTTGACACGAGCCTCGGCATTGGGACTTTTAAAAGTCTGCGAATACTTCAAACATGTCTTCGGTTCATCCATGGGGTTTCCAATCATTGGCTTTACATGTGTCGCCAAGGAGAGAAGTCAACATTTCTTCTTGACACGGCCATTTTTGTGCTAACTCAAATTGGCACTTCCTTTTCACATGTCCGACAAAATGGTCGACCGCGTTGACCGGTTGCATCTCTCGGTCGGGACTTTCGTTAGCACATATCTCATTTAAGACCACGCGTCTAATCTCACTAACCATTTGTGTCTTCACACTTTCGGGGCCATACCTACAAGCCAATTTAGATTCATTAATCTTGCTTTGTGACTTTTTTTCAAACCTTCATTATGAATCTTTACCTACTTTATTAAGAGTTAGTTTCCCTTTTAATTTTTTTTTAAAAACCAACTATTGAAATTTTTTCTTGCTCTTAACCACTCCACATCAGTGTTTCTTTGACATCCCTAACATTTTTAAAAAACAACATTCTTAACTAGAAACCCGAAAATCAATAATGCAATTTTTTTTTCAAAAACCCCGCCCTTGTCCAATCCCTTCAGAAAGATTTCTATTTATTGATATATTAATAAAAAATAAACAAGAGTAGGCGGTGAGCTTGGACCCGAACACCTAGTCTTCTCCACTCAAAGGCGGAGCCGACCATGCCCCTTGTCCAAGTCTCCCCAATTTTTTCTAAACTAAATACATTAATCAATAAAATTACAAGAGTAATCGGTGAGCTCGGACCCGGAACACCTAGTCTTCTCCACTCAAGGCGGAGCCGACCATGCCCTTGTCCAAGTCTCCCCAATTTTTTCTAAACTAAATACATTAATCAATAAAATTACAAAGAGTAAGCGGTGAGCTTGGACCCGAACACCTAGTCTTCTCCACTCAAGGCGGAGCCGACCATGCCCTGTCCAAGTCTCCCCAAGTTTTTTTTTTTTAACCTAAATAAAACATTAAAATTTTATTCTCCTACTCAAACTCAAATTCTTACCTAGAATGTCTTCGAAAGCTCACAAAAATCGATTTCCAAGAGCGGCGACATTTTGTTATTAGTGTTCATGCAAAAAAAATAAAGGCATTCAATAATTAGAAAACTTACATAAATAAAGAAATAAAAAAAAAAACAAAAAGACCATTCACGTTAAAAAGATCATTGACATTAAAACTATTTACATTGTTAATTAAAAAGAACTATATATTGACATGTAAAAACAAAAAAATAAAAAAAAAGGAAGAACATAAAAAGAAGGGGCCTCGTCTTTCAACGACGTCCCCTTCTTGTAATAAAAAATAGAGGAAGAATGGGCCTCGTCTTTCAACGACGTCCCTCTTCTTCCATGGAAAAAAAATAGAAGAGGAAGAAGAAGAAGAAATAGAAGAAGAAGAAGAAAGGGGAGATAGGAAAGAAAGATTGAATAGAATGAGAAAGTGATGAAGAAGAAGAAGAAGAAAATGAATAGAAGATTGGAAGAACGGAAGATTAGAAGGAAAAAACCAATGATTGGAAGAAGATTGGAAGAAGAAGGAGGAGGATTCGATTCATACTAAGAAGAGGCGAAATGGATTGAAGAAAAACAAGGATGGAAAGAAGAGGAGGATAGAAATGGGATGGATTGAAAACAAACAAGAAAAAACAAGAAGCCCTAAATCTATCAAACAACAAGCCTAATTCAAAAATAGAGTTGATTGATCCATTGAAATACCTTTGGATGCTTGCTTGAAGCTTGGAAAGGACCGCAAGGATGATCCGCGCCAAAAATCGCCACGAAAAACGCTCCTCCAGCCGCTTAGAACCAAAAAAACTAGGCGGCGGAAAAGCCGGCCCTGTTTTCTGTAAAAAAGTTACAGACGTCGTTAAACGACGTCGTGACGTCGTTTAACGACGTCTGTAATAGTCGTTAAACGACGTCCTTAACGACGTCAATGTGTATACCGACGTGTCTTTTTGTTTTTAATTAAGTTAGCAACTTAGATCTATTTGTTATAGTCTGTTATAGTCTGTTATAGTCGTTGACCGACGTCCATAACGACGTCTTTGTGTTAAACGACGTGCCTTGTTTTTTTATTAAGTTATAATTATAAGTTATTATTATAATTATAATTATTATACAAAGAAGGATTGTTACCCAGTGGAGGGCTGTCATTTATGCAGTAATCTAACTCAGGAAGCTGCTCTTGAACAGGATGTTGAAAGTCCGGTTTGCCTCCACCTCCAGACATTTTTGTGATAGAAAATGTAGAAATCAAACTCAAATTTTTTATCTTTCGACGAACTTAGATGATTAAAAACAGCTTTTCACCGATGGATCGGAGCTACAATATTCGATCTGCATAAACAGAGCAGAGAAAAGAGGTGGGCCGTATTTGCGGGAATGACGAATGAGCATTCTGTAATAGTCGTTAAACGACGTTTATAACGACGCCAATGTGTATACCGACGTGTCCTTTTTTGGGTTGCCCCTAGGGGGGCAAACCCTTGTTTATGTGGGCTTTTGGCATATCCTAGGTATATCCTAGAATATCTCTAGGATATCTTTGGTGGACCGCTAAAACCTCGATGTTGGAGGTAAAAACGGGCGCCCGCCGCTGTTCTTAGGAAGCCGGTGTGGAGATCGGATAACCGCACCGCCACCCGCATTTGATGAATATGGCGGCACAAATTGCAAGAGCGGTATAGCTCATTACGAGATGGCCCGGGGTTTGGTTTCACCAAATTTTGGTCCGGGGTAAATTTGCGCCCTTCTAGCTCAAGCGAAATAGGGATTCTTTCTCGGCGTCTTTGCTAGCTTTGTGGATCCGGGTATGGCTTCTCCTGCGAGCTTCCCCTCGGTTCCGTCATCCATTAATTTGGTCCCGAAGCTCTTTCCTTGACCCTTCTCCGCTTGCTTCGACAATAATTTGTGCGAAGTCTCAAAAGGGGGATTAACTATGTTTGGCTTGTGAATCGGCTTGAAATTGCTGTTTGAGTCCTTGTTCCTTTTGCCTGTTACAACGCCGATTGTGCTCAAAATTGTCCGGATTTAATAATAGTCCGCACCTAAATTTCACAAAGATTCAAGGCCAGATCATACCTTGGTCTATTGCACAAACAAAGAGGCTCATCGCACCTTTTCTTGCTTAATCTGGCCAATATTTTCTTTCCCTTCTCGATCATAGAGTCTCTTAAGTACATTAGAAGCCGAGCTCCCTTCCAAAACGAGAATAGGCGCTTTATCATCGGTTTGACTAACATGAAAGGAACTCTCGCTTTTGCAGCCAGAATCCAAAAATTCTTCTCAAATTGGGATTACAAGAAGTAAGGAAAGGCAAGAAAGAAAGGCTTACGAGGACCGGAATCCGGATGAAGAGTCGAGCTCCACCGATCTGCGGGAGATGATCCATCGCCGGAATCGGCGCTTTTCAGAGATAAAGATGGGTTTTTCTTTTTCTTCGCCGTTTGAAAGCTTCCTACTAGGGTGAAAGGCTGTTCTTCAAGCTTATAAGAAAAACCCGTTCCGGCGGTGTTGGGGCGTTAGAATAAGGCCTGTCTTGTGTAAATTGGAAAACCACCATAGCTTAGCTCGCCAGAGATCGAAGAGCAGATTATAGTGCTTTTGCAGGTACATTCTTTTATAGTAGCTAGCGTCAAAATTTCTGGGTTTCGCCATGTAGGATCACCCCAGGGATGATTATATTCTTAGAAGCAGCAGAATTATTCATATACTGAACTGTGTGGGTGGTGCTTGTCCCGAGTATTTTCCTGATGACTTTTATACAAGACCATTTGGCTAGAGGATTCACCTTCTGAAGATGTCGTCTGTGTTCTTTATGATGTTTTTGATTTCATAGAGGATGTCAGGGAGCAAGCAGGCAGAAGAGTTTTCGTCCATTTCTTAAGGGTTGTATCCAGGTCAGCTACTTGTCATGGCTTATATAATGTGGAGAGAACATCATGGATAATAAGGATGTTAAGCAGCTTGGGAGTGTTAGTAGTCTTAATATTGGATTTTCTTTTCAGTTGATGCGATGGTAGAATAGGTTTCTTGGACAATCTGTCAAGCAGATGCCTTGTGTCTATCCCTGAATTTGTTGCTCGAGTTCCAGCTTCTCTTTCTCCACATAAGATGTTTCCAACGATTTTGAGATCAGCTCATCTTGTAATTTATGAATCTTCTCATTAAGCATGGCATTGTGTTCTTCACTGCTCTGCACCTGTGCCTTGATTTCTGAAATAAAAAACAACAAAATAAAAACCAAGCAGACACACCCTCAGGCCACCGACGGGCAACCCTCCGTGCGCAGCACCTTGTTTTTTTTTATTAAGTTACCAACTTAGATCTATTTGTTTTATTACTTATGTTTTTTATCTATATTGTGGTGGCACAAGATAGATCCTTCAAAGAAATAAATCACCTTAATATAACATATCCTACTCACCTTGAATTTCGAGTTCGAGATATTCAATTTCGTACACTCCATAATGAGTCCATACGAATGTGACCGCCACGGCAATTAATTTGTTGTCAGTACTGGATTTGGACAGTTAAGCTATACCTATTCTAGAGCCCGCCCTATGCTTTCATTTGACGACGTTTTGGTTTATAACGACGTGTCCTTTTTTTTTTTAATTAAGTTATTATTATTAGCAATCTGTTTTTTATACGACGTCTGTAATTTTCGTTGAACGAGGTTTATAACGATGTTTCGGTTCCAAACGACGTGTCCTTTTTTTTAAGTTAATATTATTAGCAACTTAGATTTGTTTCATTACTTATGTATTTTATCTATCCTTGTTTATCTATCCACTTAGATTTCTCTCCATCCTTGTTTATCTATCCACTTTAATAAACCAGACTTGTGCACCATTGAGCTTCACTTGCATACTTTCATACTAAATCAAGCTTGCCAGCCACTTCAGTCATGACTGTAGCAGTGCAAACATATGGCTCACCAGGTTGCTCCTCTGCATACAATCTACACAAGGCATGCCCAGCTACAGTCCATGCAAAGCTGCAAGAAGAGCTTCTTTGATTTGCCATATTCTCTCGTGCATGATCACATACAACTTCATATATGGTGCGACCTCTTCATAGATTACCGCTAAGGGTTTTGGACCATACTTGAGTCTCACTTCATATAAGATCCGCAGTTTATAAATGAATGAACAAGTATACTCATTACCAATATTTGTTGGCACTTAATTCATAATTAATGCATCGCTTCTAGCATTCGCTTTTGGACCTCGGGAGGCGATCCAAAAAGTTCCCGAGGCAACCCTTCCTCGGCCGTCCCCGGTCGCACGCTAATGACCACCCTCCCGGGCCCGGTTCCCCTTATCCGGACCGTTGGATCCTCCGCTCATGGGCCCCTCTTGGGAAGGCCCAAAAGATTCCAGATCGGTCCGGGAGAGCTTGTCAAACCGCTGGCCCCACGATGTCGACCTTGTAGAAACCGCCTTTGTTTTGTCGTTGGGCACGCAGGGGAGGTTCGAATGGCAAATTGACCACTCGCCAAATCGTCCGAATGGCGAAATTACCCTAGGGAGCAAGTTACACGGACGGTTTTGCAAAAGGAAGAAAACACTCATCCCTCCACGACAAGATATCCAGCATCCACATCCTAGGCCAATTGACTACGAGTGTGATGGAAGTGAGCTACTTTTGCGCTTCTTGAGTTCGGGTGGTCTTCGCCACGGAACTTGGTCCCCCAGAGCAATGTCGACGTTCTGAGTCCATTGGCAGAGCCAGATCCCTGCGATTCCGGACGGGGAGGTCGCCCCTCGTCCGTCCCGAGTGGCCTTGGGGAGAGGAAATTTGGGGCAAGCGACCCTCGGGGATTTTAGGGTCCGGCTCAAGGTCCAACACCCCAACTCCACTTCAAGACACGGCAAGGTCCCGCCCAAATCGACAAGGAGAGGGCCTCCGGCCACGTAAAACCCCGTGGGTTACCGTGCTCTAGAAGGGTTTTATGCTTTGGGGCCGAAGTCCCCGGGTCTGTTGCACTTGGGACCCGGCCGAAAGCAGCAGCCGAGAATACGAGCAGGGGGAACTGACGGAGCGGAGTTTGGGCCTGTCCTCCTCCCCGATGTGGCAAGTAGAAGTCGGGGGCTTTTGCGGTTGTGGCAAGACATTCGTGAATTCGCAATTAATGCATTGCCGCGAAAATAAATTCGATTTTTTTCTTCGTTCGGCTGGATCCCTAATTCATCTCCAGCACACGGCCCAATTTTGAATTTTCCCTGGGAGAAGGTCTAGGTCAAAGGGTTAGCATTAGAACGGTTCCAGGAGCCCGCTTGGGAAACGAGCTGGCACCCTTCCCCAAGTCAAACGAGGCCGGGACCTTGCGGGGATCCCTCACAAGAGGGGAGAGTCCAGGACCCGGGAGGCGGGATCCAAAAAGTTCCCCGAGGCAGCCCTTCCCCGGGTTACAGCTCCCGGGGGCGCTAATGACCACCCTCCCCGGAGTCCGGTTCCCCTATCCCACCGATTTGGATCCTCCGTTCATGGGCCCCTCTTCGGAAGGCCCAAAAGATTCCAGATCGGTCCGGAGAACTTGTCAAACCGGGCGCCCCGATGTCGGCCTTGTAGAAACCGCGACTGTTTTGTCGCTTCTCGCACCGGAGGCTCCTAATGGCAAATCGACCACTGCCAAATCGTCCGGAATGGCTTAAATTACCCTAGGGAGCAAGTTACACGGCCGCCGGGGTTTGCAAAAGGAAGAAACACTCACGCCTCCACGACAAGATCCCGCATCCACATCCTAGGCCAATTGACTACGAGTGTGATGGAAGTGAGCTACTTTGGCTTCTTGGAGTTCGGTGGTCTTCTGCCACGTAACTTGGTCCCTGGGCAATGTCGACGTTCTTAGTCCATTGGCAGAGCAATCGCGATTTCTGGAGAGGGAGGTCGCCCGGCCCGCCCCCGTGGCCTTGGGGAGAGGAAATTTGGGGCAAGCAGCCTTCCTGAGGGATTTTAGGGTCCAAGGCTCAAGGCCAACACCCCAACTCCACTTCAAGACACCTACAAAGGTCCCTACCGACCGGACAAGGAGAGGGCCCCAAACGTAAACCCCGGGGGTTGCCGTGCTCTAGAAGGGTTTGCGTTTTTGGGGGCCGAGTCCCCAGTCTCTGCTGCACTTGGGGACCGGGCCGAGAAGCAAGAGCCCCAGAATACGGGAGCAAGGGGAACCGACGGAGCGGAGTTTGGGCCTGTCCTCCTCCCGATGTGGCAAGTAGAAGCTCTGGGGCTTTTGCAAGACATTCGTGAATTCGCAATTAATGCATTGTACCTAAAATAAATTCATTTTTTGTCGGCTGGATCCCTAATTCATCTCCCCAAGACAACGCCCAATTTTTCGAATTTTCTGAGAAGGTCTAGGTCAAAGGGTTAGCATTAGAATCCGGCCGGGGAGCCAAGCTGTGGGCAACCGAGCTGCACCCTTCCCCAAGTCAAACGAGGCCGTGACCTTGCAGGGGATCCCTCACAAGAGGGGAGAGTCCGACCCCGTGAGGCGGATCCAAAAGTTCCCCGAGGCAGCCCTTCCCGGCGCCGCCCCGGGCTACACGCCAATGACCACCCTCCCGAGCCCGGGTTCCCCTATCCGACCGTTGGATCCTCCTCCGCTCATGGGCCCTCTTCGAAGGCCCAAAAGATTCCAGATCGGGTCCTGAGAACTTTGTCAAACCAGCTGGGCCCCCGATGTCGGCCTTTGTAGAAACCAAGACTGCTTTGTCGTTCGCACCGGGAGGCTCCGGAATGGCAAATCGACCCGCCAAATCGTCCGAATGGCGAAATTACCCTAGGGGAGCAAGTTACACTTACTGGTTTTGCAAAAGGAAGAAACACTCACACGCCTCCACGACAAGAGATCCCGCATCCACATCCTAGGCCAATTGACTACGAGTGTGATGGAAGTGAGCTACTTTGGCGCTTTGGAGTTCGGGTGGTCTTCTGGCCACTGAACTTGGTCCCTGTGGCAATGTCGACGCTTCGAGTCCATTGGCAGAGCTGCATCGGAGCGAACCGAGAGGGGAGGTCGCCCGCCTGTCCCCGTGGCCTTGGGGAGAGGGAAATTTGGGGCAAGAAGCCCTGAGGGATTTTAGGGTCCGATTTTTTGCCTGCTGATCCTAAAGGCCAACACCCCAACTCCATTTTTCAAGACACCTGGTCAAGGTCCCGCCGACCCGCTGACAAGGAGAGGGGCCTCCCCAAGTCAAACGAACCCCGGGTGGGGAGCCGCCGTGCTCTTCCCGAGAAGGGTTTATGCTTTGGGGCCGTCAGTCCCGGTCCCGCTGCACCCCTGGGACTCGCCGAAGCAAAGAGTATTCTGGGGGGGTCCGGGAGCAATAAGGGAACCCTCGACGAGCAGAAGTTTGGGCCCGTCCTCCTCCCAAATTGTCCGGTGGCAAGTAGAAGTTACGGGGCAGTTTTGCGCTGGCAAGACATTCAGAATTCACGACAAGAATGCATTGGTAACCTAGGCCAAATAAATTCGGAGTTTTGCCGGCCGATCCCTAATTCATCTCCAGCACACGGCCCATTCTTCTTTTCTGAGAAGGTCTAGGTCAAAGGGTTAATGTCATTAGAACGGGTTGGGAGCCCGCTGGAAGAGCAACCAAGCCGCACCTTTCCCCAAGTCAAACGAGGCCGTGACCTTGCAGGGATCCCTCACAAGAGGGGAGAGTCCGGACCCTGTGAGGCGGGATCCAAAAGTTCCCGAGGCAGCCCTTTCCCGGCCGGCCCCAAGGAGAGGGCGCAAACGACCACCCCTCCCGGGCCCTGCCTCTATCCCACCGCTGATCCTCCGTTCACGGGCCCCCTCTTGGGAAGGCCCAAAAGATTCCAGATCGGGAACCGGAGAACTTGTTTCAAACCTGTGGGCCTCCCCGGATCCTGTAGAAACTCACCGCTTTGGGCAAGACATTCGGGAATTCGAAGGCAAAAAATAAATTCCGCCAAATTTTTGCCTATTCCAGATTTTCCCGAATTTTTGCAAAAGGAAGAAACACTCTAGGTCAAAGGTTAAATAGAACCCCGGGCAGCCACATCACAAACCGAAATGCACCCTTCCCCAAGTCAAACGAGGCCGACCTGCGTCGGATCCCTCACAGAGGGGAGAGTCCCGCCCCGTGATCCAAAAAAGTTCCCTTTGTCGTCGCAGACGCTTAATGACCACCTCCCGAGCCCTGTCTTAATGGATCAAATCGAAGGCCCAAGATCGCCAAATTGTCCCAAGGGCGCCCCCATGTCAAGAAAACCGGGTGGCTTAAATTACCCCCCTCTAAATCGTCCAATGGCGAAATTACACGGGAGCAAGTTTCCAAAGGAAGAACACTCACGCCTCCACGACAAGATTCCGCATCCACATCCTAGGCCAATTGACTACTTGGCGTGATGGAAGTGAGCTACCGCTTCTTGGAGTTCGGTGGTCTTCTGGCCACGGAATCCTTGGTCCCTCAGGGCACGTCGACGGTCCATTGGCGCAGAGCGATCGTATTTCTGAGAGAGGGGAGTTCGGCCCGCCCCCGTGGCCTTGGGAGAGGGAATTAGCGCAGCCCGATTTAGGGTCTCAAGGCTCGGGCGCCAACACTCCCAACTCATTTCAGACACGCTAAGGTCCCGCCGACCGACAAGGAGAGGGCTCAAAACCCCGGTGGGTTGCCGCTCTAGAAGGGTTTGGCGTTGGGGGGGCCGTAGTCCTAGTCTCTGTTGCACTTGGGACTCGCCGAGAAGCAGCAGCCGGTAGAATACCTTGCGCGGGAACCGACGGAGTTTGGGCCTGTCCTCCCTCCCCGATGTGGCAAGTAGAAGTCGTGGGCTGCGCGGCAGAATACCTGCAATACCAATGCATTGCACTAAAATAAATTCATTTTGTCGCTGGATCCCTAATTCATCTCCAACGCCCAAGTAATTTTCGAGAAGGTCTAGGTCAAAGGGTGTTAGTATTAGAACGTCGTTGTTCGCCGCAGGCAACCGAAATGGGCACCCTTCCCCAAGTCAAACGAAAAGCCGACCTTGCGTGATCCCTCAGGAGAGTCCACCCCGTGAGGCTGATCCAAAGTTCGGTGCCTTTTCCCCGCGCCGCCTGTGGGTCGCGACGCACGACCACCCTCTGAGCCCGTTCCCCATACGCATCATTCGCTGCCTGGGGCCCCTCTTCGAAGGCCCAAAAGATTCAGATCGGCACCGAGAATCCTAATAAACCGCTGGGCGGCCCCGGATACCGCCTTGTGAAAACCGGGCAGATCAAGCTTATATTGTTCTGGGAGGTTCTAATAGCAATCGCATCTCGCCAAATCGGCCCCGAATGGCTACCATTCTAGTGGAGCAAGTTACACGGCCGGGTTTTAAAGAAGGAACACCTCACTTCCACGACAGATCCCGCATCCGGCTATCCTATGGTAGGCCAATTGATCACGAAAGTGTGATGGAAGTGAGCTACTTGGCATTTTGGAGGTCGGTGCTTCACACTACTTGGTCCCTGTGGCAACAATGTCGACGTTTCAGTCCATTGGCAGAGCGATCATTCCGAGAGGGAGGTCACCGGCCCCGTAGGCCTCGGGAGAGGAAATTCGGGCAAAGCGCCTTCCGGAGGGATTTAGGGTCCGCCAAGGCCAACACCCCACCTTCACACGGCGAAGGTCCCGGCACCGGATAAGGAGAGGGCCTCCGAACCCCTGCGGCTGCTCTTAGAAGGGTTTATAGTCGAAGTCCGTCTCTGCACTTGGGACCGTCGAAGCAGCAGAAATGAATACGGAGCAGGGGAACCGACGGAAGCGTTTGGGCCTGTCCTCCTCCCGATGGGCAAGTAGCCTGGGTATGGCAGTGGCAGACATCTCTGCGGTAGTACCACGCATTGCACCTGTACCCCATTTTTGCCTACCAACTAATTCATTCCTACAAAGACACGCCCACTTTTCGGGAATTCGAGAAGGTCTAGGTCGTTAAGATAGTTCCGGGCACCGCCGCTAGTGGCAACCGAAGCCGCACCCTCTTCCCAAGTCAAACGAGGCTGACCTTTGCGTGGATCCTCACACAAGAGGGAGAGTCCGGACCCCCGTGAGGTTGATCCAAAAAAGTTCCCCGCGAGGTGCCCCTTCCTCGCAGCACTCTCTGTGGGTTTGACGCTTACGACCACTTCCCGAGCCCGGGTTCCCTATCCCATCAACGTTGATCCTTCTCCGTCAGTCTTCTTCGAAGGCCCAAGATCGCGATCGGGTCCGAGAACTTATGTCAAACCGCTGGGCGCCCCGACATGTTCCGCCTTTGTAGAAACCGCGAGATTGTTTTGTTGTTCTGGCACCGGGAGGCCCGAATGGCGTAAATCGACCGCCAAATCGTCCTGAATGGCGAATTACCCTAGGGGAGCAAGTTACACTGGCCGGTTTTAAAGAAGGAAAACACTCACGCCCACTCTACGCGATCCCGCGATCCACATCCTAGGCCAATTGACTACACACACGAAGTGTGATGAAGTGAGCTACTTGCTTCTTGGTGTCGGTGGTCTTCTCGCCACGGAACTTGGTCCCCGGCAATGTCTATCCATTGGCAGAGCCGTATGACATTCCTGAGAGGTCGCCTGGCCCTCAGCGAAATTCAGCAAGCAGCCTTCCTGGAGGGATTTTAGGTCCACAGTCACAACACCCCACCCACTTCAAGACGGCGCTAAAGGTCCTGGCCGACCGGACAAGGAGAGGGCCTCCAAACGCAGAACCCTCGGTGGGCCAAAGTGCTCTAGAAGGGTTTGCGCTTTGGGGGCCGCACTGTCTGCTGCACTTGGGACCTCGCCGAAGCAGCCAGCCCCAGAATACGGAGCAAGGGAACCTAGGGACGAGCGAGTTTGGGCCCGTCCTCCTCCGACAGGCAGTCGGGGGCTGGTAAAGACATTCTAGGGGAATTCACTAATGCATTGCAACGGCACAATTCATTTTTGTCACTGATCCCTTTAATTCATCTCCAAAGACACTACCCTTCTTGGAATTTTCTGAGAAGGTTCAGGTCAGCGTTAGTGATAGAATGGTTTCGTGTGTGGCAAACCCAGCTCGCACCCTTCCCGCAGTCAAATTCCAGCCGACTCCGTGGATCCCCTCACAAGAGGGGAGAGTCCCACCCCGGTGAGGCGGGATCCAAGTTCCCCGAGGGCAGTTCTTCCCTCAAGCGCCTCCGGGCTGCACGCCATCGACCACCTCCGAGCCCTGCCTCTATCCGGTCAAGCGTTGGATTCTCCGATACTCGTGGGCCCTTCGAAGGCCCAAAGATTCCAGATCGTCCGAGATCTTGTCAAAATCGCTACGCCTGGATGTTCGTTTCAGAAACCCTCGCACCGCTTTTGTCGCTCTACCGGGAGGTCTTCATTGGACGGCAACTCAGACTTCGCCAAATCGTCCTAATTTAAACAATTTAGGGAGCAAGTTAATCTACCGGTTTTATAAAAAAGAAGGAACACTCGCGCCGTAAGATCCCGCGCATCCACATCCTAGGCCAATTGACTGCAGTGCGTGATGAAGTGAGCTACTGGCTTCTTGAGGTCGTGGTGGTTCTTCCTCGCCACGGAATCTCATCCCTGTAATGTCGACGCTCGTCCATTGGCGAGCCGATCGCTGCCCGAGGGAGTAAGGTCGCCTCATCTCGTGGCCTGGGGGAGAGGAAATTCGGGCAGCGTTCGAGGGATTTTAGGTCCGCTATCAAGCGCCAACACCCCAACTCCACTTTCAAGACACGGCGCTAAGGTCCCTACCGACCGACAAGGAGAATCGTGAACCCCGTGGGTTGCCAAAATGAAGCGCTGGTTTATGCTTAGTCGAAGTCCTCGTTCGCGACTTCTACCCGGTCGAAGAGCCGAGAATACGGAGTAAGGAATCGACGCAGCAGAGTTGGGCCTGTCCTCCGATGTGGCAAGGCAGAAGCTCTTTGCGCTGGCAAGACATTCGTACTAATGCATTACCCAAAATAAATTCCCATTTTGCCAACATCCCTTAATTCATCTCCAGCACGCCTACTCTCGAATTTTCGAGAAGGTTCACGCCAAAGGGTTAGCATTAGAACGGTCGGGAGCCCGTTGCGTGAGCAACCACCGGCACCCTTTCCCGTCAAACGGTATTGTGACTCGTGTAGGATCCTTCACAAGAGGGGAGAGAGTCCGACCCCGTGAGGCGGATCCAAAAGCCTCTCGCAGCGCCCGGTCGACAGCTTAATGACCACCTTCCTGAGCCCTGCCCCTATCCCCGGATCTCCGCTCATGGGCTCCCCTTCTTCGAAGGCCCAAAAGATTCCAGATCGTCCGAGAACTTGTCAAACCGCTGGGCGCCCGATGTCACTTTGTAGAAAACCGGGCAGATCGCTTTTGTCGTCGCACCGGGAGGTTCCCTGAATGTATAACGACTCTGCCGGAATAATTACCCTAGGAGCAAGTTGTCGGTTTTGCAAAGGAAGAAATACACGCTTCCACGATACAAGATCCCGCAGATCCACATCCTAGAAATAACCGACTACGAAGTGGATGGGCGAGCTACTTACGCCGGAGTTCGGGTAGTGGTCAGTCATGAATCCTGGCCATTATCCCCAGGGCAATGTCGACGCTCTAGTCCACAAGTGCATTGACGCGATTTCGAGAGGGGAGGTCGCCTCGTCCGGCCCCTGTGGCCTGGGGAGAGAAGAAGGCGCTTTCCAGGGATTTTAGGGTCTCACTGGCGCCGCCAACACTCCCACTCAAGACGCTAAGGTCCCGCCGCATCTGATAAGGAGAGGGCCTCCTAAACGTAAACCCTCGGCTGCTGCCGCGCTCTAGAAGGGTTTATGCTTTTGGGGCCGGTAGTCCAGTCTCGCTGTAATCTGGGACTCCGTCGGTGAAGCGCTATTTGTGAATAATGAGCAAGGGGAACTCCGACGGATGAGTTTGTCCTCCGATGTGGCAAGTAGAAGCGTCGGGGCGCGGTAAAGGCAAGACATCTCGCAGCGCAATTACGTATTTCACCCGATGTCGGCTGATCCCCATTATCTCCAGCAATAACGCCCAATTTTCGAATTTTCGGAGAAGGTTCAGGGTCGTATGGTTAGAACGGTCGGGCACCGTCATAGGCATAACCGAGCTGGCACCTTCCCAAGTCGTAGAGGCTGACCTGTGATCCCTCACAAGAGGGGAGAGTCCCGACCGAGGCGGGATCCAAAAGTTCCCCAGGCAGCTCCTTCCCGCAGCTTCCCCCGGCTGCACGCTATCGACCACCTCCTCCCGAGCCCGGGTTCCCCATACGCATCAAGGATCTCCGTCAGGCCCCTCTTCTGAAGGCCCAAAATTCCGTGATCGGGTCTCCGAGAATCCTTGTCAACCGCTAAGGCCCCGATGTTCACTTTGTACCGGGCATCAGTTTTGTTGTTCGCACCGGGAGGCTCCATCAGCAAATCACTCCCCGCCAACCGGAATGCATGGTATCATTCTTAGGGAGCAAGTTGCCTGGCCGGGTTTCCAAAGAAGCGCCGAAACACTCACGATATCCCGTGATCCACATCCCAGAAGGCCAATTGACTACTTAGTGTGATGGAAGTGAGCTGGCTTCTTGCGTCGGGTCTTCTGGCCATGGAACTTATCCTGTGGCACGATTGAGTCCATTGGCAGAGCCAGACGATTCCCGAGAGGTCGCCTCACCGTCCCCGTGGCCTTTGGGGAGAGGGAAATTGCAAGCAGGCCCGGAGGGATTTTAGGTCCGTCAGCGGCCAACACCCCAACTCCATTCAAGATTGACGGCGCAGCGTCCCAAGCACCGCATATTATTAGCCTCCAACGAAAACCCCTCGCGGGCTGCCGTGCCTAGAAGGGTTTGGGGCCGCAGTCCCTGTCTCTTGCACTGGGACCCGGCCGGTAGCGCAGCCGAGAATATGGAGGTAAACTAACGGATGGATATTTAACCGCCCTCCTCGATGTGGCAAGTGTAGTCGGGGGCGCTTGCGCTGGCAAGACATTCGTACTAATGCATTATTGTGACGGTACAAATTCATTTTTGCCGGGCTGATCCCACTATCTCCCGCCACGCCCACTTTCGAATACCCTTCGAGAAGGTCTAGGTCAAAGGCATTAGAACGGTCGGGCAGCCTCGCCTAAGCACCGAAATGGCACCCTTCCCCCAAAGTCAACGCAGGCCGATCTTGTGGATCCTCACAAGCAGGGGAGAACCCGACCCCGAGGCGGATCCGTTCCTTCCCCTGCCGCCCCGGCTTAATGACCACTCTCCCGCCCGTTCTATCCACCGCTGGATCCTCCGTCGTGGCCCCTCTTCTGAAGCCCATTCGCGTGACGGCCCCGAGAGAACTTGTCAACCCGGGCCCCGGCACGCGGCCCAGAAACCGCATCATGTTGTTCGAAAGAGTTCTGGACAATCGACCGCCAACGTCGGGCTAAATTACCCTGTAGCAAGTTGGCACATGGTCACGGGGCAGGCGAGGGGTAAACATCACTTCACGCCTCCACGACAGAGATATCCCCGCGATCCACATCCTAGGGCCACTGACTACGAGTGATGGAAGTGAGCCACTTTGGCTTCTGGAGGTCTGGTGGCTTTCTCCTCACACGAACTTGGTCCCCAGGGCAATGTCGACGTTCGAGTCCATTGGCGTAGAAATGGACCTGACCGAGAGGGGAGGCTCGCCCTGTGGCCTCGGGAGGAAATCGCGCACTTAGGGATTTTAGGGTCCGCCAACAATACCCCCAACTCCACTTCAAGACACGGCTAAGCAACCTGGCCGACCGGACAGAGGTGGCCATTCCTCCAAACCCCTGGGCTGCCGCTCTAGAAGGGTTTGGTGTGTTTTGGGGGTCGAGTCCCGGGTCTCATGGCACTTGGGACCTCACCGGTATGCCAGCCGAGAATACGGAGCAAGGGGAACCCGAGCGAGTTTGGGCCCCGCCCCTCCTCCCGAAGCGTGCGGTAGAAGCCTTCCAAGGCTTTTGAAGTGGCAAGACATTGCAAATTCGCGAATAATGGCCGTAATCTAAAAATAAATTCATTTTTGTCGGGTTGATCCCTAATTCATCTCCAGCACGCCCACTTTTTGAATTTCGAAGGTCTTGTGGGTCAAAGGGTTAAGAACGGGTGTCGGCAGCCCGCAACCGAAGCCGGCACCCTTTCCCAAGTCAAACGCAGGCCGTGATCTTGCAGGGATCCCTCACAAGAGAGTCCGACCCCGTGAGGCTGACGCAAAAGTTCCCGAGGCAGTTCTTCCTCGGCAGCCCCCCGGTCGACGCCACGACCACCCTCCGAGCTCCCCTATCCGAATCGCTGGATCCTCCGCTCGTGGGCTCCTGAAGGCCCAAAGACGCAGATCGGGTCCGGGAGAACTTGTCAAACCGCTGGGCGCCCCGGGATGGGCTCAGAAATCAACAAGACTGCTTTTGTCGCTCGGGCACGGGAGGTTCTGGAATGGCAAATCGACCTCGCCAAATCATCCGAATGGCTAAATTGGCCCTAGGAGCAAGTTACACGGTCGGTTTGGCGAAAAGAAAACACTTCACGCTCTCCAACATAAGAGATTCTCGCGAGACCAATATCCTAGGCCACTGACGCAGTGTGATGGAAGTGAGCTACTTTGGCTTCTGAGGTCGGTGGTCTTCTCGCCTGAACTTGGTCCTCGTGGCAATACCGACGCTCGAACCATTGCAGCCGACGCGATTCCTGAGAGGGGAGGCCTCCCATTCGTAGGCCTTTGGGGAGAGGAAATTCGGGCAGCCCGAGGGTCTGGCGTCAAGGCCACACCTAACAACTCCACTTTCAAGATTACCCGCCAGCGTCCCTACGAATCGGATAAGGAGAGGGTCAAACGAAACTCGTGGGTTGCCAGCGCTCTAGAAGGGTTTGCGGGTTAGCCTAGTCCCCGGTTCTGCTGTAATCTGGGACTGCCGAAGCGCAATGAATACGCAAGGGGAACCGACGAGCGGGAGTTTGGCCCGATGTGGTGTAGAAGTCGGGGCTTTTGGCAGCTGGCAAGACCGTAATTCGCAATTACCGCATTGCACGCAAAATAAATTCGATTTTTTACCGTCAATTCATCTCCGTATAATAACGCCCAATTCTTCGAATTCTTCGGAGAAGGTCTAGGCCGTGCTGGTTACATTAGAACGGTCGGGGAGCCCGCTGCGTATAAATCGAAGCTGGCACCCCTTCCCGCCAACGAGGCCGACCTTGCAGTGGGATCCTCACAAGTAGGGGAGAGTCCGGAACACCCCGTGGCGGATCCAAAAGTCTCTTCGAGGCAGCCCTTTCCCCGGGTACCGCTCCGGGTCGACGCCACGACCACTCCTCGAGTCTGCCTCTATCCACCGTTGGATTTTCCGTCATGGGTCTCTCTTCTGAAGGCCCAAAGACCTAGATCGGCCCCGAGAACTTGTCAAATCACAATTCGATGTCGGGCCAGTTCCGGAAAACCGCGATCATGATCGCCGGGCGGGAGGTTCGACGCAGAATCCATCTCCGCCAAATTGTCCGAATGAGCGCAATTTATTCTAGGGAACAAGTTACACGGTCGGTTTTGCAAAGGAAGAAACACTTCACGCCTCCACTCACGAGATCCCTGAGAGATCCAATATCCAGGGCCAATCGACCACGAAAGTGTGATGAAGTGGAGCTAATGCATGCTTCTAAGTTCGGTATCGCCAATGAACTGGTCCCTGTGGCAATGTCGGTTTCCAGTCCATTGGCAACAGCGATCGCCGATTTCTCGAGGGGAGGTCGCCCGCCCCCGGCCTTTGGGAAATTTGAGGCAAGCAGCCTCGAGGATTTTAGGGTCCGTCAAGGCCAATCAACACCTCCCAACTCCATTCAAGACACTCCGCCAAGGTCCCGGCCGGACCGCCGACGCGAGAGTCTCCAAACATAAACAAACCCTCGTGGGTTGCCGTGCTCTAGAAGGGTTTACTTTTGGGGTCGTAGTCCGTTTGTTGCACTTGGGACCCACGAGAAGCAGCAGTACCGGTGAACACGGAGCAGGGGAACTACCTTGCTTTGTTTGGGCCTCGTCCTCCTCCCTGGCGTAGAAGTCAGCGCTTTGCAAAGGGTAACATTCGGAATTTAATTAATGCATTGCACCTAAAATAAATTCGAGGTCGGGCTGGATCCCTATAAATCTGCCCTGCACTCAATTTTAACAACTTTCTGGTAGTTGTCTGAATGCCAGCAGATAACGGTTCGGCAGCCCGCTGTAAACTCCAGCCGCACTCTTCCCCAAGTCAACGAGGCCGTGATCTTGCGGATCCTCAAGAGGAGAGATCCGGACCCGGCGGATCCAAAAGTTCTCGGTGTTCTTCCCGCGCTTCCTGGTCGACGCTAATGACTCCTGAGCCCGTTCCCCTTATCGCTGGATCCTTCCGCCGTCGTGGGCCCTTCGGAAGCGTCTAAAGATTCCAGGATCGGTCCGGGAGAATTTTGTCAACCGCCAAGGCCCCGGATGTCGGCCAGAGAAACCGCAAGACCGCTTTGTCGCTCGGCACCGGGAGGTTCTAATGGCAAATCGAATTCCGCCCGTCCTAATGGCTAAACACCCTAGGGAGCAAGTTACACCTACGGGTTTTGGCGAAGTTAATAGGTTAACACTCACGCCTCCACTTTTACAAGATATCCCCGCGATCCACATCCCAGGGCCATCACTCACGAAAGTGTGATGGAAGTGAGCTACTTGGCTTTCTGGAGGTCGGTGTCTTCTCGCCACCTGAATCCTTGGTCCCCGTGGCAATACCGTCGACGCTTCGAGTCCATTGGCAGAGCCGACGCGGGATTCCCGAGGTCGGCCTGCCCGGCCCCTGTGGCCTTGGGAGGAAATTCGGCAAGCAGCCCGGTGGATGCACCGCCAAGGCCAACACCCTAACCCATTTCAAGACATCGGCGCTAAAGGTCCCGCCGCATCCGACAAGGAGGGAAACGAACCCTGTGGCTTCAAGGCTGTGCTCTAGAAGGGTTTATGTTTTGGGGGCCGAGTCCGTCTCCGGCACTGGGACTTGGCCGAGAAGCGCGTTGCAGTCGGTATCACCGGAGCAGGGGAACTGACGGAAGCGGAGTTTGGGCCTGTCCTCCCATGTGGGCGTGCGTAGAAGTCGGGGCCAGGTGCTGGGCAAGACATTCGCATTCCGCATCACGCACCGCGACGGCAGGGCCACCGATTTTTGCCGCTGGATCCCTAACTCATCTCCAGCACACGGCCCACTGAATTCGGAGAAGGTTCCAGGGCATTAGAACGATCGGGAAAGCCCGGCGGTATGCAACCGAAGCCGCACCCTTCCCTGCCAACGAGGCTGTGACCTGCGTGGATCCCTCACAAGGGGAGAGAGAGTCCGACTTCGTGAGAGGCAGCGGATCCAAAAGTTCTCAGGCAGCTCCTTCCCGCGCCGTCACTGGCTGCACGCCATCGACCTCCTGGCCCGTTCTATCCGACCGTTGATCCTCTTTCCGTCATAAGGCCCCTTCGAAGGCCCAAAGATTCCAGATCGGTCCGGCTAACTTGTCAACCGCTGGGCGCCCCTTCCGGATGTCGGCCTTGTAGAAACCGGCGACTACTTTGTCGTCAAGCACCTGGAAAGTTCCACGCAAATCAATTCCCCGCCAAATCGGCCTCGAATGGCGAATACCAATTTAGGAGCAAGTTACACCTGGCCGACAAAAGGAGAAACACTCTACTCCACGGTATTACAAGATCCCGCGAGATCCACATCCTGTAGGCCACCGACTACGAGGGATGGTGCTTCTTGAGTTCGGTGGTCTTCCGCCACGGAACTTGGTCCCGTGGCAATGTCGACGCTCATCCATTGGCGAGCCAGATCGCGAAAAGAGGGGGTCGCCGTCATTCCCCGGCCTTGGGGAGAGAGGAAATGGGGCAGCAATACGCAACTGAACGAAGGCAATGAAGCTCAAGGTGTGGCAACCAGCCGCACCTTCCCCAAGTCAACGAGGCTGACCTGGGTGTGGATCCTCACAAGAGGGAGAGTCCGACTTCGTGAGGCGATCCAAAAGTTCCCCGAGGCAGCTCGCGCCGGCTGCACGCCACGACCACCTCCTCCTGAGCCCTCGTTCCCCATCCGACCGCGTTGATTCTCCTCGCTCATGGGCCCTCTTCGAAGGCCCAAAAGATTCCAGATCGGCCCGAGAAATTGTCAAACCGCTACGCCCCGATGCTCAGCCTCAGAGAAACCGCACCGCTTTTGTCGTCAAAACACCGGGAGGCTCCTAATGGCGAATCTATTCTCGCTAAATCGCCCGTAATGGCGAATTACCCTAGGAGCAAGTTATACTACTTGCTTTGCAAAAGAAAGAAAACACTCACGCCTCCACGACAAAGAGATCCCGTGATCCACATCTTAGGCCACCGACTACTTATGTGATGGAAGTGATACTTTGGCGCTTCTTGGAGTTCGTGGTCTTCTGGCCACGGAACTTGGTCCCCGTGGCAATGTCGACGCTCGAGTCCATTGGGCGTATTTATCGCTGACCGGAGAGGAGGTCGCTCATCCGGCCCCTCGTGGCCTTGGGAGAGGGAATGGAAGCAGCCTTGAGGGGATTTGGTCATACGCCAACACCCTAACTCTTTTCAAGACACTCTGCCGCAAGGTCCCGCCGACCGACAAGGAGAGGGCTCTCCAAACGTAAAACCCCGTGGGCAAGCCAAAATTTAGAAGGGTTTATGCTGGGGCCGAAGTCCCGTCTCAAGGTAATTTGGGACTGGCCGGTACAGCAAATGGTGAATACGGAGCAAGGGGAACTGACGAGTGTAGTTGGGCCTCGGCTATCCTCCCTGGCGTGGCAAGTAGAAGTCGGGGGCGCTTTTGCGTCAAGACATTCAG